>CM034151.1:722653409-723253409 GCA_019776745.2 Taxus chinensis | reverse complement strand
GCCCTAGGCATCGGGACAGAACCTCATAGAAAAACCTAGGGTTACAGAGAAAAATCAAGTGTTTCAAGATAACATTCAATGAATTCAGGAGTGAAAAACATATTGAGGAATATTTTCCTCCTCTCGGTTTTGAACCTTAAGATCAACATAAAAATGATGAAATGTGGGCTCGTACCCAGCTAAAATGAGAAAAATTAGAAGGAAAACATGATGAGTCTTAAAACCTCTCACGTGTAGTATCCATGAGGCCTCCGACACAAAAAAATTCAAAAAATTCCAAAATATAGGGTTGAGGGATAAATTTTTTACAAGTAGGCCTAATTAAGGCCACCGAGCTAAAGGTATCTTAGCGAGATGGAAATGTGGATTAGAGGGGTGATTCGGAGGAGAGTTTTCCAAGTAGCTTAGTGAGCTACTCAGTGAGTTGAGTTGCAATGGAGCTCACTTGAGACGATTCGGCTCTAGTGGACTCAACAAAGGGGCCATGTTGGAAAAAATGGAAAGGAAGGCTAGATGAACGGCTTGAATCGAGCCCTGAGATCATAATGGGAGGCCCGAGTGACAAGTGATTTCACAGGTGCACATAGCTTGATGAAATTGATCTTGTGATGAGGTTTTAAAGATTGGCATGGATTGAGCTCACCATATGAAATCCCAGTGAAGTTTGGTGGAGATATTTCTTTTGTGAGTTGGGGAATGAGCTTGATAAATATATCGGCATATGGGCATCAGGGTATTCGTGTGGGAAAATGTTTCTGACTCAAGAAGGATATCACGCCGTTGAGCTATGGAGTAGCAAGCCATATGAAAAGGTGAGAAGTTAGCCAAATGAAATCCAAGCACCACGACCTCAGCTAAATGGTGCATTAGTGGGTGATGAAGCTCCCTTGGTGCAGAAGCCAAGTCATGGAAATGGAGAAGATGAAGTGGGTCAAGCCATGGGGCCAACTGAGGTGGAAATCTCATTTTGATGAGATCAAACAATGTGCAGTATGACTATGGTGTCAGCCAAGATGGCTCAAGAAATGTATGTAGAGTGATAGCTCACCACAACGAGCTGTTGGAATCATAGGTGGGCTGAGTTGTTCGGGAAATGCACAAGGGTAAATCTTAGGAGTTGATCTTGTAGGGAGAATGGATAAGACACCAAAGTTTAAAAATTTTGGAATTCAGAGGTGTAACGCTTCAGAGTTCACAGGAGGAAAAACAAAAAAAATAAGAAAAAAGTACGAACCGCCAAAATTCTAATCTCTGATCAGCTCGAGGGGGTTATTTTGGGGTCAACTCCGCTTTCAGGGTCAACGGTGCAAAAAACATCAAATTGCTAAGAAGAATTTTGAAGTGGCAATGCTCGAAAATTTAAATTTTGGGGAAAGTTGGGTGACGTAGAATTCAACGAGTTCTTTTGTACTTTGCACGGAGTATGTGTTCAGGGTTTCAAGCATGATGATTTCAGATATTGGCATGGGAGAATTTTGAAGCGATGGACCAATAAACTATGAAATCCACTAAACCTAAACACTGAAACTGTTTAGAAAGACCCACTGAGTTGCATCAATGAATGAGTCATTTAACAAGGTGTGCAGTGGGTAGGTAGAGATGTGGGGCATCAAGCCATGAGCCAAGCTGGTGGTGTGAAGGAGTGAGTTGCATTCAATGAAGAACTCATTGGGTGAGTAGAGAACCCTAATCATGGCCCGAATTCAAACTTGAATGTCTTTCGCATCCATTGGTGATTTAAAACAATATTGTAGTTGTTGGAAAGGATTTTTAGTGAGGAATTTATTGGAGGTTCCAAAATTTAGTGATCAAGAGGGTAGGTGAGTATAATCCATATAAGCAACCTTGTGTAAAAATGATGATAAATCCTTCTACAATCCACCATTTTTACCAATTTTACAGTCATTGGAAATATATTTTCGGGCTCTGCAACATTAGATCACGAGGGATGAGATATTAATGAGTTATGTGGGGAAACCATGATGATTTTTTAGAGCTACATGCCATGCCTAGGTGTAATCATGGAGTCCATTTCTTCAAGCACAAGGAAGGGTACAATCTAGGAAGAAGTTTGCAAATCTCCCAAGAATCCATTGCAGGAAAATAATGATGATTTTTGTGGGTAATGGAGGCAATTTCAAATTTATTTTCTCTCTCTCCTCTCTTGAAATTTATTATATAAATTATAAGGAGGGGCTCAGTAAAAAAGGTTGGATACTTTGCAATTTCCCCTTCCTTCTTTCTTTTCTATGAGAAACTTGTGGAGATTTAAACCTCTGTATTGATCATTGTAATGCAAAATGTATGCCTTTGGCCCATCATGTAATGTATTGTATCAAATTTTGGAGTAATAAATCAAATTTGTGGATGTTTTCAAACCTCATTTGTGTTATTATATCTTATTTTATCTTTCGTTAAAAGTTAGATGTTATTGTGTATTATTATTGGTTATTGCAAAATATCAATGGTGTTGTGTTTATTAGAAAGTGGGTTTGTAGCAGGTGTTTTGGATTTGTGGTACTTGATCACCCTACCCAATTTTCTTGTATTCATTCTTATGCATTGGACGTTTTCCAGCATTCCTTCTTGGTGCATCACCTTCCCTTAGAGTAGATTTTATTTTTTATTTAATCCTTTTATCCTTGTCCCCTTGGAAAAACATTACAGTAGGATTAAATTATAAAATCTCTGCACTTTGGAGTATTTGTCACTAGGTTAGGAAAGGAATCCGACCTTCTCCAGAGAGCTATCGAATTTTTACAAAGTGTCAAAATTTAAGATAGCTCCATGTTTGACAAATTAAACTGATTGCCAACCATTCACTTACAAGGATTCAAGGGTGCTTTGATTTTTCCACAACAGTTTTGGAACACTCGGTGGGACATATTTCATTTCTAAAACTTTGGAGGCATTTTCCAAGAATTCATACATTGAATAAAGTAAGTGAAATCAGATTTCATAGTTTTAACTGTAGGGTAAGAGTTTTGAAATAAATTTTAAGATGTTTTTCATGAGAAAAATAGGCCCAAATTGCACCAAAAGATAGATTGGGGGCCAAAGACCAAAAGGGTATTCTTAGAAATCCAAAAAAAAAAATTCAGAATTATAGGATTTTTTTGCATTTTGGAATTTTGGATTTCTGTATTTCAAAAAATTTAGGGTCCCATGCACTTCAAGATTTCAAAGGTTTTAAAGTTTCGATATTTTTAGATTTTGGACTTCTAGCACTTCGGGTTTCAAAGATTTCTCATTTTTGAATTTCGGAGGTTTCATGCATTTTGTACTTTTGGAGGTCTCTTGGCATTTCAAATTTTGAGGTTTCCTACTTTGGATTTCAGAGTTTCAACTGTGTCTTGCATTTTGGGATTTCAAAGGTTTTCAAGTGGATCCAGGTTCCAAAATTTAGGATTTTGGAGGATCAATTGTAGTTGTACCAATTCAACTTTTGTAAACCAGTTTTAAGCCCTTCAAGGTGTGCATATATGTATCCATTTGTATTTCGTCAAGTTTTTTTGTTCTCTTGTTATAATATCATTCTTTGAAGACACATGCAAGCACAACTAATGAATCCATTTGATCAAAAACCCACTCTTTGAGTTACAAAATTTCCATTATTTTCCACCCATTTCCATCCATTTTTCCTTCCATTTTCTTTCATCTCTTTCCATTCCATTTCTTTCGTGAAGTCGTGAAATCATGGCTTCATTTGCATCATGGGATTCAGGTTTGAGATAACATCCATGAAGTTTCTACTTGCCTCCAAAATTGCAAGAACCATCCCCAAGTTATGATAAAACTCCTCTATATCATTACTATGAAGAAAATCAGTAGTATACATACCCAAAGAAGAAAAATGCAAATCAGTTTGGTTACCCGCCAAACTGTGAATTTGTTGAAGAACAAGGGTATGCAGATTTTAGAGGCTACCATGCTCCTGAGGATAATGAGTTGTAGATGAAGATCCTAAGGATAGAGGCAACCATGGTCAAAACCAGGGCTACATACCAATTGAATTCATTCAGGATTAGCTTCATGGCACATTTATCGTGGATTCATCTTATACAATTTCTTTTCAGCCCACACCAGAAGCTTGTTTTTATGGTTGATATGCTGCCAAAACTTCAATTATGGATCAAGGATATCAAGTCCTATGAATCCAATGTTGCTTTACCCTATCAAGAGGATACTCCTACATTGTAATCCTACAACCCTCTCCCTATTCCACAATCAGTACCATTTTATCCTAGGCCACAATTTGTAAGCTTCTCACCTACTATCCCTAGTGTGGATTACCCTCCTCCACCTTCTACCCTCCCATACCACTTGATTTTATCTACCCTTTTCTCTTCCAAACCCAGGTCCCCTCCATAGGAACAAGGAAATGAAATTCCTCTCCCAACACCAATAAAGAAAAAATTAGTGGAGACCCCACCAACCACTCCTCTCATAAGTCAGAACCCATACCAGGAAGAACCTAAAAAAACCATTCAAGGAGAGAAATAAGAAGAAGATCCGAAAAAAGAAAAAATGATGAAAAAATTGGTAATTTTGGCTCTAAGATTCAGGATTAGTAAAATTCCCTTTATTGTTAATCTTATGGAGGAGGTTGAGGTCCAACCAAAAATAGTGTAGAATGACTTTGTAGCAAAAACGGAGAAAGAATAAGAAGATGAAAACCAACAATATGTTTGTTCTAAATGTAGTGTCCACATTGGCACTATCTTTTCAGGGCTTGTTAATCCATCATATCCTACAAATTTTAAAAAGGAGGAAGAGATAGCTCTAAATATGCAAGAATAGTAACATGTACAACCAAATAAGGAAAATCTCCCAAATACGCAAGGCAATGCAATTGAATGTAATGATCCTGATTTCCCTGCATGACTTGAGTTGGTTGTTATATTGGGAGGTTGCATGGATATACAAAAGTCACCATCAATTACAACTAGAAAAAAGAGGCCTCATGCTATGGAAGAATACCTTTCAGTTTTAGAGGGCTTGAATAACAAATAGGTTATGGAGAAAATTGTAATCCCTTCCTCTCCTTCATCCTTTAAAATTCTTGATTTTGAGGACAAGTTTGAAATTTCAAACTTTATGTTTGAGGACAAGGTAACACATGGTGAGAAACTTGTAGACCTAGAAGACACCATGAATGAGTAAGAACTCGTGATAGAATGTGAATGCCTATCTAACTTGGTAGAATGCTTCAGTGAGAAAGAGCAGAAACCATAGCCCTTGCTTCCCTACCACTTATCCTTTGAAATTAAAAACCTCTTTCCATGGGAGTTAACATTCAGGGATATTCTATTGCCCATTATAATATTTTTGAAGTGGAGGAGATGTGATCAGATTCGGAGGCTCTTAATGAATATGCAATCATTAAAGACTTCTTATTGTCAGTTTAGGAGCCTAAGATTGTTGATGAATTATCCATGATCCAAGGGAAAAGGGAAAAGAGAAGGAAATCTCCATCTCTTTTGTACCTTTCACTAAGGTGGCACATTAATTGTCTGTAAATGTATAAAAAGAAGAAAATCAATTTACAGGTTGTCACCTTTTCTAAGAAATTTTGCATGAATAATTTCTTGTTCAGATTGGAACTCAGAGTAGTGGACACATATGGAAGACCAGGCCATGCCCCATCAGATATCTAGCTTCGTTGGAGCTAGAACCAAAGTTTTTGTAACTGGTCATTTTCATTTCCAGACATGAGGATGAGTCTCAAATTACCAAGGATCAGCTACACTAGCTACAACACTTCAAAGAGCCTCATGTAAATCATTCTGAAGGGGTACTTATTTTTTTTCTAGTTAATACCTTGATGATGTGGGTGGAGATTTGTTGTTATATCAGGTTTTCACTCATATGAAAAACCATGTTTAGCGATACATCATCCACATGACTACAAGTTATAAGAAAGGTGAGGTACTTTTCCCTACCAATGGTGGGCTTTGTTTGAAATATTCTCTTTCTCAGATTAGTGTAGGGTAGGAATAGGTTTTATTTTTACATAATGAGTACTTAAAAAAAATTTGCATATCTACTTGGGAATGTATGGTTTTCTTTTTTGGACATAGTTTTGGTTCATGTTTACTCCATAAAAATACGTTGTCTTGATATGCCTCCCACAATACATGTTACAAAAGCTCATATTTACAGGGAACAATTGCAATCTCCAAGTCAATAAAAATATAGAGAAACTAAATTTGATAAGAGACAGGTTTTGATAGTTTCATCCTCTTGTTCCTTTAGATACACCACATTGAGCTTTAAGCACCTTCGTAAGACTGGAAAATCAGCCCCAAGGATAGTTGTTGCAAAGAAAATGACACGTTTTATAAAATAACATGTTTATGTTTCAGGATCAGCCCCAATCATCTAAGGTTTCCATATGATTAAAAAGTAGAAGATCAATCTCAAATCCTTGCATAGTTGAGTTTAGTTGAAGATTTAATGGGTTTTCAGGAAGTATTCCACAGTGTTTCAAGCTCAACTATGTGGACTTGAAGATATAAATTTCAGAAGAAATAAGAAATTCAAGATTTAATAGTGTTCCATGATGTCCAAAACTAACATGTGTGTTACTCCTAACACTGTGGTGTTCCCACACTTGGCGAAATAAATTTTCGGGATGGGTTCAAAAGTTAATTTTCAGTCCTACAAATAATGATTGCAAAGAGGAAAAGGTAAAAATACAAGATTAAGACAATTTTCCACTCTCATGATTTTCTTATAAAGATTGGGAGTGCAAGTAGTGGAACAGGTCCAGGGTCAGCATTTTTCAAGTGGTCTCCAGGGTAAAGTTCAAAGGGTCAAGATCAGTTGTAGGTTATCAGTTGGGACTTCACACCCTATGCACATATAGAGGCTCCTGGTATAGAAAATCTAACAAGAAAATATTCCTGCGAGTTGCCAAATTTTTATCGATTTCCCCCTGGAAAAATAGACAATGGGGACCTAACAAGACCTAGGCATCGGAACATGACCTCACAGCAAAACTCGAGGTCACAGAGCAAAATCAAGTGTTTTAGGAGCACATTCAGTGAATTCAGCACTGAAAATTATATTGAGGATTTTTTTCCTCTTCTAGGATGTGACCCTTAAGATCAACTTAAAAATGAAGAAATGTAGGGCCACACCTAGCCAAAATGAGAAAAATTGGAACAAAAAAAGGATGAGCCTTAAAACCTCTCAGATGCAGTCTCCATGAGACCTCCAACATGAATAAATTTGAAAATTCCAAAAGATACGATTCCATGAGACCTCCAACTGAACTAAAGGTAGCTTGTCGAGCTGGAAATGTGCATTGGAGCGGCGAGTCTGAGGAGAACTCACTGAGTAGCTCAATGAGCCAAGTTGTAATGAAACTCAGTTGAGTTATACTCAACAAAGGGGCCATGTCGGAAAAAATGGTAGGGAAGGCTAGATGAATGGCTCAAATCAAGCCCTAAGCTCATAATGGGAGGCCCAAGTGACAATTTATTTTCATAGGTTCAGGTAGCTTGACAAAATTGAGATCGTGAGAAGGATTCAAAGATTTTTGTGGAGTGAGCTCTCCACAAGCAAGCTAGATGGAGTGTGACTGAGAGCTCTCTTTGGTGAGTTGTTGAATGAGCTCAATAAATGGCTCAACATATGGGCATTAGGGTCATCATATGGGAGAAGGTTCATTGTAGGTCCGACCCAAGAAGGAGCTCATGTTATTGCGTTATGGGGTAGAGATTCGTATTAAAAGGTAGGGGGTTAGCCAAATGAAGGCCAAGCTTCCCGAGCTCAGAAAAAAGGTGTATTGGTGGGTGATCGAGCTCCATGGGCATAGAGGTGAAGTCATGGAAACATTGAAGATGTTATGGGTCAATGCATGGGGCCAACTGAGGTGGATAGCTCCTTTTGACAAGCTCAAATGAGGCACATTCAGACCATGGAGTCAACCATGAAATATCGAGCAATGTACGTAGAGGGATAGCTCACCATGGTAATCCGTTAAAGTCACAGGTGGGTTGAATCAGCCCTGAAATGTACAAGGGTAAAGCATGGGAGTTGAACTTGCAGGGAGAATGGAGAAGACTGTGATGTCAACTTCAGAGGTGTAACACTTTGGAGTTCACAAGAGGAAAAACTAAAAAAATGAGAAAAAATTCATAATCCCCAAAATTTCAATCTTTGATCGGCTCAGGGGGTTGATTTCAGGGTCAACTCTCCTAGCGAGGTCAATGGTTCACAAAACTTTAGAAATATAATGGCAAAAACTATGAATTTGTGAGAAAAAGAATTATAAGTGGTAATGCCCAAAAATATGAATTTCAGGGAAAGTTGGGTGATGTGGCATTTGATGATTTTTTTCAGAATTTGCAATGAACATGTGTTTTGGGTTTTTGGGGATCATGATTTCAGAGATTGGAGAGGGAAAATTCCAAAGTGACGGACTAATAAACTCCAAAATTTGCTAAACCTAAACTCTGAAACCCATTAGAAATACACATCAATTTACATCGATGAATGAGTCGTTTGTGGAGGTTTGCAGCGGGTAGATCGAGATGTGGGACATCAAGATGGTGGTGTGAAGGATTGAGCTACATTAAATGAAGAGCTCAGTGCGTGGGAAAATAACCCTAATCATGGCGTGAATTTAAACTTGAATATCGTTCACCTCCCTTTTCCATTTTTAACAAATTTGTACTTATTGGAAAGTATTTTCAATTAGGAATTTAATGGAGGCTCCAAAATTCATAAATCAAGAGGGTGGGTGAAGATTAAGATATGAAAGAAACCCTATGAAAATATGATGATAAATCCTTCTACACTCTGCCATTTTTGGAAATTTTATAGTCATTGGAAATATATTTTCGAGCTCTACAACATAAGATGATTAGGCATAAAACATTAAATATTTATATGGAGAAACAATTATGAATTTATAAAGCTCGAGGCCATGCCTAGGTGCAATCATGGAGTCCATTTCTGTAAGAAAAAGAAAGGGTACAATCTAGTAAGGAGTTTCCAGACCTTCCAAGTAGCCATTGCGGGAAAATAATGATGATTTTTATGGGTAATGGAGGAAATTTTGGATTTTTTTCTCTCTCTCCTCTCTTGAAATTTCTTCTATAAATTGTAAGGAGGAGATCAGTGAAAAATGTTGGATACTTTACAATTTCCCCTCCCTTATTTCTTGTCTATGAGAAACCTATGGAGATTTAAAACCTCTCTATTGAACATTGTAATGCAAATTTTGTGCCTTTGGCCCCTCGTGTAATGTATTTTATAAAATGTTGGAGAAATAAAAGAAATATGTGGATGTTTTACACCCTCATTTGTGTTATTATGTATTATCTGATCTATAAATTTTTCCAATGGTGTTGTATTTATTGTAAAGTGGGTTTTTAGCAGGTGTTTGGATCTATGGTACTTGATCACCCTCCCCAATTTACTTTTTTATTCTCATGCATTACAGGTTGTCTAGCATTCCTTCTTGGTGCATCACTTTGTTATCCTGTAAAATTGACAAGGGCAATTTTACTAATAACCATACCGAAAATTTTGTTTCGATCCCTCGTTAGGGGTCCTTTGCGTTCGAAGCGTTGCAAAATCCCTTCCCGGGAAATCTTGTTTTTCGAACTTAGTCTTTTTTAAGCCTTTTTGGCTGGGCGCATGGATTTGCCTTGCAACACCATATTTTGATGCGCCCCCTTTAAAATCCTTTGGCGCATGGTTTTCCATGTTAGCACTCCTTCCGGTGCGCCAAAGGATGTCGAGTCAGTTTTTGGTACGCCAAGGGCGCGCTCATTTTCCTGTTGTCAATTGCTTCCATGCGCCAAAGGGCACGCGCGTTCCCCTGTCGATAGCAGTTTTCATGCGCCATTTCAAAAGTGGTTGGCGCATTCATGGCAAGTTTTTCTATAAATATCCATGCACGCCCATGTCATTTTCATTCCTTTTAATCAAAGCACGTGATCGCTCTGGATTTGTCAGCTCTGCTCTGTCATTATCATTGCCCTGTGGACCCGCTTTCCAATCCTTCACTATATATTCAAAGGTAAGAGGTCCATCCTCTTTTTCATCGCATGCTTTCATGTTTTGGTCTGTGTTCTATTGGTGTGTCTTGGTCTTTGTTTTGGGCTGCTAGTCAGTTTTTAATGGAGTATATTTGAGCTAGTCCCCCCTGTGCTGTCCTGTTTCCTTTTCTTTTTCTCCTTCCTCCCTCTTTCCAGATCTGCTGGAAGGGAGTTGTTTTTCATGGCTTGGTCTGCTGAAACCTCTTTGTGAAACCTTACTTGTCCAAGCAGCCTTTTGAAGCAGAAAAAAGAGTAAGAAAATATTTGAGCAGTTAAGTGTAGTTTTGTGGCGCACTGGCGCGCCTTGTAGCAATAAAAACAGTTGCGCCCCCTTTGGCGCATCTACCCGCCATGTTACAACCTCAAAACCCGCGCCAAAGGGTGCACCCTTCCATCCTGCTACAGTTTGAATTCATGCGCCCTCAAAGCGCGCCCTTTTTGCATGCTACAAGTATCAATCCCGCGCTTCCTTAAAACCCTTTGGCGCACCTCCTTTCCATGTTACATCCGGCTTTCATGCGCCAAAGGGCGCACCCAGCTTTCATGCAACACAAGCCTTATTCGCGCATCAAGTTAGAAAGGCGCGGGTGCACCCTCCATTGCAGTAACATGATGTTGTGTAAGACCTTCATGTGCCGCGCCAAAGCCTTTGGCGCACCATTTGTTAATGTTACACAACCTTTCCATGCGCCATGCGCCTTTGACGCCAGTATAACCTCTGTAACATTCCTTTTCTGTGCGCCTTATCTATTTGGCCTGCCAGTTGCATTTTTCCCGCGCCCTGAGCCTTAAAATCTCTAACTCTTTCTTCTGCTAGCTTTCCAATGGAAGATCAAATGACTAATTCAACCTTCCTGGATTGGGTCTCACTTCTTCTTCGTGCAGATCAGCAACTGAGTTCGAAAGAACACATGTCTACGTCAAGCAAGAAGCCCACCAAACCAAGAGGAAAGGCTAAGCTGATAGAGGAAGAGATGAAATACAAATATCAGAGGGTCAGGATGCTCGAATCACAGGCTGAGTGCAGTATGGATGTCAGAGACTCAGAATTGGGTCACATTGACATGGAGGAATTTTGGGTTAGGACTCAGAAAGTTACAAGAATTCCATGGATGGGCAAGTTAATAGGCAGTGCCCTGCACTTCGCCGGAGGAATCCCCGTCAGCGCTGTAAACAACGAATTGATGATGATGAGTAGCTTCTTCTTCTTCTTCTTCTTCTCTCTATTCTCCGACTTTCTCTTCGAAATGTCTTAAAAACATGTTGACACAAAATGATGACATCATCCATGTTGCATCATGGGATGATGTCATCCATCCAAGTTGTCAAAGTCAACATGACTTTTGGATATTTTGTAAATATCTTGTAAATAAGTGGTTGGCTCCATTTTTCCTTCTCTCTCCCTCATCCTCTATAAATACTGGAATACTTGTTGTATTCAGGGTGAACATTTTTCAGATAGAAATAGAGGTGAAGAGAGAGAGACTTTGAGCTTTCTTGTAACAGAAAATAACAATTAATACAATTATTCAGACTTTGTGCTAAATAGCTGTGTTATGCAGCAGATCTTTCTTATGTTAGATCTACATGTGTTTATTCTGTTGAATTCATATCTACTTTTCCGTCACTTGTTTATCAGTATTGCTTTGTTTATTTATGCAAGTAGGTTTGGCTCTGTTTACTACCAAGCCCAAAGCATAGATCTTCTGACCCTTCCGCTTTGGAACTCATTTCTTTTCTTCCTTCGGATCTGTTCTTTCTCTTCTCCTTCTTTTATTCCTTTCTCTTCGCAGCCTAGAACACTCTACTGGGATGAGATCCCAACCCCCGAAGGCAGAATCTGTGAGACTTGCATAGGTTCCTGCTAGTAGAGGTAGCAATAAACCAGTTTCACTTTGCTGTCTCAAAGAGGGGCTAAGCCCTGCACACCGTTGGCCCGTTTATCCATAGATCTGTCCACGCGACAGATTTTCGACCAACACACTTTCCCTTAGAGTTTATTTTATTTTTCATTCAAGCCTTTTATCCTTTTTCCCTTGGAAAATCATTAGATTATGATTAGATTAGAAACTCTCTGCACTTTGGAATAGTTCACACTAGGTAAGGACATAAATCTGACCTTCTCTGGAGAGCTATCCCATTTCACAAAGCCCCGCACTTTAGGATAGATGCATCTTTGACAAATCTCATTGATTTCCCAACCATTCAGTTGTAAGCATTCACGAGTGTTGTGATTTTTCCACAACTAAAAGGGAGTAGTGGGGGAGAGGCTTCCATATATGCCTTATTATGTGTTGTATGTAGTGATTCATTGAAATACGTCACAACGGGGTCTTGCAGCGAGTACAAGGAGTGTTTATGGTCCTCAAAGGGATCTAGAGGGTGGTGTATGGTTTTTATGGATATAATATGCTCACTTCATGATGTAATATTTGTAGGATCCATAGATCCTAATCCTTGATGGGATGTACATTGATTTTCACACACACACGCACACACAAATATATATATATATATATATATATATAGATGGACATATGGATGTGTAGAATGTGTCATGATGATTTTGATGATTTTATTTCAGTTTATGGATAGACTTTAGATATGATCATTGATGTAGGGACATATTTAGAACAATTGAAAATTTATCATTCTAACTATGGTTGTGAGTTTAAAACAAGTGTATCATACTGTGCTGAAGGCATGCGAGAGAGAGCTAGGTGGTCAAGTGGTTCAAATTTGAAATTTGACATTTCCCTCGAAAATGTCTTTCAAAATTATAAAGCATGTAAAAGGGAAATAATAGCTTTCCAAGGGGATAAAAGAGGTTATAATGAATGTAAATGTGGTGTTAGGTGTCTAGGAATGTTACATGAGTCCACGGTGGAGGGGTAGAGTCTATGGAATGTTTGAATGATGTAAAATGCCATTGTCTTACATGGGCATAATGAATTTTAAAAGTTAGTTAGGGTCGAAATGTATAGAACAATGAGTTTAAAAGAAACATTTACTCAAATTAGGATTTAGTTAACCTCCTATAGGGAGAGAGGAAGGAGAGAAAGAGGAATCCTCTAAGGAAGGATTTCTGAGGAGGATGGGTGAATGAAGGAAAGTACGATTTTTTTTTAAATTATAGTTTGATATATATAAAGCTTTGCTTTGTAGTAAGACCTTTTTCTTTGATATGAATAATCATGTCTTTGTGGTTAAGAAATAATGTTTACCTCTTCATGAACATGTGTACATGATTCTAAAACTATTTAGTAGGATTGATAGTGAATTGAGACTTGTTTGCTATCTTGGAAGATTAGGTACATGTTTGCATGTGACTATATCACTATATTGCAAGGATCTTTGGATGTGATAAGCTGATATTTTGTGGTGAAAATTTTGATCATGTTAACCTCAACAGATATGAATGATTGAAAGGACATTGCATTATGTTGAAGTGTTTTCCATTGTGAACCTTTATTGCATGTTAGTAAACTACTTGAAACTGAACTGTGACTGTGTTTCTTTTGACTGATTAAGTTTAAATGAATTTTCATAAATAAAGTGGAATGCATGTGTATGGAAGCTAGGGGAAGGAAGTTGAAAATTTGATAGTAGAGCATGATTGAGGTTATTTAATGAACAAGATTTAATTTTCTAATTCGTATGATGAGGGTTTAAATACCCTGTTTTCTCACGTGTATGTAAGAAAGGATGTCATTGGTTCATACCATTATGATTGTCATCATGATTTACTGCTAGAAAATTATTAAAGAGGGGTTGAAAATAGATATGCAGGCCAAGTATCAAGCTTTGAAGGTATGTATTTGTGAAGATATAGATTTTTTAAGCTACTCGGGATTGTAGAGAGTAGTAGTTAGCATTTTAGTAAAATATTACGTTTGAAGCTTTTTAAAAAAAGAATTTTGACATGAAACTTGTAAGAAATATAAAGGACAGAGTCCTTGAATATATTTTAAAATAATTTTAGTTTTTTATTGGATGAACTTTAAGATATACATGACATTCTAGAATAAGGACATGGTACATAGTTTGAAGGGTTGATTGAGAAGGTCACTTAGTGAAGGAAGTAGGGTTTTGAGATGGAATCCAAACTTGAAACTTGGTGTATAGATAAAACATGAAAATGGGTTCCTAAATATGTGAGGAATTCATTTTGAAACATCTTAGGCCAAAATATATAGCTTTAAAACTCTTAGGGCAAGGCTGTTAGGATTATATGAACTTGAAATGAGAAAATGTGGATTGTGAGATGAGGATAGTGAGTTAGGTCATGATTTTTAAGGCACACTATGATGATGATAAAGGGTATTTAAATATTTTATTACCTTTTTTTAGGTATACATGGAACTTGACAACAATGATCCTAACTTGAGTGATTGTCTTAAGGACAAAAAATTGCAAGTTTGAGTAAGATAGGTGAAAAGATGTTATGTTGATATTTTGAAATAACATTGGTGGTTTTTCTAACATTAGTTGTGAGTGGTGTGAAACATGGTAAAGGATAATAAAGAATAGGATAAGGCTAAAATTACAAAAGCTACTTGTTTTTTTCTAAGATCTAGTAAAGAGGAAATGGAGAATGGTAAGAGAAAGTGAAATTTTCTTGAAAAATGATCAAGCGTCCAATCATCTTCACGAGCATCCTAAGAGGATGTTAGTTTTTTAACACTTCTATAACAAAGGGTTAGTCTCAAATCTTATGGTCTGTAGATTTGTGTTGAAAATAGGTGTTGGGAAAGTTAATTTACACCACCTTTTGAGTGTATCAAGAGTCCCCCACCTAAATGTTAATGGTTTCATTGAGATCATGAGAAATGTTGTCATCAACAAAAAAATCATCTCTATGGGATGAAAACATAGAACTAAAAAAATTATTTGGTAATGTCCAATCCTATTGCAGAATCAATGAGGTTCAACAAGTGATAATAGGGCATGGGAAGGCTAGGGAATTCCACTCAAATTGGGGAATTTGGGAATTGCATATTATAAAACCACTAACTTGTGATTCCAAGGGGACACAATCAATAGGGAAATTCAAACATAATTGGTGGAGGATTTATGTAGAGCCATGCCCACCTTTTCTAGGTTATAAAAACAAAATATTCTTGATTGATTCCAGCTTGTTGCCAAATTGGACCTAGGTCATTTAGACCCAAAAGTGAACCATGCTTTTAAATAGAATACTTCTTCAAAAATATCCTATCATGAAAAATATCTCAAGAAAAATGACATGAAAAATTATATTCATCAATTGGTACTAAGATATTTGTTGATAAAGAGAACACTTAATAGAAATCACATAAAAATTTTGTGCGGGGAAAACATGTTGTATTCAAAGGCATGAACGGATAGGAAGATCATGTGCGTGGATGATAAGTTTAACTTTCAGGGAATTATCCTTTTTTTGAGCATGATCTATTTTTAGAAGATGGCGTGCAGAGCACACAAACGAGGTAGAGACGTGCGTGCCACACATTGTCTATTTTTGGAGTATCGGATATAAAGCACTTTTGCATGGACGCCGGATAAGAATAGGATTATCACCATAGATAACTATCAATAGTCTATAGATAGCACACTTGCATGTGTGGCTATGCCTGTAAATAGTGCGTGGCTATTAATAGCATGCGACCTATTTTTGGAATAGATAAGAGGTGAAGGGAAAGTCCCCACCCTATATATATATGTAGTGAATTACATAGTAGAGAGAGACGTTCATGTAGGTGGTAAGTATACATAGATATGTGTATGTATCTGGATTACAGTATCAGATCCATGTGCGCATAGGCATAGATAGTCATTATTGTAAGAATATTTTGTGTTATTGTTATTATTAATATATGGAAGATATTGGCTGAACCAAAGTGTTATTCCTGTATGCTTGGGTGGATTGTACATGTTCTTGATTCAATCTTGATCATTGTTTAAACCTATTATTTCTTAGATCTAGATCTATCATGCACTATAGAATGATGTATTAGGTTATGGATATGTATGCTTTAAGTCTTCATCATGTTAACATTCTGCTATAGTAACCCTAAAGAGGGACCTAGTACCTTTGTGTGCTTTAGGTGAGCACTCAGTCTAGGCTGAGTGATGTGCCAGCACGTCTACGGTGTTATCTGGTAAATTCTAGGCTACATCATTGGTTCCATTGTCCAGGACCTCTTTTTCAGTTGTTTCTAGGATGGTTCATGATGAAGACATAGCAGTTAACTCTAGCAAGTGTTGAGGAGTGGATACATGATCTAGAGGAAGAATACACATGAAGATTCAGCACTGGATCTGGAGTTTAACACACGCACTTGGGTGGAATAGAATCTGTATGACAGTTTATATGAGACCTTCTTTACTATTTTTCCAGTAGAGAAATACGAATGGCTTATTGCATATGCATCTAAATGGAATTAGAGATATCAAACACGCTTGTTTGGATGCAAGAAGAATTTCAATGCTCTTTATGATGCTAATCTGATCTAGACTCGTGCTATAGAGATGTGGTTCCAGGGTGTTTTAAACAATTATATTCTGGAGTATTCAATTTCGACGTACTCTTTCCTGGAGGTAGCTGAATTCCAGTTTTTGTAGTATCCTAGAGGAACATATTTACAAGGTATTCCGTTGGAAATCAAGATCTTGATGGTAACCCTGAATTTGGAAGACAAACCTATGGCTAGCTAAACCCCACCATGCGGGGGGGCAGGAACAGGATTGGTGAAGGATGGAAGACTTAGTGCCAGAAACGCAAAGAGAATAAGGGTGGCTTAAGTATAATGAGGCATGTGAGAGGGAGATAGAGAAGCAACATGACGTTGCAGAGTAGATGGCATTGTGGAGAGAGATGGCTCATGAAGGATTTGAAGTCCGCATAGAAGATGTGGAGC
Organism: Taxus chinensis; assembly: GCA_019776745.2. Classification (NCBI taxonomy): domain Eukaryota; kingdom Viridiplantae; phylum Streptophyta; class Pinopsida; order Cupressales; family Taxaceae; genus Taxus; species Taxus chinensis. The sequence continues at coordinate 723,236,455 of CM034151.1, read as the reverse complement.
CAGAGCATCAGGAACTCCCCCATCTGGGAAAGCATGACAGGGAACCCTCCTCGGCCTCACAAGGAAGCAAATCAATAGAGATGACCTAGGCCACGGGTGCACATCTGAACCTACCTGATAACCTCACCCTTGTGCTTGGTTTTCTAGTATCTAGTATGAAAAATAATCAGCAAGTGAATTTGGGAAACAAGAGAAGAGAGTAAGTTAGAGAGTCAAGTACATCAATGGTAGGACAGATGGATTCATCATTTTTTGGAGGAACATTTTTACGTGCATCATCTACACAAAATGTAAGCACGCAGAATGTTGGATTCACCTCTGGAAGTGGAACTACTTCACAGACTGTAGGGGTTCAGTATAGTACTACTGTCGGAGCACATAGGGGAGTACATCTACAGGTCCTATTCCAACTACAGGTGGAGGATTAAGAGGTATAGGTGGTTCTAGTTCTAGTGGATCTGGTGGTTTTGGAGGTAGGGGAAACACAGGAGGTTCAGGATCAGGTGGGCAAGGCCCGCACCAACCCCAAAATATTTATATGGAGATGTCTCTTTCTCCCAGAGTATAGAGGCATATAAGATGTTGCTGAGCATGTGCACATGTGTGAAATCTTATGGCGGTGAAAAAGGGATCACGGCTTCTGAGTGCAAGGCAAGTCAATTTACTACTGACATTATAGGGACGTGCACACAGCTGGTATAGGAAGTTTGACCCTGATCAAACTTGTGTGGATTATGCAGCTTTGAAGGATGCTTTCTTAAAAGAGTTCTATATCCCTGAATTTGAGCAGAAGAGTATAAACACGCTCAAATATATCAAATAAGGCACTACTGAGAGTGTATGTGATTATGATGCCCATTTTAAAACACTCCTATCTAATATTTCTTATGATATTCACGTAAGCCAACATGCACAATGGTTCATTGGAGGATTGATTACACCATTTAGAAGGGCGTTGTCACATAAGACATACAATGATCCATGCGAAGCATTAGAGGCAGCCCTACGTGCTGAGGTAGTTGGGAGCATTGACACTGGTGTTAGCCCATTCTTAGAGGCATAGATTGCCATGCCATGGCAAAGTAGTTAGAAAAACTATTGGCAAATTCAGCCCATGAGACGCGCTCAGGGATTTGGTGTACAGATTGTGAAGTAGAAGACCACACCAAGGATAGTTTTCCTCACAGATCTATATGATCATTACTGTTAGACTGTGAGATCTGTCATTTGAATCACGATGTCAGCCACTTGTCCTTTGTTACAGTGCACGATAAGGAAGAACGTATCTTGTTATTGTAAAAAATTTCGGTCCACGACCCATGATACTGAAGATTTTAGATTGATTGGTCAGATCCATGATGTCTATAGACATTGGGGTACGACAAACAAGTGTGTCAGATAATTCTAAAGGAAAGAATGAGCACCAGGATCAGGATCACAATCAGACGCGCTATGACAGGAATGATTGGGTTTTTGAAGGAGGTCATGGAAGAGGTCATGGATATCAAGGTGGATATGGAGGATGAGGCCATGGTGGAGGAAGAAGTGAGTTTCCTCACACATGTTATACATGTAGATCTCCTGATCACTAGAGACACAAATGTCCTCAAAATATCACATGTTTGTTTTGTGGAAATAATCATAGCTATGAGGAGTTCTTGGACTTATATGAGAATCTTAGCAAACAACATAAGCAAGAGAACAAAGGCACAGGGATGGTGCAGAATCTAGTGCATGGTGGAGAATCATTGGATGCCCAAGTTAGCACCAAAACCTGAGGCATTAACCATAAAAATTACCACATGAGCTGAAGCGGCGCGCGCAAGAGAGGCATTGCACCATAAACCTACAATAACCAAGGAGGAAGTTTTGCATATAAGGTACCCAGATCCTGCTCATCAGAAATATGTCTATCAAGAGACCATAGAGGTCCTCAAAAATCTTCAAGGTGAAATAAAATGCTTAAAAGAGTAGTCAAGAAAGGTGAGAACAAAGAAAAGAAGCAGGAAAGGTCCTGTCTGATGTTGATGACATTAGAGAGGTCTATAAAATGTTATGCTAGGAGAACATTATCCCATTATTAGGAAATTGGTTGAAGGGGAATACTCCACACGTAAGCACTAAGAATGAATGACATATCCTACATGCAAATCTTCCCCCTAATAGTATTGACTATGACAAGGAGATCACTCTGAATGTTGTTATGGATGGTTGCTTGGTGAGCAATATATTGATTGATACAGGTGCAGAAGTTAATGTGCTTACATTAGATGCATGGGTACAAATGGGGAGACCTCCATTACAGTCATCATCTAATGTGTTGTTTGTGGAAAAATGGACTAAGGCCACTCCCATAGGAGTTTTAAAATATGCATCTATAACAATACAGGGGGGCCAATTTCACTAGGGATTTTGAGGTACTAGGTCTCATGGAAGCAGACAGTTTTCCAAATTTTCTTGGGTGCCCTTGGTGTTATGCAAATAATGTTGACTTGAGGTTCAATAAGGGGTACATCAGCTTTGAGAACAAGGAGGAAAGAGTTGTAATCCCTTTAAACGATGGAAATTCTACACCATATGTTGATTCATTGAGTGAAGAGGAATTAAACAGAATATATGTGTGCACTATTCAAGACCTAGAGGTTAATGAGCCATCAAAGGAAGGCATCCTACACTAGGAAGATTCTAAATCTATTAGTGATACTACAAGCATTGATTTGTATAATTGGGCTCATGGCACATATGAACTAGTAGGGCATGAGGTGAAAATCATAGGTTGCGTGGAAGAGTGGAATTCACTCTGTTAGACGTATAGGTGGCTCGGTACCTTGGTATACTGGAGCAGAAGATCTTCCTATATTCTTTCAAGCCATGGAGGCATAGTGGATAGACCAAGTCAAGAGAAGAGACATGTTAACATATACCTTACACGGGACAGTAGCACGTTGGTGGGTAGTTCATAGAGATAATCTTATGGAATGGAAGGTGATTAGAATTACCCTATCTACTAGGTTTTTAAGGAACAATGCACCTACAAAGATTAGCACTTATAATGGTGATCAACATGTTCAACATCACATTCAGTAGTGTGAGAGACTCTAGATATCATGAGAGGAAGCATTACCACCTTCACTCTGGGTGCATAAATTTTATTCCACTCTACAAGGATGTGCACGCACTTGGTATGTATATGCAGAACTACATAGAGAGACTGGAAATTGGTAGAATTTGATTGCAGGAAAGATCCATACCTTTGACTACTTCTCGACCAAACCTTCAGTATAGAGGAGGCATTAAAAATTTGTCAAGCACTTAACTATGGGAGATAGTGCAAAGGTAGAGGAGCTCATTCAGGAATTATTTGGTGAGATAGAGTCAGGAGCACATTTTGAAGAATCAGAAGAAATGGAATCTATACTACTTGAACTCGCTTTCCTTGAGAAAGAAAAAGGAAAGATGGTTTACATAGTGGATGATGAGGAATTTGAGAACCTAGATATCAAACATTCACAAGGGGTGCACAAGGTCTTAGGACAGTGCAGGTAAGGATACGCGCATATACCATGAACCACTGAAGACAAAGAAGGTAAATATTGGAAAAGAGGTTGAGCCTAAGGAGACTATTGGTCATAATCGGAAGTAGCAAAGACCATTGAGTTACTCAAGGATTATCAGGACTTATTCCCTCGAGGGTATTATGAACTTAAAGGCGTACATGAATCACTTGGGGAAATGAAGATAAAGCTTAAGGAATGTGCTCACCTAGTTAAAAAGAGACCTCATAGAATGAATCGCAATTTGTGAGAAAAGGTAAAAGAAGAGATTGATAAAATGTTGAAATCTAGAATCATTCGGCCCTTGGATGAGTCAGAATGGGTTAGTCCTATGGTGATCAGTATTAAGAAAGATGGTAGAATTAGAATCTGTGTAGATTAAAAGGAGCTGAATGCTACATGTGTCACAGACCCCTTTCCTATGCCATTCACTGAGGAAATACTGGAAGGAGTGGCAAGGCATGAAATATATTCGTTTACAGATGGATTTTCCGGGTATCATTAGGTTATGATTTACCATGAGGATTAGGACAAGACAAGTTTTAGTACTAAATGGGGTAGATTTTCCTATACTGTGATGCCTTTTAGATTGAAAAACACGCCTGTTGTATTTTCATGGATAGTTTTTCAGGAATTCAAAGAATTTATTCACAGTTTCTTATAGGTGTACCTAGATGATTGGATAGTATATGGAATTGTTAAAGATCATTGTGACAATCTGCGCTTAATGTTTAAAAGATGCAGATAATTGATTATCTCTTTGAACATCAAGAAGTGAATATTTGCTACACCTTTTGGAATATTTTTAGGACATATAATATATAATTAAGGTTTGTTGGTTGATCCAGCTAGGGTTATAGTCATTCTAGGCCTGGAAGCACCTACCAGTCAGAGTGAGGTCCGCAGAGTTTTGGGTCATATAGACTATTATAGAAAATTCATCAAGGGATATGTAAAAGTTTCTGCACCCCTGGAGGAATTACTAAAGGGAAAAGGTACATTCTATTTGGGAGAACCAAAACAATTTGCATTTGAGATATTAAAAGAGAAACTTACCACTGCACCTATTCTGAGTTTTCCTTCATGAGATAAACCATTTCATGTATATGTAGATGCATCTGGCACGACCATTGGCATTGTGTTAGCTCAACCTGGGGAAGGTATTGTCAATCATCCAAAAAAAAATTCTAATAGAAAGATGACCCCTACTGAACATAATTATACAACTACATAGCGCGAAGATTTTTCAATGATCTATGAATTACACAAGTTTCGACAATATCTACTAGCTACACCATTTGTGTTTTATACAGATCACATGGCATTGAAGTATTTGGTAAACAAACCCATCTTGCAAGGGTGCATATGCAGATGGGTACTCTTATTTCAAGATTTTGATTTCACAGTTGTGGTGAAACCAGGGAAAAGTAATTCCAGGCCAGACCACTTGTCTAGAATTCACTCAGGAGAAGAATCACAGAAAATTGAAGAAACCATGTTGGATGTACAGTTATATAGGTTATAACGAGCACCATCAGAACAAGAAGACATTGTTGTCTTTCTACGGACTGGTGTGGCACCAGAAGGAATGAATCCCTTAGAAAAGAAACACTTTTCTATATGTGTGACACCTTTTATGTTGATCAGTGGGGACCTATACAAGTTAGGCAGAGATGAATTATTGCACCAATGTGTATTAGAGCATGAGCGCAAGGATATAATGGAGGAAGCACATGGTGGTATTACAGGTGGCCACTATTTAGGTGATGTTACTATGCAAAATATCCTACTTGTTGGATTATGGTGGGAGATACTGTATAAATATTGTAACATGTATTACAAGGCGTGTGACCATTATCAGCATTTAGGAAAACCAAGACAAAGAGATGAGATGCCTTTAAGACCTATTACTAGTACAGAACCATTTGAGAAATGAGCTATTGATTTTGTAGGACCTATTTCTTTGGCCACACGTAGGACTGGATCGCGCTATATCATTACCTGCACAGATTATCTCACACAGTGGGTAGAGGAAACACCTACGAAGGACTGTACTATAGCTACAACAGCTATATTTCTCTAGGATAATGTTCTTACATGATACAGATGTCCTTTAAGTTTGAAAAGTGATAGGGGCACACATTTTCTAAATAAGACCATAAGGATTCTATTAGATGAGTTTATGGTTGCACACCATAAGACTACACCCTACCATCCTCAGGAAAATGGAACTGTTGAGGCTTTCAACAAGATTTTGAGCCAGAAATTAACAAAAAAATTGTGATGTTGGAAGAAAGGATTGGGATGAAAAAGTATCTGTTGTACTTTGGGCGTATAAGAAAACTTATAAGTGACTGAACAAAGCCACACCGTTTCAATTGGTGTTTATTGTAGAATCCATTCTTCCTATAGAATTCATGTTACCTTATTTATGCATTGTGCATGTTGGAGGTCTAGTTGATGACCAAGCTCTAGAAGAATGAATTGAAAAGATGATTCAGCTAGACGAGTGACGAGCCAAAACACGTTGGCTTCAGAAGCAAGAAAAGGCCTAGTAGAAAGCATGGCATGACAGAAACATAAGGGATAAGAAGTTTGAGGTTGGAAAAATGGTACTTCTTTATGAATCTAAATTCTTGCGCCATCCAGGAAAACTTAAGGTGCATTGGTTGGTGTCATATGTCATTACTTACATACTTGAATCAGGTGCTTTCTAGCTAGAAGCACTTGATGGAACACGGCTACTTGGTTACTTTAACGGGATTAGGTTGAAGCCCTACTATAAATATGTCTTCTTAGTGTTTGTAATAAGGAAGTGTTGCTAATAAGATTAGGTTTCCATTCTACATTTCCTTAATGTATTTCCTTCATTTTCGCTATGCTTAGTCAATTTAGTTTTTGTTCTTGTGTAATAAGCGTGCTTGCGCACATGAAGCTAATTACATTATGGAGCATGTTTATGCACATAGGAATGCACATACTTTTAGTGTGGGGTGGTTGGCAATATTTAGGTATAAATACTATGGGAATTGGAAGGTAAAAGGAATAAGTTGCTTTTTAAGTCAAAAGATTGCTTCTCAAAAATGACCAAGGATATAGATGAATGAAGGAACAATATAACGCAAGGTAAGCAGAGGCCTTGGTAACTACTAGGATAGGGTGTAGTGATGAGGTACTCGGGCACAAGGGAGCACGCTGAAGAGAAGTATGTGACTAGAGGGTAGGAAGGTGCGCTATAAGGTTATAGCTGGGGCACGAAGATGTACCATGTAGAAAGAATGAATTCGGTCAATAAATGAGAGGACATTTGATAGGTGAAGGAGTAATAAATGCATCAAAAAATTTAAAATCTATATAAGAATGTGATGCAAGTTCATTTTTACTGTTGCAATTAAGAGTATTTGAAAAAGAGCTAAGTGTGAAGAGCTGAGTGATCGAGTTAAAGTGCAGAGGGTGTGAAACCAGATGTGAAAAATAGATCTATGCGTAAAAGGATCTTGTGTCCCTGGTAGCGAAGGGTTTGTGCAAAGAAATGTGATAGAGAGGAGTGAGGGCACTTAATTCCACCTAGGGAACACTAAACTGAGCTAGGGTTTGGTTCACACTTTGTATGGATAAATAGGCAAGTAAATACAGAAGGTTGCAAGGTAGAAATGGCACCCAAGAAGACAGCAGGAGGAGGAGAAAAAGGAAATAAGAAGGTGGTCATCGAGGAGGAAGAGATGGCTCCAGAGAGTAATTTTTCTAAAATGGGATACCCATAGTGGATCATCGTTGGCCAGGAGTGGGATTCTCATATAAGGAAAATCAAGGTGAGTGAGTATAACCATCGAACCAGAGAGAACAAGAAAGAGCTCGATGCCCTACTAAATACAAAAATGAATAAACACACGGTAGAGGACATGCCAGTGTAGGATGATGCTAGTGAGAAGATGCTAAAAAATTGGAGTCTACCAGTTGTATGAGCTCCCTTACTTTGGGAAGTATGAGCCTTTTTACCGATGGCTCATGATCAGAGTGCACGAATATTTCTTCTACTTTGCAGGACACAAAGTTAGAATTTCATCCGTGCTCATCTCCACTGTTATAGGATTAAAAGGCACGGTAGAGGATTTAAAGATCAATTTAACTGACAAGGCCACAATTTTGGAGACCAGGAAGGAGCTTGGATACTTGAAGGGTCCGCGTGGAATGGATATAGATAAGTTGAAAAATTATCTCATTATACAAGCAGCATCACACCTCGTCGCCAAGATAAATGACTAGGAGAGGTGGTTACAGGTAAACACCATGTGGTTGCATATTGCGTGGAATATGTCTGAAGGGGTCACTTATAATATATCAGGTTATATGATAGAGACCATAGTAGAAGAAGCACACACAGGAGGGAAGATCAGCTTTGGAGTTGTTCTATTATCATTGGTATTCATGGAAATTGGAGTACCAGAAGGACCAACAGAGAAGATATGAGAATATCCCATGGAACATAAGTCACTAGCGGGGTAGTTCAGCAAGTACTTGTGTGGAGGATCGATGACTGAGCCGGTGAAACAAAGGGGGGAGAAATGCTATGATAGACTTTGTATGGCCTTTGAAGAAGAATGGTGCATTCCTAAGGACCTACCATCGGTGGTGGGGAAACAATTCCAGTTTGCTATATACCAGCATTTCTGCACCGTGTGCTTCCCAATGAGAGATGGATCCTGGAGCCCTTGGTGAAAATTTCCTTATACCTTCACAGTAAGGTACTTTTAGGCATCAATTCACAGATTCACAAAAACACGCCATTTGACATTCAACACAGATAAAGTAGACTGTGACTACCATACCCTAAGGAAGAAGTATGTGTATCCTGGGAGAGGTGCTTACATAGAGAGGCTCATATCAGAGGTATTGAGCATTAAACCAATGAGTTTAGTTGTTTTATATATTGGGGCAGTAATAGTATACCTTCAATTGAATCCCAAGATGGAAAACAATAAGTATGTAGAGAATGAATTCACACTCCCAGGGCCGCCGAAGGGTAAACATACAATGGAGAACATACTGGGACAAAGACCCACAAAAACCATTGAAGTAGAAGATGAAGAAGAGGAGTGTGAAGATAGTGGTGGCTTGGAGTGTAGAAGGAGGAAACCTTCAGATAGGAGAGGATCAGAGTGCGTGACCACTCCACCTCAAGGGCAGGATGAAGAGGAAGATACGGAAGTAGTGCAAGGAGAGCACAGATTCAAGAAAGTATTCAGATGCACAAGGACCTGAGGTTCAACCCCACAATCGGTAAGGAGATCACATCATCTCTCTCTGCACAAGGAGAACACTGAGACAAAGAGGAGAAGAAAGCTAAAGCTGGGTGAAAAGGTAGAGGAATATGAGGAGAGAGTGCATACATATCCTACCCCACTCGAGGAGGAACAAAAGGGAGAGAAAGAGGATGAAGAAATGAAGTATGGGGAAGAAGGAGAAAAGGAGACATCAGGGCCCACTCAGGAGACTTCTCAGGGTGTGTCAGAACAAACTCCTAACCTTGAAGCTTGAGTTCCAAACGGGCCTCAGACAAAGAAGATGAGTGGAGAACACATTGCACCACTCATGGGCTACGTTGAGGACACAGGAAAAATTGTCCCTGCCCACTTTTAGAGAATTATAGCACAAAAGGAATTATTTGACTAGGATTTAATGGATGAGGATATGGAAACCATGTGCACTAGAAAGAAACTTTCATGGTCAATGCACACCTATATGAATGATCTTGATTTTGATGTGTGCGAGGAATCATGTGTGTCAAGATGATTAAAGAAAGAACCCCAGTCCAAAAACATAACATTCAAACCTACTATTATGTCTGATGAATAGGTTAGTAACGTTAGTGAAGGTGTCCAAAGAATTTGCAAGAATAAACATGGACAAAGCTGCAACAATTAGGGCACTGCGCAAGGAATTGAAGACAAATGATGCAGAAATAACATGAATGACCCAAGAGAAAGACTTGGAGCAAAAAATGTACACTACGTTCATCAGCATGGCAGAGGCCATTGGAGATCATGTGCTCAAAGCGCGCCCACATCTGGAGACTAAGGTATCGAATCAGTTCCCCTCGGCAATGCACTATGTCAGAACTTTGGTGGATTTGGTATTAGAGGATGACACATTAAGAATGCCAGCACAAAATAATCCTGAGCAAGAGGCAGAAAGGGAAAAGGCTGCAATAATCAGAGAATTTCCATCATATGAAGGACTACTGAAAGCACTTCAGGAAGAGTTGAAAAATACAGATCATGCCTTGAATATATGCATAGCTCTAGAGGCACTGATGAAGGTAAAAGCCTTGGAATAAGACAATGAAGTCTAGAGGGTGGTGAGGGATGATACCTTGGGCTGCACATAAAGGTTAAAACTTGTAAATAAAAATTGTGAGGACCTGGCAGTAGCACAAGAGCCACATAAGGAAAGGTTAGATGAGCTTGGGAAACTCATCACAAAAAAGATGGATGTGCTGGAGGGAAGAATGACTGCAATGTCCAACATTATGTTGGTCTTGTAGAATGCGAAGGGTGAAGTTACACAAGATGAGATGGAGTCCATTATTGTGGATGTTCCAAAAAAGGAAGAGGAGGCACTCATTAAATGGCATGCCTTGGAGACTAAAATAAAGGAGGAATATCCATAATTGATCCTTTAAGTTGAGATAGATGAGGGTGTCGCATAAATAATTCTTTATTTATCCAAATTCTTTCTTACTCTTTGTATTCAACATTATTTACTTCGTTTTTGGAGATAACCATTGTCGAGGTGACAATGAGATTAGTTTGGGATAATGTTGATCAAAGAACACTTGACATTAATCACATAAGAAGTCCACGTGGGAAAATGGGACTATTCAAAGGCGCGAACGGATAGGAAGATCACCCGCACGGAGGATAAGTTCAAATTTTGGGACTTAGCCATTTTTGAGCATGATCTATTTTTAGAAGATGGCATGGCATACAGAATACACAAACGAGGCAAAGACGTGCGCACCATGCATTGTCTATTTTTGAAGGATCGGAAATAGGGCGCTTTTGCATGGATGTCAGTTAAGAATAGGATTATCACCGTAGATAACTATTAGAGGTCTATAGATAACACACTTGCATGTGTGGCTATGCCTATAAATGGCGCGTGGCTATTAATAGCATGTGACCTATTTTTGGAATAGATAAGTGGTGAAGGGTAAGTCCCCACCCTATATATATGTAGTGAATTACATAGTAGAGAGAGAGATGTAGGTGGTAAGTATACATAGATATGTGTATGTATTTGGATTATAGTATCATATCCATGCGTGCATAGGCATAGATAACCATTAGTGTAAGAATATTTTGTGTTATTGTTCTAATTAATATATGGAAGATATTGGCTGAACCAAAGTGTTATTACTGTATGCTTGGGTATTGTACATTCTTGATTCAATTATGGTCATTGTTTAATCCTATTATTTCTTAGATCTAGATCTGTCAAGGACTATAGAATGATGTATTAGCTTTGTATATGTATGATTTAAGTATCCATCATGTTAACATCTGCTACAACAACCCCAAAGAGGGACCTGGTACCTTTGTGCACTTCGGGTGAGTGCTGAGTCTAGGTTGAGTGATGTATCAGTGCATCTAGGGTGTTATCTGGTACATTCTAGGCTGCATCAATATCCAAGGTAGAAACATTACCTTATGGAATATTTTGGGTGCAAACTTCATTGGTTCCTTCTCTAGAGGCACCATCACATTTTGTCAAAGTTTTAATAATGAAAATATGTGAGTGGGGGTCATTATAAGAGATCCACCCAAATGTATGGATGCCTAAAAAAATAAAATAAATACAAGAACATGAAACAACAAGTCCTATAGGGAGTGGTATGATGAGGGATGAACAGAAAGTGGTGGTAGTCATCAAACAAAACATTGCTTCCCTTTCTTGTTGATATGGCCATTGAAAAAAATTCTTATTTGAACCCTTTTAATATGCTTACATGAGATCTCTAACAAAACTCTTTTATTTGAAACTAATTTTAAATTATAATATTTTGTTTGAAAAGAATTTACCTTACTTGTGTGCACTTCTAAATGTCTACCTATATTATTATATGTTCACCCATATTATGGGGCATTCGCCTCAATGCATTTTCTAATAAGTTTCAACAAGTGACAAATTGGTTTTCATATCATCAGAAGTATTTATTCCTTTTATTTTCTAATATTAATATTTATTATGGTCCATATATTTTAGTTTTCTTATCGTATGATACATTAAAGAACACACGTTTTCTTGGAAATTTTCTCATGGGACAATTTAGTTACAATAATCAACATCTAAAGTGGTTATGGGCTTACTATATATCATTTTTTGCCTGAAAGGAAATTTGTTCAGAACGAAATTCCTAAATAAAATATATAGGATATGATTCAACCTATTACATTCCATTATAATGTAGAGATAAAATTTTCAGCAACAATATTAACTAAGAATGAAAGGGAAATGAAAAATAAACTTGCTAATGTCCATTTTATTATTGAGGGTGTAATTGATTTCAAGGGAATTAAAAAAGAAGGATAATGTGATAAATGGAGATGAAAAAAAACCATGAAAATGAAGGTGTAAAGGATATGTATCTATTAGGATTCATAAAGAAGAATATGACAAGAGAACAAGCTCTTACACTTGTTTTAAGAGAGTAGCAGAAGGAAAATCATTCAACATAATGGGTAGAGGATGGATGAGTAGGAATACACATTTTCACACTTGTAGATTAAGATAAGAGGAATGCAAGAATTATTTATAGTTTATTTAGAACATATGCATCTAACAAAAACATAAATAAAATAGTGCTAGATTAAACACTTACAGATGCAGAGGATAGAGACACATGTTTTTCTTATACGTGGAGGAGGAGGAAAGTTATATGTTCCTCCAAAATAGCAATGGAAGAAAAATAAAGGTGGAAGAATTAGGTGGAAGAATTAGGTGGAGGTGGATATTGTATGGCCTAGCCAAAATGTGAAGAATATTAGTGGACAAATGGATGACTGATAGAGGAGTGGAAAAGAGGGAAAATTGCAGAGGTTCTCGTTCTGATAGAAAGTAATGCCAAAACCATGGGAATTTATGGTCAAAATATTTTTTCTATAACCTCGTCCTTTTTTATTATTAAGAGATGACATTTAAATTCCCTCATGTGTACAATGCAAGTTCATCTTAAGTGAACATGTAATCTTTCATAGAAAAATAGTATTATTAAGTATAAATAAGATTTTTTATATGTATTCCTATTTGGAGTGCTTGGTTAGCCTCATGGACATGTACTAATCACAAGGAGAAAATGTAGTGTCCTCATGGTAATAGATTGTGTGAAAGACCTATAAAAAATTTCAAGTTTGTGTGAGGCTATGAGTTCGTACATTGAGTTTTCACATGTTGACACATATATCTTAGTCATGGATATATATTCATGAATTTTAAGGAGAAAACATAAGATTGAGGGGTGATAATGTTGGTGTACCATATTTTATCCATTATTATATATCTTACATAATACGTGGATGATCCTTGATGCATTATCATATTAATGACATTGATACATTCTTTTGTCATATGGGTTTTGTACCTAGAGTATTGTACCACATAGAGATGTGATATGGGTAATCGGTTACTAATTTATTAGTGGGAAAAATACATGCACTTGTGAGTAGGGAAGGTTACTTGGGTTTATGTATTGTGTGCACATACATGTACCTTAAGGATAAGGTTGTGTATTTTATGATTGTGGCATCAAGGGATAATTGAGAGAATTATGTAAGTAGGTGAATTGTGTATCTATATTATCATATCCCTATACACCTGAAGAGGAGACAAGGGTTGGGAAGAAATATAAGGGCATGAAAAGGGAGTGGTGGATGGTAGGGGATCATGTTCAAAAGAGAAAAATGGTAGAGTAAAGATCAATGAAGAACCCAAAGATAGGGAAAGATAATTTTAAAAGCCGGAGAGGTTTATTCTAATAGTTTAGATTATTTAAGAAAGGCAAAAAGAGATGATAGATCATTGTAAGTTTTAGAGAAGAATTTTAATACATTTCTACATGATTATATAAATAATTTCAGTTATAATCTAAATTTTTTATTTGTGTGCATACGTGTGTGTGCATGCGTATATACGTGTTTGCATACATGCATGTGCATATGTGTGTGCGCATATGTACATAAGTGTGTTTTTGTTCCTGTGTGTGTGCGTGTGTGTCTGTCTGCATGTCGTCACACACCTTTATATATCTCTCTTTGTGGTGGGATTGGGTGTGTGAGTGTGTGCGTGTATGTGTGCTCGTGTGTGTGTGTGAGAGAGAGAATTTTTGCATGCGTGCATGTGTGTGTACATGTATGTGCACATGTGTATGTATGTGTGTGCATGTGTGTATGTGCACACACATGTACAATTTTTTGGGTGTACGGGTTTGTGGGCGTGCAGTTTTGTGGGTGTGCATGTGCGTGTGTGTGTTCGTGCATGTGTGCGTGTAGTTTTGTGGGTGTGCGTGTGCGTGTGTGTGTTCATGCATGTGTGTGTGCATGTGTATGTACGTGTGTTCATGTGTATGTGTGCATGTGTGTGTGCATGTGCGTGTGTTTGTGCATACATGCACGTTTACGTTTGTGTTCATTTGTGTGTGTGTGTGTGTGTGTGTGTGAGTTATCAAATAGCTATGTAATTTTAATAGTTTCATGGATATGGTGATTGTTCGCATGTGTGTGCGTGCGTGAGTGTGTCTATTTCTTATCAACTAGTTATGTAATTTTAATAGTTTCATCGATATTGTGATTGTTCACTTGAATTCTTGAAAGTTGCATAGTTAATATTAATTTGCACCTGATCTCTTATAACCGACAACAACACAATCTATAGGAAGTACTTTGATAATTAAAATTTAGGCCAAAATTTTAATTATGATAAAATATTGTTTATGAAGGAAGTAAAAATATAAGGATATAAAATCATTTTTTTGTATTGAGTTTTGTTAAATCTAAAATACTTAAAAGTTATTTATTAATTTTTTATTTGAAAAATTATAGTTGGCTGATTTTATTTTTATAACATATATTCACAACTATGCATGAAACCCTAATCTCATTTTTACATAAAAATATGATCACAAAAGTCTATAAAGTGGAGCACATAGTAGATATTATTTGGGTACGAATAATCTAGGTTGGGCAAAAGCTGCGGGACATAATACAGGAATACATGTATTAATTTCTCACATTTTTTACTCCTAACCTTACATTCATATATTCATCTTCCTTGAACATTCATTTTATGCATACATTCCTTAAGCGTACATTCTCGCTTTTCTATTTCTAACCTTTTCTTCGTTTCTTCATCATGTTTGACGATTCCTTTTACGCATCCAACTACTTGATCCCTTTAGAGTATTTTTCAGTTATTAGGGACCTCCCAAAAATTTTACTCACCTAAATCACAATTCATCATCTTTCACACTTCCAAGGTTTTGCCTACAACATCTACACCTAGAAAAATTGCATGCCTCATAACTAGAGACAATCCATTTACTTTTCCATGATAGCTACAGGAAAATTGTATTCACAACTGTGCATGAAATCCCTAATCTCATTTTTGTATAAAACTTTGATCACAAAAGTGTATAAAGTGGAGCACATAGTAGATATTATTTGGGTATGAATAATTTAGGTTTGACAATAGGAGTGGGGAATGCAAGCATTAAATTCCCTTGCTTTTGTTGATTCGTGGAGTAGGAGTGGGACATGGAGGTATTTAAATCCGAGGTGTACTTCTACTTCATTTTCTACACATGTAAAAACTATGTGTGCCATGGCTAGAGACAAACCTTATTCTTTTCCCTTATAGCTACATAGAAACCCACATCTCTATTTCTTACAAAATCCCTAATCACAATTATTCATGGAAACCTTGTCGCATTTCAGTATAAGGTAGAACACATACCATATATTGTTTGGGTAGGAATAATCTAAACCAAGAAATTATTTTCGGACATGAAATGATTTAAATTCCACTTTTTTACTAAGTCATGGAATAGGTGTGGGATATACACATATTTAATATATGAAATTTTTTAGTCAAAAACGCATAGCAGATAATATTTGGTATGGAATAATATGATCTGTGAAAAATGATTTAGGCATTCAATCAAAATCCTTAATCTACCTTAGAATCATATGACCAATAGTTGGAATGTGTCAATCCTCAGTACATGTTCGTGGTTATACTTCTTATAGTTAATTGAACTCACGACTGCAAACACATCTTATTAAGTTTTGTAGCAGTTGGTCGTTGCGGTTAGCTTGCTGACATATCTATGCTAATTGTTTTTCACA
The DNA here is from genome assembly GCA_019776745.2 of Taxus chinensis. Taxonomy (NCBI): domain Eukaryota; kingdom Viridiplantae; phylum Streptophyta; class Pinopsida; order Cupressales; family Taxaceae; genus Taxus; species Taxus chinensis. Next base: position 723,220,503 of record CM034151.1, on the reverse strand, counting down.
TATTCCAGAACATGAGCCTCCTACTTATTACAAATTAAAAGCATGACCTATACTTCCTACAAAATATGTTCTAGCATTTCCTCCTTGAGTCATCTTTCCTTTCCCATACACTTCTCCAGCCTCAAACTCCTTCTCATGCAGCCCTCTTCCCCTCCCATTTTTCTCTTCATCCAATTTCACTTCTTCTCTAGATCCCTTTTGACATTCACATTGTACATTCCGTTCATCGACTATTTCTTGCAATCACCTCAACTGGCACTCGAAAGGTATAGTTCAACATTTCCTCCTCTGCTTTCTCTACCCTTACAATTCTCCACCGTTAGAAGCCATACTCTACACCCCTATTCCTCTCCCATTTTTCAGCTCGCTATAGTTTTCTTCTATCGAGAGATCCTTGTGTACGGGTGTCGATTATATTCTCCATTGCTTGTACATGTCTTACTTAATATTTAACTAAAAGACTATTTCTTTATTTCCTTTCTTCATTTTTCACCATATTTTGTTCTCATTTCTACATCATTCACATGTCACAATCCCTTTGGCGTTCACATTTAATGCATGAACTTATATCTGATAAGGAAGAAAGGTCTGAGTCAGGGTTTTAATATCCTTATTTTCTAAGCCTGGTTGTATACATTTTATTCCTTAGAAATGTGTGGGCTAAGTTTATTTTGTGTTTCTATGTAGGAGTTAGTCTTGAGAGTTTGATACAAGTACCCAGTCCCATGCCATATTTTTATCATTCGTCATATCTACATAAAGTGGAAGGATTAATCCAATTACTACACTGATGATCATTTCACCAACAAGGTTTCGTGAAATCTAAGACAACTCCTTGTTCCCCTGCATGTATGGAGTTCCTCTGCCATTATTATCTAGTCTCCATACATTTCTATAATATCATCTCCCTTCTCACCAATGCATCTTATTGTGTTTAGTCTCTCTCAGCTTGGCTAACACTCCTCATATAGTTTGGATCCCTTCCCCTACTATACACACCATCTTGGAAAAATAAGGATCAATATTAGAAACAAACTAAACAATGCAATTTCTTATTCTTTGAATGATCTAAGATTGATAGTTGAAGCTTGAAAGTCTTAATAATTAAAATTTTACATTGTTATATTTGGTTGGGTATGCTTCTACTTCACATGAAAAGTTAGCATCTCTGGTCTGTAATTTGCACAAACTACACTTGTTACATTGTTTGACCTAATGGAAAACTACTGAAATCCAACATTCATAGGCTGAAGATTGGGGTGTTACAACTATAAAATGTCACGTACATCCTTTTTGTTGATTCAAATGTGTCCATGCTTGAAATACATGTCTAAACTATTGAAAATAAGATATATATGTTTTTTTCGGCTCTGAAGCACGGGATCCCATGTTAGAAATACATGTTACTCTCATATGAATTATTTTCTCTGATGAAGTATATGTAGATATTACTAAAACAATGTTCGAATCAACATATCGTCAATGTACAACCTACATGGTTCTTCAGAACCCCACCTTCTCCCTGTACTGTTTGGATTCTGGTTCTGATTTTGGGATCTATTTTTCTACCTTAGAAACATACGAGGTGGTTTTCTTGGGGTCATGGGTATGAAGAAAAAATAGTACTGTAACTCTAAAAAGCAAACAATGACTTAACAAAAATAAACAAAAAAGAGCTAGCCCAATTTAAAATAACCCAACCTATTTGTCGACCTCTTTAGTCATTCATACAGGATGTAGAGCTTTGTATTTCTCAATCCAACGGTCATTTAGATGAAGAAGATGATGACTTGTATACAAATACTTGTGAATTTCCAAAATCCTCTGTGATTTTTAGCACTACCAGAGGTTTCTTTGAAGATGATGAGAATAAAAACAACAGCGGAATCGATCGGTATAGTTTGCTTTCGTGGTTTGCAAATTGTGTGAACAATACAGTTATCTGATGATGATTTCCAAAATTGATCATGTAATGTGGTGATTTGGTTATATTTGTTTATTAATTAAGTTTTCAAGGTGAACTCTCTTCCCTTGAGAATTCATCATTGTATTTTCAGTAGATTAAAGCCGAGCCCAAAATAAACAAATAAGGGAATCTCCCATCTCAATAATCATTTTTTCTTCCATTTGTAAATGTTGTACAAGATTCCATACTTCTTTTATCCCACTAATAATATTCCAATAGAACCAGAATATTTTGACACTTACAAAATCAATCACCCATAGTTTAAACAAAATCAACTACAAAAATAATAACTATACCTGTAAAACAAATAGCATATACCATTCGGTGTTCACATTATATTGTACACATGCAATTTCTAGTTGATAAGATGATGTTAAATGTCTCATATACATTCTCATTTCCTCATCAAATTTTAATTAATAATATTATTTTAACTTTTAAACCATAATTAAATTTCTTAATATTCTGTACATTTCAATTTTATACAACTGGTGAAATTAGCATATGAAGTGTGGTCAAGTCACCTCAATTATTGGTAAGGACATTTTATCCCATTAAAAATATCATAGCGATCACGCTGTCATATATACTAAGCATATTTTATTTTTTAAATTTATTTTCCATGTGAATCGCATCCAATGGCTTAGGAAAGGACGGAATGAAAATACCTTTTCAAATGACAAGCATGAGCACTAATTTGAAAACACCTTTTTCCTTTTTCTTTTGCCAGAAGTCATTCAAAGTCTTCGCGCGGAGGAAATTTTAACGAAAATATGGCAACTGTAGTAAATTGAAAGTGGATCTAAACAGCTGTGTATGATGACAAGACTCCTTTATTGTGGCTCCACCACACACACACATATTAATCGCTATGTTTTCTAAATGTCTGATTTGATTTGAAAGATGTCTTACTTTCATTGGAATAACGCATCTTACTTTTAATTAAATTTGGCATGTCTCCCGTCACTTCAATTATTGGCAGGGATGTCATTTTTGTGAGCTTCAGCTAAGTTTTTATTTTAATATTCTGTGGGTGAAGTTTTTATGTGAAGTTTGTTTTCATCTCAATGAGAAATTCATGTGATAAAGTTGTATGTAATAGTGTTTTTCTTAGTCACTTCAATTATTGAATAGGATATATTTTTCAAAAAAAAAATTCACAAGAGTGAGGTTGTTATTTGATTTTGTTTTCATTTATAATTTTTGTATAAGAGTATTTTCCTCCATAAAAAGTTTTATGAAAGACTAAATATTTTGAAATTTTCCCTAATTAAAATTACAATTTTATTTTCTGAATTTATTTTTGTTGTGGTTTTACTAAGATAACAAAATATTAAAGTATAAAAAATAACTACTACTTGTAAGAGAAATCCACACTATTTTAGGGATTTCTCGTTCTAACCTTTTATTCCATAGGTAAAGTTATTGGTATTAATAGTGTCATATAAACTATATTTTTGTGGAAATTATTATATATGTAGAATTATTATCAACCCACACTAATTCTAGATATAATATTATAGTGTACAAGAAAATCCTTAACATATGCAAGATATGCCATCCTATTTTTAAAAATGATGCTATAATCAAAAGGAATTCTTATAGTTATTTTTAATAATAGGATTGAATAAATACCAACAATTCCATCTCATACACTTCTACATTCCAAATAATAATATGAAATGATTTCTCAAATAGAAAATACAATAAACAATAAAACAATAAAAATAGGGTCACATGCACAGTTGAGAAAGGATTGCACCTCCAAATCCATATATAACACATGTAATGAGTTACTACACAATAACAAACCTCTTGAATCATTAGAAGTTGAAATAGAAAATAGACACATAAAACACAATATTTAATTTATAACTTAATTGTTCACAACATTTAAGCATTTGAAATATAACATAAAATGATAAGAATATTAACATTAAAGAAATTCTAGCAAAAAAAAATGTATCATGTAGATGTTGCACTTCTAGGTAGATAACATGAGTTAAAGTTGAAGTAGAGATAAGAGAACATGTGAAATATCCTCAAACATTTGTTATGCCTTCATGGACGACTTGAAGTCCTTATGTTTTATATGGTTTGCCAAAGGAAATTTTATTATGGAGAAATTCCTATAAACCTTTTGTATATTTCTACCAAGCCTAACAAAGTGAAAAGTTTGTTAGTAATTTTTGGCACAAGCCAATCACACAGCCTAGATCTTTGTATGGTCATTGCAGATGTCTTAGGAGAAATAATTCAATCAAGGTATTGAAAATATTCCTTTCAACTTCATATTTCAATGGACCTTAACATGTTTCTTCTTAGCACACAATATATTATACATTGTATAGATGTTTGATATAGGAGGAAAATGAATTATTCTAATAAAAAATATTTAAAAGAAATGTCAGTACTAACTTAGGTAGGAACTAACCAAATACACTTTTAGTAATTCATAAAATGTCATGATTAGAGTATTGCTAGGACCAAAAGGAATGATATAAATTTGTACTAGTTGCTCTCATGATGCTTGAATGCAATAGTCTCATGTTCTTCACTCTAAAAGAGTATTTGATTTGAAGATGAGTGTGTTTTTTCCCTTACCCTTGTCATCTTTTAGTTATATCTATTTCACTTCAAAAAAAAAAATTTATTTACTATATATTGTAGATGTGGAAGTATTATAATATATGTATACGTGGAATTGGAAATAAAATTTGTAAATCTATTAATATTTTTTTATTTTAAAATAAATTATAATTTTATATAAAACAAATAATGTAACTAATAGTAATTGATAGGATGATGTTAGATGTCTCATGTACATTCTCTTGTTATGATCAAATTTTAATTGGTAAGGATATTTGAACATTTGAATCATAATTACATTTCCTAATTTCTCCAATGATCAAGTCACCATGCGAAGTGTAGTCAAATCACTTCAATTATTGGTAAAGATATTTTCTTCCATAAAAAAATCATATCGGTAAGTTGCCTATTTAATTATTTAATTTTTTAAATTTTTTTCCAAAGGTTGTCAACTTTCCATGCGAAGTGAATATAAAGTTGAAGAAAATACCTTTTCAAATGACAAGCACGACTCATGAGCATGAGTTTTATAATTTTGATTCGGTTCACACTTTTGCCAAATGTGCTTTTCCTTTTTGTTTTGCTTTGGCAAAGGAAAGTTTAATGAAAATCTGACACCTATGTATGATTATGTTCACCATGTGTATGATCTCTTCTCGCCATCAAATCTCAATTGATTTAGGCATTTGATCCATGATTACATTCACCATGTGTATGATCTCTTCTCACCATCAAATCTCAATTGATTTAGGTATTGGTACACCCTAAGTTAAGGGGTCCACAAAATAAATTGTTTATCATATGGGATTGTGATTTTTTCACTAATATGTAGTTCATATTTGTGTTAGCTTATATTTTTTCTTTGGAATGTTCAATTGGAGGGAAATCCATATTTTGAATTGATATAAAATAATAAATTTGATTTACACTATAGCCATGGTGGAAACCAATACTTGAATATGGGTGAAAATGCATGAACATCAATTTTTTTATACCTGTACATAGGTGAGAGGTTTTACATGTCATGATGTGATTAGCTACTCTACATATTTATTATGTCAAAAATAAATGACTACTAAATAGTACTATGAAAACTATTGGGTATTGTGTGATCAATAGTCATGTCAACTATTGGAGCATGTTCACCTATTGAATCCTCTCCCCTAGTTACATTTACAATTTCCGTGTAAAATTAGTTTCATATGTTTTCGTTTTCTAAGGACTTTATCGTCTTAATTTTCTCGACTAATGCATTTTAGTTTTATTTAGCCAGTAAAGTTGCTATGTAGAGTTTGCTTTCTAGTCATCTAAATTATTGGTCATGTTCTCATCAATTTGTCCACTGTTATCCTGACGACAAATATTCAGTTGGTCAAGTTTTCACATGAAGCTCGTTTTCATCTCTCACTTCAATTATCGGTACCTAACAATGTCTTCTTCGATGCAAAATTTTGTGTGGGTAAAGGTGTAATGTGAAGTGTACTTTTTTCATTTATTTTAATTTTTGAATAGGATATTTAAGTCCATGGAAAATTTCACAATGGTCAAGTTATCATGTGAAGAGAATTTTCATGTATCACTTAAACTATTATAACAAATATTTTCTTCCATGGGAAATTTCATAAAAGATTAAATATTTTTGAAATTTACTGAAACAAAGTTACAAAGTTAATTATAGGATTTTGTGTTTCTTTCGGTTTTTATATGATAACAAAATATTTTTCAAAGCATTACAAAAAAAAAACCACATGCAAGAGAAGGTCACACTACTTTAAAGATTTCTCCTTCTAACCTTGTACCCCATGGGTAAAATTATTGGTATCAATAGTCTTATAAACATTTTTTTCCTCATAATTATTATACATGTAGGATGATCATTAACCCCCATTAATTGTAGATAGAGTATTATTTTACAAAACAAACTTCTTAACTTATGCAGGATCTAGCATCCTATTTTTAAAAATGGTACCAACAAGTTAAAGGAATTCTAATAGTTATTTTCAATCATACGATTGAATAAATATAGACAACTTTATCTCATACATTTAAAATATTCTACATTCCAAGTAATAATATGAAATGAAATAGCAAATAGAAAATAAAATTAACATAAAACAAGAAAACTTTTGTTGCATAGATAATCAAGGATGAATTGTACTTCCAAATCCATATATAAAACACATGATGGATATCTCCTTTCATTAGAAGTTGAAATAGAAAAAAAGACACTTTCTTTAGGGTTTTTTACAACTTTATATTGAGCCCATAAAACATTATATCTAATTCATGAATTGATTGTTCACGAATTCTAAGCATTTGCAATATAACATAACATGATAAGAATGCTAACACTAAAGAAAAATCTAGAAAAACCATCATATCATGTACATGTTGTGCTTAGGTAGATAACATAAGCTAAATTTGGAGTCAAGATAAGAGCACTTGTGAAACATCCTCAAACATTTTTTTATGCCTTCATGAACTACCTGAAGTCATCTTTCTTGATATGGTATGTCAAAGGAAAGTTTATCATGAAGAAAATTCTTACAAACCTTTTCTAGAATTCTACAAAACCTAAGCAATTGAAAACTTTATTAATAGTCTTAGGCACAATCCAATTGTTATCCGAAATTCGCACCCCTTGAAAATTTGGATAACTTATCAAAAATGGACTTGGCTAAATTTTTGGACGTTAGTAGTTGCTAAGATGTTTTGACGATAGCGGTCGCTAAGATGTTCAGAGCTTAGCGGCCACTAGGATACAAAGGGGAGGCTATAAAATATCCTAGCGGTTGCTAGGCTAGATTCGTCAACCTGCAACTTCATTCTAGGATTATCCATTTTTGCACTTTCAAGTAAGATTTCTAAGGTTAGCAATCGCTAGGATGGTGGAGGTTAGCGGCCGCTAGGATGATTGAAGGTTAACAGCCGCTATACATTTTCATTGACCTATTTTGAGGTTAGCAACCACTAGGATGATTCAATTGAATGTTTTTGGAGCCTAGTAGCCAGTATGCATTTTCCACCCGACCCTATTAATTCAAATAGTCATAAATTTTGCTCTAGAGCTCCGAATCAGACAAACTTTATATCGTTGGAAATCTATATTCAAACCCTATAACATGGAAGATTAATAATTAGGATTTGGTGTTGTTAGGAAGGATAAAAATGGATCCCAGCCTCCTCTAGGACCTTTTCACCTGACCATGAAGATTTAAAATGACCATATCTTCCTCAAAACAATTCCAAATAAGGTAAAATTGGTATCGAAGAAAAGTTCTTGAGGAGATCTTCATGATGTGTTTATTAGATCAAGGATTAGATGAGGTTAAGAGGGTGAAAAATTTGAGATAATATTTTGGGTAGAGTCTACAGTGAGTCTACAGTGTTTAGATTTAGCAGTTTGACCACTATTAGTTAATGAAGTATTGGTGTCATACTCTGCAACCTGTAGATATGATAGTGTGTGTTAAAATCCATGTCAGTCACCCACACCTTCCTACAAGAATCAATGGAAATTAGTCCTTAGTGGTTATAATTTTGAATCTATCATTTTGGCATCTCTCTCCTTATAATTTCTCCTTCTGCTTCTCTATAAATATGGAACTCGCGCATTGTAAAAATATCCCTCTTTGTTGTAATAGCACCATCCCAAAATGGTGTTTGACTTCCCATGAGTTTCAGACCTTGGACTTGGTCTCTGCAATGAGTTCTTACCTCCATGCATGAATGCAACTGACTATGCATCCTTCAAGCAATAAAAAATGGGTTGTGTGGCACTTTTGTCTGCCCTTTTCTCATTTCTGTTGTGTCTTGCCTCTCTGTTACATTTTGGAATGTTGTGTGTTCTCCTTATGCATAGGTTTCATTTTCACATGTTATCAATGCGCAGGATGATGAGTCTGTGTGGTTCTTTTCTGTGTCATACCTTTCTGCCCTTTCTCTTACATTTTTATGATTTCCTTCCCCTTTTGGAGAGTGATCGACCCTCTTTCCTGTGATATCACCTTCACTTAGCTTAGAATTTCCCTTATGCATCTCCTTCTCAACCTTGTCCCTTGGAATTATAGAGTAACAATATATAGCTTCATTTCTAGCATTTAGGATTAGTGTTAGAATTATAAATAGGTAGAGGAAGTCGGCCTTCTTCAGAGGTCCATCTCAAGTAGCAAGTTCCACAACTTGAGAGATGGTCCCATGTTAGAAAAAAGTAGATATTTGCATAGCCAAATCTCAGGGTGCTAATTTTTTGACGTAACAATTTTGGCATGCCCAGTGGGACAAGATTGAGGAGCTTTACATCTTCTTTTTAGCAATTTGGTGTGTTCTTGTTGAAATCTCAACCTTTGGAGGCATGTTCAAAGCACATATAGTGACTCCAATGATCCAAAACAACCCATTTTATGAGTTGCAAACCTTCCCTTCCATCTATTTCCATCCATTTTTTCTTCCATATCTTCCATTTTTCCTTCCATTCATGAAGTTATGAAATCATGACTTCATTCCCGTAATGAAATCCTCATTTTCAGGAGTAATACTAGTTCCCTCCATCCCCATATTTTCAAAATCCTCCCCTAGATCATTTTTATGAGAACTATCATGAAGAATGTGCATATAACACATCCCCCATTAACTCATATGGCTATTTTTCTACCCATGATGTTTCCCTAGAACACGGTTATGTAGGTAATGGTGGAAATTCTATGAGAGATGCTGATTTTTTTAGGAAGATTAAAGTAATAGAGGTGAACATGATGCAGATTAGGGATACATGTTCAATAAAGGCATGCAAAATTGGATTTAGGGTCCTTTTTCCATGGGTCGGCCCTATGCTAAATTGGTTTAGCCCTCATCAGAAGATGGATTTCATGGTTGAAATGATGCCAAGATTGTAAAATGTGTTGAGTTAATGGAGGCTCATGAATCTAGTGTTTGGAAACCCTATCAATGGGGAAACCCTACACTACCATCTTAGATCCCTCCCATTCCTCCTCCCCAACCTACACCATCTCATCTTGATTTCCATGTTCCTAGCATTCTGCCATCTTCCACTTCCTAATCTTCTTCCCTTCCATCTCACATTTGTTTCTTTACCATAATTTCTCACATTCTTCCTTCTCCCTCCCAATCCTTTATGTCTAGAAATGAAAGTAATCAACAACCCCTTTCTTATTTTTAATCTCCATCTAATTTCATCATGTATAATGATTGTAGAACTATGGAATAATGGTATGATTCTGACTGGGAGGATGAAATTGTGAAAAATGTACAAGCAGGGGCACCTTATTCAAAAGAGAATCAATTAGACTCAAAGGAAGAACATCTGTAGGGGGAATATTTGTTTTTATAGGAAAAGGAGAGCATGATACAACCTACAAATACTCTCCTTTGAGAATATATGCAGGATTACGCCATTCATGGGGTTGAGATTTAAAATAATGGGAGGATCACAAGGATCATCTCATGTCCAATCAAATATTTGGCTAATCTAGAGACAAAATTAGAGTTGTAACCAGTCGTGCTCACTTCAGAGGATGAGGATGAGCTTTACTACACCGAAGGTTAGCATTAACACCTCTAAGAACCAAATACATAACAATTAAAGGATGTTTTTTTTATTGTTGATACTTTGGGAAATGTGGTGGAAAATTGGCTTCAAAATAATTTTTCACTCTCATTAAAGGCCATGTTCATTTCCAAATTATTTACATGGACACATTTTGTAAATAAGGGAAGTTATTTCTCCCTTCATGTATCAGGATTGTTTCAGTTTCTCTTTCCTTTGGGTAGAGTAAAACAAGTTCTTACACACACACTACGTGTTCCCCTTAGAGCATGTATGATTTTCATGTTTGTACATAGTTTTTATTGGATTTTGTTGCTGTTACACAGTCCAGTTCATGGTGGAATCATTATTTAGAGAAATTTATAAGTTTCATTCAGAGCTCCACATATCAATTTCAACCTAGTGGTTGCTAGGATCATTTCAAGCTAGTGGTCGTTAGGTAGTTCATGTTAAGTGCTAAGTTCACATAGATTTAGGAGACAAAAATTTGAAGGAAGAGATCAGTTTCTTCAAGTTTAGACTTGACTCCATGCCCAATGGATGCTTCTGTTCTTCATCATCTAGTAGGAAGATGTCCCTTAGAGGTCACCAAACTATTATCCCAAATTCACACAGCTTGAAAATTTGGATAACTTATCAAAAATAGACTTAGCCAAATTTTCAGACATTAGTGGTCGCTAAAATGTTTCGACACTAGCGATCATTAAGATGTTTAGAGGATAGTGATCACTAGGATAAAAAAGGGAGGCTGAAAAAGATCGTATCGGTTGTTAGGCTATATTCTCCGACCTACAACACCATTTTTGGATTATCCATTTTTTCCCTTTCAAGTAAGATTTTTGAGGTTACCGATTGCTAGGATGGTGGAGGTCAGTGGCTGCTAGGATGATTGAAGGTTAGTAGTTGCTAGGAATTTTCACTAACCTATTTTGAGGTTAGCGGCCACTAGGATGATTCACTTGCATGTTTTTCGAGCCTAGCAGCTGCTAGGTATTTTCAACCCGGCCCTACTTAATTCAAATGGTCATAACTTTCACTTCGAAGTTCCAAATCAGACAAACTTTAAATCGTTAGAAATATATCTTCAATACCTTCAATATGGAATATTAATAAACATGTTTTTCTATTTTTAGAAGGATAAAAATTGATCCTAGTGTATGCTAGGCACTTCTCACCTGACCATGCAAATTTGAAATGACCATATCTTCCTCAAAACAACTCCAAATTAGGTAAAATTGGTATGGACGAAAAGGTATTTAGGATATGTTGATGATGTGTTTATTAGATCAAGGATTATATGAGGCTAAGAGGGTGAAAAAATGGAGATAAGATTTTAGTAAGAGTCTATAGTGAGTCTACACTATTTAGCTTTGCTAGTTCAACCACCAACATTTCATGAAGAATGGGTGTCATAATCTACAATTTGTAGATCTGATAGTGTGTTTTAGAATCCATGTCAAGCACCCAAACCTTCCTACAAGCATCAATGGTGATTGGTCCTTGGTGGTTGGAATTTTGAATCCATAATTTTGGCATCTCTCTCCTTATAATTTCTCCTTCTCCTTCTCTATAAATATTGAACTCGAGCATTATAAAAATATCCCTCTTTGTTGTAACAACACCATGCCAAAATGGTGGCCGAATTCCCCTGAGTTTCAGATCATGGAATTTATCTCTGTAATGATTTCTCAGCTCCTTCCATGAATGTAAATGACTGTGCATCCTTCAAGAAACAAAAATTGTGTTGTCTCGAACTTTTTTCTTCCCTTTTCTTATTTTTTTTATGTCTTTCCTCTCTATTACGTTTTGGCATGTTGTGTGTTTCCTGTATGTGCAAGTTACATTTTCACGTGCTTTCAATGTGTGGGACACCGAGTCTGCATGGTTCTTTTCTATGGCGCACCTTTCCACCCTCTCTCTTACATTTTCTCACTTTTCTTCCCCTTGTGGAGAGTGATCGACCCCCTTTCCGGTGATATTGCCTCCCCTTAGCTTATTATTTCCCTTATGCATATCCTTCTCACCCTAGTCCCTTGGAATCATAGACTAGCGATAGATAAATTCATTTATAGAATTTGGAGTAGTGTTAGCGTTATAAATAGGCAGGGGAAGTCAGCCTTCTCCGAAGCTCCATCTCAAGTAGAAAGTCCCACAACTTGAGAGATGGTCCCATGTTAGCAAAAAGTAGAGATCTACATAGCCAAATATAAGGGTGCTAATTTTTTTACCTAACACCAATCATATATAGCCTTTATCTTTGTATGGTCATTACATACATCTTACTTGAAATAATTCAACCAAAGTATTACAAATATTCCTTTCAAATTAACATTTAGATTCCTTAGCATGCTTCTTCTTAGCACACAATATCTTACACATTTTCTATATGCTCTATATGGGAGGAAAATGTATTATTCCAATAAACAATATCTTAAAAAAATATAAGGACTAATTTAGGTAGGAAGTAACTAACTCCATTTTTTAATAGTTTCAAAAATATCATAGTTGGAGTATTTCTAAGATCAAAAGAAATTACGCAAATTTTTACTAGTGGCTTTGACAAGGCTTGAATGCAATATTTTCATTTTCTTCAATCTAAAGTAGTATATGATAGAATCTAACCATAAGATCCTTCTTCATGAAATAATTCATCCCATGCAACTTATCTAGAATAACATATAGCATTTTCATATAAAATTTAGTTTTAATCAATATTTCCCTCAAAGACTTGTCAATATAATACTAAAATTATACATTTTATTCTAATTAAATCATTGAATAGTATATTTAAAGATAAATAAGATCATATTTAAGAAAAAACATGTTTCCACTAAAATGATCTCTAGAAAGAGTGGATAGGGAAACATTTGTTACCACTCCTTTCCACTTTTGAACAAGGTTTATTTATGGAGGAATTTCATTTATCACTCTCCATTTTGAGTTATTTGGGTTGAATTTAGGTCGAGTACTATGTGGGAATCAACTTACTTGGGCCACTTGATCAAGGATGGATGAGTTCAATGTTGAAAACATTCAAGTTATTTCTCCATTGTGTTCCATGTGAGTGATTTGTCTTGGGTTTTGTTTTGGTTCATTTATCCCAATGGGATAGAATTAATATTTCTAGCTCATTTTTAAAAGTAGATATATATAATTGCCTTATGGAACCAATTGCTATTAGTAGGTGTCTATCGGGTAGTGGGTTTTTCCCAGATCTGCCACATGAAATGAGAACTATTACTTGTGAGTAATTGTTGGGTCATGGATGGGAATTGTGTAGTGTTATTTTGTGATAGGTGGAACTAATTTAGCTGTCATATATTTCTTAGTGTTATTTTGTTCATGACATTGCTCTTATTTTCTAATCAATGGGTGGACTATGGAGAAAAAGAATTTATGTTGTGATTCTTGTTTCTTTCATGGTGTTTTCCATACTTTGATCTTATTTTTCAATCCTCATATGAATATGGATTTTTTTCATTTGACATCTTGTTGGTTGATGTATTTTATGTCTAATGGAGGTATTTTCCTTAAATTTAGGGTCCAAACTCTCTTTCTATCTTATTTCATGTTATCCCTTTATCATAGTAAGAGTGGTGGTGAGTTGGTATCCTCCATATTATCCTATATTCTGGTTAATGTGTTATGGCTATGGGTAAGCGATTGGAGCTTCATCGTTGATTGGTGTGTTAGTTGATTATTTTATCATGGTGGGTGTGGATTACATGACCTTGTCTTAGTTGGAGCAATGATCTCACTCGTCAAGATATTCGTAAAAATCATGTTATTCAATTTTTATAATCCTAGGATATAGTTTCATGTGTTGATACTTTAGAGCTCAATGGATCTCATTTCAAGTGAAGAATCAAGGAAGGCTAAAGATGTATAAGGATATTTATCCAACATGACTAATTCATATTGTCAAATCATGACAGTTTTCAAAAAAAAAAAATTTATGGAGAGAAAATGTTATGTGTTAATAATGTATATCAATGGTTGACCTACTGATATGACCATTATATTTTAGATTCCTTTCACTTGTCGAGGTCACTCTTGTATGTTTGTTGATGTTGGAATGCCTATGTAGAATATTGTTGTCTCGATGACCTATGTTAACTCATCTTATAAATTGGTCTTATCACTATTTAGTAGGTTTCATGTTGTATTTTTATCTATGTTTCTTAGCTCCTCTATGACATTGTTAGTTGTGCGGTTCTTTGAGGCTTGTCTATTTTTCTCATCTCTATTTGATCTTGGAAGGTTTTGTAGACTAATTTTTTAGTTTTGTTGAAGGTCTATTTCATCTGATTGATCCTTGTATGCTATATTATTTATCCTTTATATTTCAAAAAATAACATCAAGCATAAAAATCTCAAATCATGTACAAATTTAATTACAAAAAATGTAATAGCATATGTGAACTAACTAAAAAATTACAAATTAGGATAATATAGGATTGTACACCAATTTACTTCTTAAATAAAATTCTAATGACCCAAAAATATAAAAGAGGGTTTTACACATGGATTTATCGAGCTATCGTAAAATTATGGGGGTTTGAAATGAGAAGAAAGAAAAAAAAAATTGTCTTATAAAAATTCTCTAGGATAAAGGTGTCCTATATGAATCCATTTTTTCTCTATGAATTTGATCTAGATCCAAACTTTTGCACAATCTTCATATGTATTTTAAGACAATTATCTTGTATCTAATTATCTTTGATCTTACTCTTGTAGATAATTTAGGGATTCTTCCATATCAATACCCTAGCTCCTCCTTTTCCTAAGAACATGAAAACTGATTTTTTCCTAAATGGTCAAACTTATGAACCCTCATTGAATTGAGAAATTATAACAATGCAATCCTCTTTAAAGAAGACTTAAATAGACGTAATTCTCTCTCTTGGTAGGTTTAAATATCTTATGATAATAAATATAATGATTCATGTCATTATTCCCTAAAACACAAAAGTAAAAGTGGTAATGCATGGTTTGTACATGCATCTTATTTTTTAAAAATAGTAATTAGAGGTGTCCTTTAGTGACAAATACATATTTGATGCTTAAGAATTTTATTGATCTTATAAATATTTACCCCTTCACAATTTATTTAGTGGTGTGTTTATATAGTGATTAACCCTAACATTTGGATCCATTTTAAATGTAATTGACTCAAATTTAATATCAAGTGACCTAAAATATATAAATGAATTTATATATTTTCTCGAAAGGTTTGAAAAAAATCATAAGATACCAAATTTAGTCATATAGGAAAAATTTGTTAGGATAAATTTGGCAAAGAAGCATGACTATGTATTGAACTTAGAGGAATGAGCCCAAATCAAAATCGGAAGACGGGAATGGCAATCATTTATTTTGAAAATATATCGATGAATAATTGAGAAAGGATTGTGCCATTTTTAGGTATCTAAAACTGTCTCCACTATAAAATGGATTTAAAAAATAAATGTTAATCAAAGGACTGGGATAAATTAGATATATCATAAACGTGAAATATATCAACATACAATGATAAGAAAGTACAACCAACAAGAACATAAGAGTCACTTAGTTGATATCTAACTATGTGGACTAGATATGGGATAGAAATATGGTGGAACAAGCTCATTCTGGACTATATGTGCTTCATCTAAAAAAATAAATTAAAATTTATGCCAGATAGAATCTCCCAGAAGGGGAAAAAATATCTTCGATGTTAGTTTCTGGACTGCAAAAACTAGTGTCCTAGTGAAGGGTGTAGATCCAATTCTTTCAATGACTAGAAATTTCATCTTCACTTCTCTTTGTGTTGCATACACTTTGTTATGGGGTTATCTTGTTGCACCTGTACCTGTAAAACAAACCCTATCTTCCTACACAACACTCAAAAACACATTATTAGAATAAAATATGTATATGATTGAGTCATACTGACCACAATAGTCACCCCATTGTGATTTTCACCGATAAATACACTAAATTTTAGAATCATGTAATTCTGGAGTGTGTGTGAGATAGAAATTATATCCCTTGTGAAATTTGCACCAAGATAACGGGTTATAACTACATTTCCCCCAAGATGATGTGTGAATGGGAGGTTCATTAGCTAGGCAATATCCTTGCATGTTCATTCATATGAGGTAATTAAATTTGATAAAATAAAATTCAATATATCCATAGACATGAGTGTGTGAAAGTATTTAATTTATTAATATTTTGAATTTGGTATTGGAAGTTGGGTAGAGAGGTGGGTAAAATGATAGGGAGGTTTAATCTTAATATTAAACTAAATCATATTACTCATCTAAAGTGTGATAACTTCATCCAAAATTATAAAGAATTGGTCTCTCATGTTGATGGTTTTATCCATGGTATTCATTATTGTGTTAATGCCATATCACTCATATTTTGTGATTTTATCCTAAGATAAATGTGCTAGATAACTTGTATACCTTTTTTTCTTGTAATTTAATATCTAATGTGTCATTTTTGTATTTTTCCATTGAAAATTGAAAATGGATATTCTCTCTCATAAGTTATAGGATGGGAGATATATGTAGATAATGATCACCTTGATCCTTGATGCAACTAACCAGGATGTGATTGATAGACTTAAATTAGGGACAGTGAACTATTTAGGCCAAACATCCCATTACAAAAAGTTATTAATTGTTTTGCGTGTGGTGTGATGCAAATACTTGTACATTTTTGTTACCAATTGGAGAAGTATAAAAAAACATCAGACAATTTATGGAAGATTCTGTCACTACCTATTTTTTATTTCCATGTGATATTATGGAATGATATACATTATAAGGAATTTTATAATTATTTTATTGGCATGGAGAGAAAAAAACATTGTATATGCGAATAATATTCATCATTACATAGTGCTATAGTTTGGTATCGTGCTCTAGATTTGTGAACTTTTTTGGACGTACCATTGGGAAATTTTGTAGATGTGGATACAAGTAGGGTGGCTATCTCATCCTATTAATTCATGAGGTTGGGGAGGGTGAGATATTTGTTTCGAAGGGTCACATTATGTTGGCTCCACATTTACAAGTACTTATTTTGTTTCTATATAGAGATCTATGTGATATGGATTTATTGAGTACTCATACAAGAAAAAAATCCTTGCTTAGTGTGCATATAAAAGGTGTATGCTTTAATGATATACATGTAAATGAAAATGAGAATCCCTTCAGTTAAGAGAATCAATTTGAATTTTATTACTAGGATTAAGTTATAAGTGGATAGGATTGTATAATTCCTTAATGAGTATAATATGAGAACCTACTTGAACCCAATGCTAATGCACACTTTGATTATTTAAAAATAATCCTTTGGTGGAAGAGAAAAAGTAAGAGAGTTTGAATGATTTCTTAGACACAAAGGTGATAACAATGAGCTGGAAAAAGAGGTTTAAATAAATATACCATTGATGATGATATTGAGAAAACTTAATGAGAATATTTCCAAGAACTTAAATGTATTGAGATAAGAGTCTACTCAGTTGATTATTGCAAGTATTGGAAAACAATAATTAGAGATTTTTTTTCAAATTCCATTGGTGTGGAAAAAATATCTTAGTAGTTAATCATGCAATTTTTACATAAGGAGTTGTAACTCAAGGAAACACTAGTCTAATGGGATTTTGAGGGAGAATAAATTCAAATTAAAAAAGATACCAATTTCCCCTAACGTGCAAAATATGCTAGGATGGATGTACATTTTTTATTTGTAAATGTGAAACATGTGTCAATAAAACATTTCCATGCATATGATATATCAAATAGCATTTGTGGTTATTAAATTCAAAAATTAAATAATGGAAAAGGTGGGTGTGTTTTGATAAAAGTTCATAACATGTATTTTGTGTTTCTTGTCTAATAGAATGTTATTTTGTCATGGATATTATTAAAATGTTTATATCTCTATGTAATGTCATTTTACATTAAATATAAAAAATTATAACGTTTAGTCCTTAAATTTAAATTTAAATTGGCCTTAAAACATTCTCATAAGTTGAATTTTTAAAAATCAATTAACCAATATAGCTATAGTATCACCCACATTGTGTTTCTTTATAATATTTTTTAGCAATAACAAAAGAGCTTGTAATTTTGATTTTTATATGCCTAGATGTACGTGACACAGACCAATTTATCACTTACAACCTTGATTAAATAAAATCATAGATAAGTAAAAATTTTGACACTTTTTTTTTCTTATATTACCTAGTTAAAGTGCCTTAGCCCACAAAAATAACAATAAAGCTACCAAAGATAGCGTAGATCATCTCGATGGTTAGAGGTATTACATATTAACATGAAAAGGTGGAAGAGTATGGAAATGAGAACTTTCCCTTTAAACCAACATATTCCTACATAAAACAACCAAGCTATATACAATTCGAGAGATACATAGAACTTAAAACACTTGGAACATTAAAGCAGGTTATTATCTGTATTTAATTCGTCATTGCCAAGGATAAGAAAAACCACATCAAAATCCATAGACTTATCCTGATTAGAATAATTGGAAGAGTCTCCATAGAGAAAATTGACAACGGCTTTAGGGGAAAGCTCAAATCCCAAATTCTCTGCTATTTTTTTTTGCCTGCTCGCCAGTTCCTATAGCGCTTTGAGGATAGCATGAGAGTGGAATGTAGCTTCTTTACCCCTCATATCTCTAGCATGTTCCAACTCCGCATGGTCCATGTTCATAAGGAATTTACCCAAAGCAGTAGACATAATATTTGTACCCCTAATACCTTGGGCCACATCAAATACATTATGTCATCCCACAAATTGCTTAGGGTTAAACATGAGGCCACACAAATGAGTCTCCTCCTCGATCTCGTATAATTATTTTGAAACTGACTAATATTTGGATAGCCAAATCCACATAGAATGGCTGTGAATCCTTCCTTCTATCCATCCTTCAAAAGAAGTTTCCACTGATTAGGTCCACAAATTGGGGAACTTCGAGCAACCCGGTGAGACATAGGATTGGATCGAGATGGCTTGACAAAGAGCCTCCTTAGATGACCACTTCTATCCATACACTCTAATAATATCTAGCTTAGAAGCTAACACTTTTCCACAAAGTTGTGATGCCAAAATCTTGAAGAACCCATGTAGGATATAAGGGGAATGGAGTGATTACCAAAGGAGCAGAGAAAATTTCATAATTTCACACCTACTTCAACATCCAATACACATGTGTGAGAGAAAATAGGCCTGATAGGGGAGCTCAAAGGACCATCACAGTGAGGATTAATGATTTAAGTCATTAATCAGGGCCCTTTTGAAATATATTGGGAATTTCTCCCACCATACCTTTAAATGATACCCTTCATTTGCAATCATTTCAACCCCATAATTTACTAGAATATCATCGAGAATATTCCCAACTCGTAGAATTTGAGAGAAGTTAATTTCATAATATCCTTTTAACCAAAATAAGGATTCTTGAATAATCTAATTCAACTTCTAAGCCACATCCGATTGGGATTTGATAGCCTCGATGATCACTTGAGTATCACCTTCTATCCATATTTTTTTCCAGTGATTTTCAACAATTTTCGTAAGCCCAACTAGCAAGGCGTAGCCTTCAACTACATTTCTTGTTTCTCAGCCACGGTCTAGGGCCATCATAAACACTAGTTGGCCCTATAGGTTTCAAATTGAATAACCACTGCCAGTAGAGCCATGATTAATTTTTGAGGCCCCATAAAAGTTTAATTTTATGTAATTGTCACTACGTGATAACCATCTCACAAAAGATTTTAATCCATTCCAGATCCCATTAAAAAGGAGGGTGGTAGAGAATTTCCAGGGAATGAGAGGACATCTTCCACAAAAATATGTGTATAGAGGGAGGAGACAATAAGGTTAGAAAACCAATCAGAAATAGATTCCAAGATGATAGCTTTGAATTAGCTCCAAAATTGTGGGAATAAGAGAGCCATGTCATTGAAAATCCTTTGGTTTCTTTCCAGCCAAAGACCCTAGATAACCATTGCAGGAGTGAGGCTCTAGATCATGCTGAAATTAGCGAGGGACATAAAGAGCTCCCATTAAGAGAGAAGGTCAATAATTATATCGGAGTAGACCCAATGAAGATCCCATTTATTCCAAACTATCGACCAAACCTCTCGAGAATAAGGACAATGAAGGAAGAGGTGAATGACAGATTCTTGGGGTTCTTCAGAAAGTGGGTATTAAGAGGGGCCAATAAAACCACGCTTCATCCGATTTTCATAGGCGAGTGGTTTTCCTAGGGCCAAAAGCTAGAGAAAAAATCTAGCCTTAGGAAAACTTTCCTTAACCAAAATCTTATTTGTAGGGAAACTATGAATGATGTTAGCAAAGTGATCAGTTAGGCAATGATATACTTCCTTAATGGTGATTTCCCAAAAATAGGATACCTTCCAAACATATCGATCCCCCAATATGTAATCATAGATTAGATATATTTGTAGAGAGCAAATTAAATCCAATTTTGTATTATGGAAGCACCCGACTAGGGGATCCATAGATTTCCATAATAGTTTTCTGCCCCATATTCAATTAGATAGTCTTTCATTAGAGGACCAAAGTTCAGGATGACTGATGAATTAGCACCAATAAGGCCAAGAAAAATCAATAAAGGCACATCCTTTAACCAGATATCATCCCAAAGTTTAACCAATGAACCATCCCCCACAACCCATTTTATATAAGGGCACATGAGGGAGAGAAAGGACGTGAGAAAATTCCAGATACCATAACCATTAGGGATGGAACTATGGGAAAATATATTAATAGGAGAAACAAAATAAAAGTATTTTTCCTAGAATACCATGCTCCAAAGATGATCACTTTCCTGATAAAGCTGCAACACTAATTTTTACCTGAGTGCCAAATTAATGAAGAAAAAATTTTGAAACACCAAACCACCTTCTCTCTTTGGAAAATAGAATTTATCAAAAGAAACCAAGCAAAACTTATTTAAATGTATTATTTCCTACACCAGAGAAATCTATGTTGAACAAAAGTGATGGTCTTTAGTGTCAAGGAAATAATTTTGAAGAGAGACGTGAAGTAAGTGGGGATTGCTTCGAGAAAGGTTTTCACCAAGAGTGCCCGACCCGCTAGAGAGAGCCACTTACCCTTCCAGGAGGATAATTTATTCTAAGCATTTTCAACTACAATTTTCCAATACTCTTTACTATCCTTACCATTGACTAGGGGCATTCCAAGGTATGAGTTGGGAAAATATCCAATTGGGAATTCAAGGATGGAGGGAAACCTCCATTACAATTGGGGAGGAACATTAAGAAAATAAATTTTTTATTTAAGCTTACTAACATTTTGAACAGAGGAAAATTCATAATCACCCTAAACTTATTTTATATTTTTGGCCTCAACAGCTAAGGGATCACCTAGGAGAATCATATCATCCACAAAAATTATATTGGATAGGGCCTCAATTCTGGAGGATATCTAGAGCTCCTTTTAATCCCCTAGATCAATATGTGTTTGAATGGTTATTCCAAAGAACTCAAAAAACATAATAAAGAGAAATGACAATAAGGGGTCTCCATTCCTCAATTCTTTTGAGGTATTAAATCATCCAGCTGGGATCCCATTGATTAAAATTGAAAAGGATGGAGAAGAACTGAAATATTTAATCATAGAGATCCAATCCTCAGGGAATCCAAACCCTATGAGAGTTTTTTTTTCCAGAAAGGTCCAGTTAACTCTATCAAAATATTTCATCATATCGAGATTTATGAGCATCCTTGGATTTTTACTGTGAATGAGAGATTGATTGACTTCATGAGCTACAACAAATCCATTTAAAATTTGTCTTCCTTTCACAAAACCACTCTGAATTTAGGAGATTAATTTATCCAGTATCCCCTTTAATCTATTAGCTAGAACTTAGGAGATAATTTATTTGATGAAATCATAGAGGGTGATAGGTTTGAAATCATCTAAATAGCCAGGATCATTCTTTTTGGGACAAGAACAATGAAAGTGGAATTCCACCCCCAGAGCACCGATTTATGATTTTGGCACTCTTCTCTAGCTTCCTAGACTTATTTCCCAACAATGCACTAGAATATTTAGAAGAACCCTATTTGGAAACCATCTGGGAAAGGATCCTTATAGGCTCCTAGTCAGAAAACCATTTTCCTTACTTATTATTTAGTGATTTCCCTCATTAGGGAATCTCCCTCCACCTAGGAGGCCAATTTAGGAATGTTATGTAGGAATCATTCTGGCCCCACAGGGTTAAACTCGCTCTCATTGTTTAGGAGGTTTTATAGGAACTCCACACCTTCAGATTTTATTTCTTCTAGGTCTGAAATTAGTCTTCCTGGGGGGTGTGAAATTTTCTTGATTCTATTGAATTTCCTTTGTATTTTGGTAGACATATGAAATAATTTGGTATTCATGTCTCCTTCTTTAAGACAACTAAATCGATATTTTTATTTCTAGAATACCTCCTCCATTTTAAATTTTTTTTGTTTATCTAGATGGAATTTCACAATTTCAAGTAAATAATTAGAGGCACCTTATCTGATAATGACTTCTTAGATAGCTTGGAGGTCCTCATCCAATTTAACTATATTTTCGAGCACATCCCCAAAGGATTTTTTATTCGAAGCTCTAGCCATAGATTTCACATGTTGTATCTTTTTTGAGATGTCTAAAACACCTACATCTAGAAATTCTAATCTTCCAACATTCCTGAAGACATTCCTTGAAAGAAGGATCCAAAAACAACATGAATTCCATCTTGAATGGAAATCCCCCTAGTTTTATTTCCAGGTCTAAATTGAGGGAAATAGGGCAGTGATAAGATCTGGAGAAAAGATGAACCAAGGATGAAAAACTAGAAATTCCCCAAACTCTAGTCTAGATTAATCAGGAATCTATCTAGCAGTTTTGAAATGTCCTTTGAATTTTAACAGAGATTGGTCAAGGTGAAAGTTTCATTCTTTGGAACAACATCAATTAAATCTATATTACAATAAAATTGATTAAAATCAAATGAACTTACCAAAATTTTCACTCTCCCGCATCTTTTTTCACCTACATTAAGAATGATGTTGAATTCTCCTGCTACAATCCGTCTAAGATCAAATTGACTTCTGAGGGATTCCAGAGCATTCCAAAATTTCTTCTTCTCAAGAAAACATGTAGGACCATACACATTAGAGACCAAAAAAAGATGCACCTGAGAGGAGTTCAACAAACTCCATGTTGATTCCCTCAGCTGATTTAGAAATCAATTAATCCCTGAATAGCTTCAGGTTCCATAGCTTGAGGATCCCACCCGAGCATCCATCTAAACAAATCACCTTCCAAATGTAGGATGATTGATAATAATTTATGGAAGACTCCATCTTTTCCAATTCCAATTTAGTTTCTTGAAGAAAAAAGATTCCAAGATTTGTTTCTTCCCTAAGTCGTTTGACCAAGCGAAATTTTTCAGGGGAATTAAGACCCCTGACATTCTAGGTTTTTATAATCATTATGGATTACATGAGGGGGAAGAGATACTCCCCACATAGAAATCCTCTAACATTATTTTTTTTCCAAGGTCCACATTTAACTTGGTCTCTGTTTTGGCAATGGGGCCATTTGTCCTGCACCCCTCACTTTTACTTGGCCTTGTGTTTGGTTGGCCTTTCGTAGAAATCATAGACAAGTTCCTATCATGGATGGGAGGAGCCTTTCCTTTGAAAATCAGGGACTTTGGGTTTTCCACCCCAGAGGTATGTAGGGATGGAGCCTTCATAGTTTCCAAATATCTATTCAGAGGGTTCTAAAAAGACATTTTCCCCCTACCCTGAAGTCCCTGTGATAGCCTGGTCCAATTTCAATGCTTCCATAAATATTTCCAAATCTTCTATTTTAGGGATTTCCTTTAAGATATGATTCTCATCCGCCCCTATCCATTATAGGTTCTTTCTAAGTCGGTTGTGAGGCTTCCACACCCTTTCTGTCTTTAGAGCATTCTTCATTAAATGGCTGGAAAAATACTGACTGTGAAGCTTCTAAAACATTTCCGTGTTTAGGTATTTCTTCATTAAACGACTACCAAGATTCCACTTCCTTTTAACCAATAGGGAATTCATTTTTGTTTGGCTACTTGGAGCTGGAATTTAGCGGCTAGGGGGTAGACACAAGGCAGGGTTTTTCAACCTATTTCTTTTTGGGATTTTTTGGCTTGGGCACCCTCTCCAACTTTCTTCGTATCTTAGGACACATATTTTTTTTATGCTTGTTTTCATTACATGAGTAGAAACAGAAGCACATATATTCATATTCTACTTTTTAGGGCCAGGTTACAAATGGAGAGAAGATGTGAATGGATTAATGAATGGAACTTAAGATTTTCACCAGAACACATATTCGAGCATAAGAGGAAAAAATATGATTCCTGGTGTGTTCAATAATTCCGATAGGAGAGATTGATGCTAAGGAAATGTCTTGGAGTGAGTCTTTACCCCAAAATTATAGTGGAAGCTTGTATAATCAGATCAAAATGGGGAATTTTCTTACTAGCTCCTCCGCCAGATTGAATAATGCAGTCCACTACCTCAAATGTAGACTGTAATTCCTATAGAACCAAGGAATTCTGAAGAAGATTTTATCACGATCTTCAACCTCTAGAAATGTGGCTTGGAATATCGTTTGCATGGCAGCCTAACAATTGGGAATGGTATAAACCCCCAATGCTTTCCCATAAAAAAGTAGAGTTCTTCATGTGAAGTCCAAAATCCAATAAACTTACATATTAGGGATTTTTTCTCCATTTGTTCATGGTAATATCGCAACAAATTTTCTCTTATTTCCAAAATCTTGGGGTTTTTTTGATACGTGGAATGATATTTCCGTTAACTTCAATTCCCATTCACCATGATCTTCATCTCTCCCTTTACCAATGTATTGGTTTCAAGGAAGCTTTAAACTCGGAGGATCTCTAGCATGAGGTTTATCACCCGAGTGGAAGCGGTTGGAGTGATCCGCTTGAAACTGAATGATCTCGCTAGAATCCTCTGAAGGGAGAGGGACCCTAACACAATGATCTTGGGGGAAATTTCTTTCTAGAGGATTCTGATTTCCCTTTTTGCCTAGAGGGATGTAATTTTATCTAATGAGGGGAAAATATTTTTGAAATTTAAAATAGGCCGGAAATTATCTCGATATTGCCTTTTCCTTGATGCAAGGGATCCAAACTAAATACCTCCTTTGATTGGTAAAGGTTTTTATTGCACTGATCCAATAAGAGTCCGTCTCTACCTCTACCATTCACCTAATAATCATTATGTCACTTCGTATCCTGTGCTCCAAATATTCCAAAACTCGCATCTCCTCTACCATACATTTTGAATCTACAGCCCAATTCATATTTGTGTTAGATTCACATATATCAATTACCATTTAACAATTTTGACACAATTACTATGTTAAAATAACCTTGATTTGATTTATCATAGATCGCTTTTGTTTATCTAAAAATATTTTTTTAAAATCATATATTTTTATTTTCTTAATCAATAAATAGTTAATTAAATGCATGATGTGGGTGTAGACACTCAAAGTTTGAATTTCACTCTTTGACACCACTAGTTTTGAAAATACAAATCTTACTAAGATAAATATGACTTTCCCATTCCTAATTGGTATGAGGTTTCCTGGTAATCTTGTTTATACTTTTACATTGACATGTCATCCCATTATGAGAACACAATACATAAACTACTTAGGAAAACATCAAACAATAGGTTCCAAACTTTGGATGGCCTATTTTACTCCCTGGGAAAGACCATACATATTATTTAGGACGTACATCTCATACTGATCTACTTGTATGATTTTTGTCATGATATTTTGCAAGGTAAAAATTAAATTTTGAAACATGACAATTATACCCTAGTGAACATAATGTTTCTTTGGAGCCCTCCTAAAACACCTATCCAAATTAGTATGCCCTCAATGTCATGCCTATCCATGATCCTTGAAAGTCATCATATGTGTTGTGTGTACTTGCGTTTGTGTTGGAAATTTCAAAATATAGTCATTCAATTCATTTAGTACAATGATTCTTAGGAGAAATCTTTGGTAGTTCTAGAAAGGATATTTTTAGCCTTTTTGGGATAGGTGTGTGTCATTCAGGGAAGATTTAAAAGATAAAACTAATTAGGAAATGGTATTCAAGAGATAATAACATATTTCAATAGGTTTAGGAACATTTGGGGAGGTTTCAGAGATTTAGGAACACATTGTGCAAACTGTGGGTTTTTTCAACGTATATGTTTAACAAATTATACCATTATAAATATATTTCAATTCTCTACATGATGGAAAAATATTATTCTTCTCAAGGCATAGGCTCTTCTCATGGAAGAACAATTTGTGTAGACTCACCATGCCATCTGGAATGAAAAGGAATAATTGTTTGGAGAAGAAGGAAGAATAAAGTATTGAAAACCATCCCATTAATCAAAAACTTCTCTTAGGAGTCAAATTGATATAAAATTTCACCTAAAAAGACCTCCTATAACTCTAGGAAAGTTTTTTCGAGATTTTAGGAGTTAGTCAAATTCGCAGTTGGAAGCCTAATGGAATTTTGTGTCTAGATTGTTCAAACTATCCTAACGTTCCCAACTATCTAGGATAGTGTGGAAATTTTGGACAAATTTTTTACCATACCCCATATTTTAAGCCCTTATACCTGTTAGTGCAAAATCACAGCACCCCCCTGGATATTGATCAGTTTTCTAGGTTGATCATATTAATATCCAGTGTGATTGCATAACATTGAATCCTTTCTCCAAGTGTGGGACTTGAAGAGTGAGAAGGAATCTCCAGAGAAAGGCTGGTTCCTATTCCTCTGTTCAGGTGCACACGAAATATGCAGAGGGTTTTCTCAAAATCTAATCTAATCTGCCAAGGAGACAAGGTAAGAAAATGCATAAAATAAATCTAAGCTAATAGAGGTGATGCACGAGGAATGAAGAACATATGCTTTGCCACATTAAACACATACCATGTAGATATAACACAACACCATGCACAGACAACAAAAATGCAATGAAAGATCAGAATGACAGTAATAACTATGTAAGAGGTTTAGAAGCAACCACAGACACATATATATTGCTCAAGGATCGATCAATACATTGCAATAGCAGAAGGCAAAAAAAACGGTGTTACAGTCCATATGGGAGGTTTGACAACTCACAAATCTTCTTATGAACAGGAGAGAAGGGAGGGTGCAAAGCAGAAAATGTCCAACAATAGAAAGAAACCCCTCCTTACAATTTATAGAAGAATGGGAGAGAAAAAGAGAGGAATTCGAAATCTGCCCCAACCACCTCTAGGTTTCATTTAATTCGTCATCATGGCAAGAAGCGGCGGGTTCTGCAAAGCGGCGGTTTGCCTAACAGAAGCGGCGAACTATCTACTGCATTAAAGTGGTTGTTGAAGTATTACCTCTGCTTGTTATTTCGTGCCAGAGGTGTTTTCTCAATTTTCTCCCTCCGGACTATACCAAAATGCAAGATTGAACCTGGAAACGTGTAGAGAATTTCAACAACTTTCCATTGATATCAAAGAACATGCAAATCTGAGCTCTGGATCGAAAGATATGTCGATCTGAAGATTTAGGACACTGAACAGGCGAAAACGGATTTTGGAAATATTTTCCCGTGCACTGCCACTTGGACGCCACGTGGCATGCTCTGATTTCGCTGAATAATTCTTCTCTCCTCTGCTTTTTGGCGGGCTGTCTCTTGAATTTTGACTTTTGGTGCTCTTGGAATATTTTCCACACACTTTTTTTTTATGCCCCGCCACTAGGGATACGTGGCATGCATTGGGTGGTTCACGAACTGCAGGTCTAAAAAATTTCATAAGTTGAATTTTTAAAAATCAATTAACCATATAGCTATAGTATCACCCACATTGTGTTTCTTTATAATATTTTTTAGCAATAACAAAAGAGCTTGTAATTTTGATTTTTATATGCCTAGATGTACGTGACACAGACCAATTTATCACTTACAACCTTGATTAAATAAAATCATAGATAAGTAAAATTTTGACACTTTTTTTTTTCTTATATTACCTAGTTAAAAGTGCCTTAGCCCACAAAAATAACAATAAAGCTACCAAAGATAGCGTAGATCATCTCGATGGTTAGAGGTATTACATATTAACATGAAAAGGTGGAAGAGTATGGAAATGAGAACTTTCCCTTTAAACCAACATATTCCTACATAAAACAACCAAGCTATATACAATTCGAGACGATACATAGAACTTAAAACACTTGGAACATTAAAGCAGGTTATTATCCGTATTTAATTCGTCATTGCCAAGGATAAGAAAAACCACATCAAAATCCATAGACTTATCCTGATTAGAATAATTGGAAGAGTCTCCATAGAGAAAATTGACAACGGCTTTAGGGGAAAGCTCAAATCCCAAATTCTCTGCTATTTTTTTTTGCCTGCTCGCCAGTTCCTATAGCGCTTTGAGGATAGCATGAGAGTGGAATGTAGCTTCTTTACCCCTCATATCTCTAGCATGTTCCAACTCCGCATGGTCCATGTTCATAAGGAATTTACCCAAAGCAGTAGACATAATATTTGTACCCCTAATACCTTGGGCCACATCAAATACATTATGTCATCCCACAAATTGCTTAGGGTTAAACATGAGGCCACACAAATGAGTCTCCTCCTCGATCTCGTATAATTATTTTGAAACTGACTAATATTTGGATAGCCAAATCCACATAGAATGGCTGTGAATCCTTCCTTCTATCCATCCTTCAAAAGAAGTTTCCACTGATTAGGTCCACAAATTGGGGAACTTCGAGCAACCCGGTGAGACATAGGATTGGATCGAGATGGCTGACAAAGAGCCTCCTTAGATGACCACTTCTATCCATACACTCTAATAATATCTAGCTTAGAAGCTAACACTTTTCCACAAAGTTGTGATGCCAAAATCTTGAAGAACCCATGTAGGATATAAGGGGAATGGAGTGATTACCAAAGGAGCAGAGAAAATTTCATAATTTCACACCTACTTCAACATCCAATACACATGTGTGAGAGAAAATAGGCCTGATAGGGGAGCTCAAAGGACCATCACAGTGAGGATTAATGATTTAAGTCATTAATCAGGGCCCTTTTGAAATATATTGGGAATTTCTCCCACCATACCTTTAAATGATACCCTTCATTTGCAATCATTTCAACCCCATAATTTACTAGAATATCATCGAGAATATTCCCAACTCGTAGAATTTGAGAGAAGTTAATTTCATAATATCCTTTTAACCAAAATAAGGATTCTTGAATAATCTAATTCAACTTCTAAGCCACATCCGATTGGGATTTGATAGCCTCGATGATCACTTGAGTATCACCTTCTATCCATATTTTTTTCCAGTGATTTTCAACAATTTTCGTAAGCCCAACTAGCAAGGCGTAGCCTTCAACTACATTTCTTGTTTCTCGGCCACGGTCTAGGGCCATCATAAACACTAGTTGGCCCTATAGGTTTCAAATTGAATAACCACTGCCAGTAGAGCCATGATTAATTTTTGAGGCCCCATAAAAGTTTAATTTTATGTAATTGTCACTACGTGATAACCATCTCACAAAAGATTTTAATCCATTCCAGATCCCATTAAAAAGGAGGGTGGTAGAGAATTTCCAGGGAATGAGAGGACATCTTCCACAAAAATATGTGTATAGAGGGAGGAGACAATAAGGTTAGAAAACCAATCAGAAATAGATTCCAAGATGATAGCTTTGAATTAGCTCCAAAATTGTGGGAATAAGAGAGCCATGTCATTGAAAATCCTTTGGTTTCTTTCCAGCCAAAGACCCTAGATAACCATTGCAGGAGTGAGGCTCTAGATCATGCTGAAATTAGCGAGGGACATAAAGAGCTCCCATTAAGAGAGAAGGTCAATAATTATATCGGAAGTAGACCCAATGAAGATCCCATTTATTCCAAACTATCGACCAAACCTCTCGAGAATAAGGACAATGAAGGAAGAGGTGAATGACAGATTCTTGGGGTTCTTCAGAAAGTGGGTATTAAGAGGGGCCAATAAAACCACGCTTCATCCGATTTTCATAGGCGAGTGGTTTTCCTAGGGCCAAAAGCTAGAGAAAAAATCTAGCCTTAGGAAAACTTTCCTTAACCAAAATCTTATTTGTAGGGAACTATGAATGATGTTAGCAAAGTGATCAGTTAGGCAATGATTATACTTCCTTAATGGTGATTTCCCAAAAATAGGATACCTTCCAAACATATCGATCCCCCAATATGTAATCATAGATTAGATATATTTGTAGAGAGCAAATTAAATCCAATTTTGTATTATGGAAGCACCCGACTAGGGGATCCATAGATTTCCATAATAGTTTTCTGCCCATATTCAATTAGATAGTCTTTCATTAGAGGACCAAAGTTCAGGATGACTGATGAATTAGCACCAATAAGGCCAAGAAAAATCAATAAAGGCACATCCTTTAACCAGATATCATCCCAAAGTTTAACCAATGAACCATCCCCCACAACCCATTTTATATAAGGGCACATGAGGGAGAGAAAGGACGTGAGAAAATTCCAGATACCATAACCATTAGGGATGGAACTATGGGAAAATATATTAATAGGAGAAACAAAATAAAGTATTTTTCCTAGAATTACCATGCTCCAAAGATGATCACTTTCCTGATAAAGCTGCAACACTAATTTTTACCTGAGTGCCAAATTAATGAAGAAAATTTTTTGAAACACCAAACCACCTTCTCTCTTTGGAAAATAGAATTTATCAAAAGAAACCAAGCAAAACTTATTTAAATGTATTATTTCCTACACCAGAGAAATCTATGTTGAACAAAAGTGATGGTCTTTAGTGTCAAGGAAATAATTTTGAAGAGAGACGTGAAGTAAGTGGGGATTGCTTCGAGAAAGGTTTTCACCAAGAGTGCCCGACCCGCTAGAGAGAGCCACTTACCCTTCCAGGAGGATAATTTATTCTAAGCATTTTCAACTACAATTTTCCAATACTCTTTACTATCCTTACCATTGACTAGGGGCATTCCAAGGTATGAGTTGGGAAAATATCCAATTGGGAATTCAAGGATGGAGGGAAACCTCCATTACAATTGGGGAGGAACATTAAGAAAATAAATTTTTTTATTTAAGCTTACTAACATTTTGAACAGAGGAAAATTCATAATCACCCGAAACTTATTTTATATTTTTGGCCTCAACAGCTAAGGGATCACCTAGGAGAATCATATCATCCACAAAAATTATATTGGATAGGGCCTCAATTCTGGAGGATATCTAGAGCTCCTTTTAATCCCCTAGATCAATATGTGTTTGAATGGTTATTCCAAAGAACTCAAAAAACATAATAAAGAGAAATGACAATAAGGGGTCTCCATTCCTCAATTCTTTTGAGGTATTAAATCATCCAGCTGGGATCCCATTGATTAAAATTGAAAAGGATGGAGAAGAACTGAAATATTTAATCATAGAGATCCAATCCTCAGGGAATCCAAACCCTATGAGAGTTTTTTTTTCCAGAAAGGTCCAGTTAACTCTATCAAAATATTTCATCATATCGAGATTTATGAGCATCCTTGGATTTTTACTGTGAATGAGAGATTGATTGACTTCATGAGCTACAACAAATCCATTTAAAATTTGTCTTCCTTTCACAAAACCACTCTGAATTTAGGAGATTAATTTATCCAGTATCCCCTTTAATCTATTAGCTAGAACTTAGGAGATAATTTATTTGATGAAATCATAGAGGGTGATAGGTTTGAAATCATCTAAATAGCCAGGATCATTCTTTTTGGGACAAGAACAATGAAAGTGGAATTCCACCCCCAGAGCACCGATTTATGATTTTGGCACTCTTCTCTAGCTTCCTAGACTTATTTCCCAACAATGCACTAGAATATTTAGAAGAACCCCTATTTGGAAACCATCTGGGAAAGGATCCTTATAGGCTCCTAGTCAGAAAACCATTTTCCTTACTTATTATTTAGTGATTTCCCTCATTAGGGAATCTCCCTCCACCTAGGAGGCCAATTTAGGAATGTTATGTAGGAATCATTCTGGCCCCACAGGGTTAAACTCGCTCTCATTGTTTAGGAGGTTTTATAGGAACTCCACACCTTCAGATTTTATTTCTTCTAGGTCTGAAATTAGTCTTCCTGGGGGGTGTGAAATTTTCTTGATTCTATTGAATTTCCTTTGTATTTTGGTAGACATATGAAATAATTTGGTATTCATGTCTCCTTCTTTAAGACAACTAAATCGATATTTTTATTTCTAGAATACCTCCTCCATTTTAAATTTTTTTTGTTTATCTAGATGGAATTTCACAATTTCAAGTAAATAATTAGAGGCACCTTATCTGATAATGACTTCTTAGATAGCTTGGAGGTCCTCATCCAATTTAACTATATTTTCGAGCACATCCCCAAAGGATTTTTTATTCGAAGCTCTAGCCATAGATTTCACATGTTGTATCTTTTTGAGATGTCTAAAACACCTACATCTAGAAATTCTAATCTTCCAACATTCCTGAAGACATTCCTTGAAAGAAGGATCCAAAAACAACATGAATTCCATCTTGAATGGAAATCCCCCTAGTTTTATTTCCAGGTCTAAATTGAGGGAAATAGGGCAGTGATAAGATCTGGAGAAAGATGAACCAAGGATGAAAAACTAGAAATTCCCCAAACTCTAGTCTAGATTAATCAGGAATCTATCTAGCAGTTTTGAAATGTCCTTTGAATTTTAACAGAGATTGGTCAAGGTGAAAGTTTCATTCTTTGGAACAACATCAATTAAATCTATATTACAATAAAATTGATTAAAATCAAATGAACTTACCAAAATTTTCACTCTCCCGCATCTTTTTTCACCTACATTAAGAATGATGTTGAATTCTCCTGCTACAATCCGTCTAAGATCAAATTGACTTCTGAGGGATTCCAGAGCATTCCAAAATTTCTTCTTCTCAAGAAAACATGTAGGACCATACACATTAGAGACCAAAAAAGATGCACCTGAGAGGAGTTCAACAAACTCCATGTTGATTCCCTCAGCTGATTTAGAAATCAATTAATCCCTGAATAGCTTCAGGTTCCATAGCTTGAGGATCCCACCCGAGCATCCATCTAAACAAATCACCTTCCAAATGTAGGATGATTGATAATAATTTATGGAAGACTCCATCTTTTTCCAATTCCAATTTAGTTTCTTGAAGAAAAAAGATTCCAAGATTTGTTTCTTCCCTAAGTCGTTTGACCAAGCGAAATTTTTCAGGGGAATTAAGACCCCTGACATTCTAGGTTTTTATAATCATTATGGATTACATGAGGGGGAAGAGATACTCCCCACATAGAAATCCTCTAACATTATTTTTTTTTCCAAGGTCCACATTTAACTTGGTCTCTGTTTTGGCAATGGGGCCATTTGTCCTGCACCCCTCACTTTTACTTGGCCTTGTGTTTGGTTGGCCTTTCGTAGAAATCATAGACAAGTTCCTATCATGGATGGGAGGAGCCTTTCCTTTGAAAATCAGGGACTTTGGGTTTTCCACCCCAGAGGTATGTAGGGATGGAGCCTTCATAGTTTCCAAATATCTATTCAGAGGGTTCTAAAAAGACATTTTTCCCCTACCCTGAAGTCCCTGTGATAGCCTGGTCCAATTTCAATGCTTCCATAAATATTTCCAAATCTTCTATTTTAGGGATTTCCTTTAAGATATGATTCTCATCCGCCCTATCCATTATAGGTTCTTTCTAAGTCGGTTGTGAGGCTTCCACACCCTTTCTGTCTTTAGAGCATTCTTCATTAAATGGCTGGAAAAATACTGACTGTGAAGCTTCTAAAACATTTCCGTGTTTAGGTATTTCTTCATTAAACGACTACCAAGATTCCACTTCCTTTTAACCAATAGGGAATTCATTTTTGTTTGGCTACTTGGAGCTGGAATTTAGCGGCTAGGGGGTAGACACAAGGCAGGGTTTTTCAACCTATTTCTTTTTGGGATTTTTTGGCTTGGGCACCCTCTCCAACTTTCTTCGTATCTTAGGACACATATTTTTTTTATGCTTGTTTTCATTACATGAGTAGAAACAGAAGCACATATATTCATATTCTACTTTTTAGGGCCAGGTTACAAATGGAGAGAAGATGTGAATGGATTAATGAATGGAACTTAAGATTTTCACCAGAACACATATTCGAGCATAAGAGGAAAAAATATGATTCCTGGTGTGTTCAATAATTCCGATAGGAGAGATTGATGCTAAGGAAATGTCTTGGAGTGAGTCTTTACCCCAAAATTATAGTGGAAGCTTGTATAATCAGATCAAAATGGGGAATTTTCTTACTAGCTCCTCCGCCAGATTGAATAATGCAGTCCACTACCTCAAATGTAGACTGTAATTCCTATAGAACCAAGGAATTCTGAAGAAGATTTTATCACGATCTTCAACCTCTAGAAATGTGGCTTGGAAATATCGTTTGCATGGCAGCCTAACAATTGGGAATGGTATAAACCCCCAATGCTTTCCCATAAAAAGTAGAGTTCTTCATGTGAAGTCCAAAATCCAATAAACTTACATATTAGGGATTTTTTCTCCATTTGTTCATGGTAATATCGCAACAAATTTTCTCTTATTTCCAAAATCTTGGGGTTTTTTGATACGTGGAATGATATTTCCGTTAACTTCAATTCCCATTCACCATGATCTTCATCTCTCCCTTTACCAATGTATTGGTTTCAAGGAAGCTTTAAACTCGGAGGATCTCTAGCATGAGGTTTATCACCCGAGTGGAAGCGGTTGGAGTGATCCGCTTGAAACTGAATGATCTCGCTAGAATCCTCTGAAGGGAGAGGGACCCTAACACAATGATCTTGGGGGAAATTTCTTTCTAGAGGATTCTGATTTCCCTTTTTGCCTAGAGGGATGTAATTTTATCTAATGAGGGGAAAATATTTTTGAAATTTAAAATAGGCCGGAAATTATCTCGATATTGCCTTTTTCCTTGATGCAAGGGATCCAAACTAAATACCTCCTTTGATTGGTAAAGGTTTTTATTGCACTGATCCAATAAGAGTCCGTCTCTACCTCTACCATTCACCTAATAATCATTATGTCACTTCGTATCCTGTGCTCCAAATATTCCAAAACTCGCATCTCCTCTACCATACATTTTGAATCTACAGCCCAATTCATATTTTGTGTTAGATTCACATATATCAATTACCATTTAACAATTTTGACACAATTACTATGTTAAAATAACCTTGATTTGATTTATCATAGATCGCTTTTGTTTATCTAAAAATATTTTTTTAAAATCATATATTTTTTATTTTCTTAATCAATAAATAGTTAATTAAATGCATGATGTGGGTGTAGACACTCAAAGTTTGAATTTCACTCTTTGACACCACTAGTTTTGAAAATACAAATCTTACTAAGATAAATATGACTTTCCCATTCCTAATTGGTATGAGGTTTCCTGGTAATCTTGTTTATACTTTTACATTGACATGTCATCCCATTATGAGAACACAATACATAAACTACTTAGGAAAACATCAAACAATAGGTTCCAAACTTTGGATGGCCTATTTTACTCCCTGGGAAAGACCATACATATTATTTAGGACTGTACATCTCATACTGATCTACTTGTATGATTTTTGTCATGATATTTTGCAAGGTAAAAATTAAATTTTGAAACATGACAATTATACCCTAGTGAAAATAATGTTTCTTTGGAGCCCTCCTAAACACCTATCCAAATTAGTATGCCCTCAATGTCATGCCTATCCATGATCCTTGAAAGTCATCATATGTGTTGTGTGTACTTGCGTTTGTGTTGGAAATTTCAAAATATAGTCATTCAATTCATTTAGTACAATGATTCTTAGGAGAAATCTTTGGTAGTTCTAGAAAGGATATTTTAGCCTTTTTGGGATAGGTGTGTGTCATTCAGGGAAGATTTAAAAGATAAAACTAATTAGGAAATGGTATTCAAGAGATAATAACATATTTCAATAGGTTTAGGAACATTTGGGGAGGTTTCAGAGATTTAGGAACACATTGTGCAACTGTGGGTTTTTCAACGTATATGTTTAACAAATTATACCACACCCCTGGATATTGATCAGTTTTCTAGGTTGATCATATTAATATCCAGTGTGATAGCATAACATTGAATCCTTTCTCCAAGTGTGGGACTTGAAGAGTGAGAAAGGAATCTCCAGAGAAAGGCTGGTTCCTATTCCTCTGTTCAGGTGCACACGAAATATGCAGAGGGTTTTCTCAGAATCTAATCTAATCTGCCAAGGAGACAAGGTAAGAAGATGCATAAAATAAATCTAAGCTAATAGAGGTGATGCACCGAGGAATGAAGAACATATGCTTTGCCACATTAAACACAGACCATGTAGATATAACACAACACCATGCACAGATAGCAAAAATGCAATGAAAGATCAAGAATGACAGTAATAAATATGTAAGAGGGTTTAGAAGCAACCACAGACACATATATATTGCTCAAGGATCGATTCAATACATTGCAATAGCCAGAAGGCAAAAAACGGTGTTACAGTCTATATGGGAGGTTTGAAAACTCCACAAATCTTCTTATGAACAGGAGAGAAGGGAGGGTGCAAAGCAGAAAATGTCCAACTACAGAAAGAAACCCCTCCTTACAATTTATAGGAAGAATGGGAGAGAAAAAAGAGAGGAATTCGAAATCTGCCCCAACCACCTCTAGGTTGCATTTAATTCGTCCATCATGGCAGAAGCGGCGGGTTCTGGCAAAGCGGCGGTTTGCCTAACAGAAGCGGCGAACTGTCTGCTGCATTAAAGTGGTTGTTGAAGTATTACTTCTGCTTGTTATTTCGTGCCAGAGGCGTTTTCTCAATTTTCTCCCTCCGGACTATACCAAAATGCAAGATTGACCCTGGAAACGTGTAGAGAATTTCAACAGCTTTCCATTGATATCAAGAACGTGCAAATCCGAGCTCTGGATCGAAAGATATGTCGATCTGAAGATTTAGGACACGGAACAGGCGAAAACGGATTTTGAAATATTTTCCCGCGCACTGCCACTTGGACGCCACGTGGCATGCTCTGATTCGCTGAATAATTCTCTCTCCTCTACTTTTCGGCGGGCTGTCTCTTGAATTTTGACTTTTGGTGCTCGTGGGTATCTTTCTTAAATGGGACACGTGGCACGATCCTATTTGTTCGGCTCGGTGCTCGAAAATTCACCCTTTGACTTTTCTGACCTTTACTCTTATGAGGACACGTGGCAATTTCTCAATGGTTCTCGGGCCTGCCGGGTCTTCCGCGTACTTCGCGTCCATTCGTCCCGGATGTCCCAGTGCTGCTTGGGACAAAAACCTCCGATCCGCCCGAAATGGGCTTCCTTGTCCCTCATTTGGCCAAAGACACGTGGCACCTTTTGATTGGCTTTCGGCTCCTTCGGCTTCTTCGCGTATTTCGGGTCTTTTTGTCCCGGACGTCCTATTTTGATTTTGGACCTTTTGGGACAATTTCGGCCGGTTCGGCCGGTTCGGGTATTTCTGGCCCGCTTGTCCCAATTGCTTTTGGGCTGACTTGTCTCTTTTCGGCCGGTTCGGCCGGTTCGGGTATTTCTGGCCCGCTTGTCCCAATTGCTTTTGGGCTCCTTGTGCTGATTTCGCGCGAACCGGCCGGTTCGGGCCCTTCTGTCCCAAACGTCCCGACTGCTCCCTCTAGAAGGACTTAGCCAATTTTTTCACTTTTTCCTGGATCAATCCTATTTGCCTTTCTGCAACCTTTCGCACTTTCTCAAAGCTTGCTCCTTCCTTCTTCGGCCTGGGGAGTTTAGAAAGATTCCTGAAGGGACCCTAGAAACCTGATTTTGCTCTGAATCAGTCATTTTTCTTGGAATTTGGACATCCTGATGCATGTTATCAAATTTACCCTGGGGGGTGAATTTTGGATAACAATTTGGCGACTCAGCGGGATCATCTGCCTGCTAGATGAAAAGGCCAGTTGCCTGAAGCCATCCATTGGGCATGGAGTTAAGCATTAACCTGAAACAAGCCTGATACTGCAACTTCCCCTCCAGCAACACTCTGAACTGTAGAAAACAACCTGAGAGCAGCAAAACCTGTGCCAAAGCACTTAGGGAAAACAAAACTAATCTACAGCAAAACAATGTGCACAAGCACTTGGAGGAAAGAAAATCTAAACTAGTATTTACAGATGTAGTGAACCTCCCTCTAGAAGCAACGCTTGAGATAGATTCCATTTACTGGAATCTGCAGTTCTTCACCATCCAATGAGGCCAATTGGAAAGCATTGTTGTTCTTGCACTTTGTGACCATGTATGGGCCACTCCAAATGGCATCAAATTTTGAATGCCTTCCTGGTTTTGCTCTGTCCACATCCCATTTCAATACTAGATCTCCTATTTGAAAAGATCTATCTTTGGCCTTCTTATCAAAGGTCTTCTTGATCAAAGCCTGATCCTTTTCCATTGCTTGGAATGCCTGATCTCTGATTTCTTGCAGCTCCATCAATTCTGCATATCTCACCTCCATGGGCCCAAACTCTAGCAACTCCAGCTGTTTCATGAGTTCCAACGTTGGCAACTCAAGTGACATGGGCAAGACTGCCTCTCTTCCGTAGACAAGCCTAAATGGAGAGTTACCTGTGGATCTTTTGGGAGTTATCCTATCTGCCCATAAGGCTGATTTCAGTTTGGTATGCCAAGCCTTCTGATTCTCATCAAGAGTCCTCCTAATGATCCTCAGCAAGTTTTTGTTTGTAGACTCGGCCTGGCCATTACCTTGAGGGTAATAGTTTGATGAAGTGCTCAGGTAGATTCCGTTCTTGACAGCCCACTCAGTAACTTTAGATCCAATAAATGCCAATGCATTATCAGAGACTATTGTAGCAGGTACACCAAATCTGGTAGTTATTCCCTCGTAAAAGTCCAAGATGCTAGACTCATTCGCCTCTTTGACTGCTACTGCTTCTGTCCATCTGGTGAAGTAGTCTGTGGCTGTCAAAATCCATTTGTGCCCTTGGCTCGAATTGGGATTGATGACTCCAATGAAGTCCAGACCCCATTGCATGAATGGCTGGTCAACTGAGATTGGATGTAATGGGAGGGCTGCAAGTTTCTCTTTTCCTGTGAAAAATGCACAATTCTTACACCTCTTGATCCATGCATAGCAATCACTGAATATTTTAGGCCAATAATAACCAGCCTTCATGATTTTCAGAGCTGTCACTCTTGGTGCAAAATGGCCACCGGCTGGTCCATCATGAAACTCTTTTAATACCCTCTGGATCTGACCTGTGTTAATGCATCTCAGCAGCACTCCATTCAGGTCCTTTTTGAACAAAACTCCATCAATGATGGTATATGGAATTGCCTGCAACCTGAAGTGTCTTCTTTTTGCTTTGCTCATTTCTAGAGGGCACATACCCGTCTGTAGGAAATGTATCATATTCTGAGTCCAACAGGGAGTGGACACATCATCATTTTCCTGTTTTTTATCATCTTGTAATAGCAGGACAGCGTCCTCTTCATCTTCTGGGCTGTCTGGTCGTTTGGAAGCGAGTTGCTCGCACAAACCTTTGCCTCTTACCAGCTTGGTGATTTTGATCTCAATGTCATACTCCATGACACGGGTGATCCATCCTGCCCTTTTCTCATTCAAATCCTTGTTGAGGAGGAAGTCCTTAACCCCAGCATGTGAGACCAGCAACTGGACCTTGTTGTTTGAGACCAAATGCTTGAATTTCTTCAAGCTCCTGATTACTGCAAGCACATGTTTTTCAATAAAAGAGTACCTCAATTCGCAGTCATTTAGGCTTTGGCTGAAGAAGGCAATCGGCTGCTCATCATTATCTTTATTCTGTTGCACCAAAATGGCAGAAATAGTGTCATCACCCCCAAATGCATAGAGGATGAAATCCTTGGAAAAGTCCGGGTTGATGAGAGTGGGTGCCTGGGAGATGGCTTCTTTGATTGCTTCAAAGCTCTCCTTGCCTTCTGCCGTCCATTTGAAAGCCATGCTTTTCCTTAACATTTTGGTGATGGGCTTGACAAGGGCTGCAAAGTTTGGGACAAACCTTCGAACAAAGTTTATCCTTCCCAGGAAACTCTGAAGAGCTTTCTTGTGACTTGGCAATGGTAGAGCCCTTATGGCTTCAACCCTCTCTGGATCAATTGCTAATCCTTCCTTGGAGACAATGTGGCCAAGGAGTTTCCCTTCATGTGCAAGAAAGATGCACTTCTTAGGATTTAAAGACACTCCAAACTTTCTACATCTCTGAAACACTTGCCTGAGGTGAAAGAGATGGTCTGCAGCATTTTTTGAGAAGACAGTAATGTCATCTAAGTATATCAGTACTGTCTTGTTGATCAAGCCTTTGAATGCCATATCCATAGCTCGCTGGAATGTTGCTCCGGCGTTTGACAGTCCAAATGGCATCTTCTTGTAAGCATACGTGCCCCATTTGGTTGTGAAGGCTGTCTTGAACTGGTCTTCCTCCTTCACCATAATTTGATTGAAGCCTGAGTAACCATCAAGTAGCGAAAACCTTTCTGACCCAGCTACGACCTGCAATATTTGCTCCATGGAAGGGAGTGGATAATGGTCCTTGAGAGATGCCCTATTGAGGTCTCGGAAGTCAACACATAGCCTGATCTCTCCACTTTTCTTTCTGACCGGAACCAAGTTCGCAACCCAGCTTGAGTGCTTGATAGGGAATATAATTGCTGACTCAATCAGCTTGTCCAGCTCCTTTCTCATGAGAGGCTCCATGTGTGGATTGACTGGTCTCTGTTTCTGCCTGACAGGCTTAGTATTTGGATCCAACTCGATGGTATGCTGAGCTAAGTTGGGATTGAAGCCCTTCAAGTCTTCATAGCTCCAAGCAAACACGTCAGGGAATTCTTGACAAAGCTGTATGAACTCATATCTCTCTTGCTCAGTTGTCATTTTTCCAATTTGCAATGGCTTGTTCTCTTTTACCAAGATGGATACCGAATCTTCCCTCTTGACCTGAATATTTTCTTTCTCTTTTCTAAACTGATCATTGGGGTTAAAAATGGACTCCAAGGTGACAAGTCCCTTGGGCAGCTTGTCAGTTCTCAGCTGTATCACCTGGTCACCATATTGCTGTTCCAACTTCTCTTGATTCTTAGCTGAGAACTCAGCTTCTTCTTGCAAGAAGTGGATGATTTGCCGGTCATTCTCAAATACTTGCCAATTGACATTGTTATCCGGCACTGAAGGCCTCACAATCACGTGGATGTTTGGCTGTACCTTATCTTGTTGAATGTTTTCTACAATGTCAAAGGCTGCCCCTACTGCTGCAAGCCTGTCAGCAGCTTGATTCTCTTTTCTGGGAATGGCCTTGATGCCGAAACCTTCAAAATCCTCCATGAGGTCCCACACCCTGTTCTTGTAGCATCTGAGTAGATCATTTTTGGCAGCATGCTGTCCCTTGACCTGATTTACAATCAGCTCACTGTCCCCAAAAACTTGCAAGTTATTTATTTTTCTTTTTATTGCCCAATGCATCCCCTGCACCAAGGCTTCATATTCAGCAGTGTTATTGGAGCATGCAAATTGAAATCTAAAAGCTGAATAATACTTTACTCCTTGAGGTGAAATAAGCATGGCTCCACCTCCTGCGCCTTGTCTACTCCTTGATCCATCAAAAAACAGTTGCCATACCTCGTTGTCATCCTTGTGGTTTGGCTTGGTGATGCTAGGAATAGGTTGACTTTCTTCGTGTATACAATAGACCCCCAGCTCAGATTCTTCTACTTCTTGATAAGGATCAAAAGCATGCACCTTGCTTGCCCATTCATCAAGAGTCAAATCTGGGATACTTCCAACCTTAGTGTCGGCTTCATCAGTGCCGAGGTGATCTTCTTGATCAAATGCTGAGCAATTGGTATTAATATGACTTGGAGTATAGGGTTCAATGTGGAAATCTGCAATAGGTTCTGACCTAATTGTAGCTTTAGTTCCATACCTCGTTCTGAACAGCATGTGTGACCAATCAGCGGACAAATATCCCCCAATCTTGGCAGTAAAGTCCCTTGACAAGCATAGGGCAAAGAGTGGTGGAAGGTCTATGACTGAGACGTCTTGCAAAACAACCACGTTGGGACATGCATGCAAGGTAAGACTCAAGTTTTTTATAACTCCAACTGTGGCTACTGCT
Organism: Taxus chinensis; assembly: GCA_019776745.2. Classification (NCBI taxonomy): domain Eukaryota; kingdom Viridiplantae; phylum Streptophyta; class Pinopsida; order Cupressales; family Taxaceae; genus Taxus; species Taxus chinensis. Next base: position 723,178,038 of record CM034151.1, on the reverse strand, counting down.
GTCCCATCTAATTGCACTACTCCCTTAGTTGTTATTTCATACTGGAGCCCTAGCTGATCAGCTATCTGTTTAGGCATTACTGAACTACTTGCCCCAGAGTCAATCATGCAATTATGTACCAACTTGTCTCCTATGATCAATGAAACATAAAATGGAGGGGGCTTCAGCATTTTACCTTGTTGTGCTCCATGATTACTTTCAGGCTGGGCAGCATTTGTAAGCACTTTGTCTTGCCTCTGAACCTGCTGATTCGAAGTTGGCCAGTCCTTCATAGCAGCTTGCAGCAGATCTCTTTGGCCTGGGATGGATAGGGATTCCCACATAGATATATTGACGTTTGTTTTCTTCATCTGATCAATGATACTGAATGGTGATGAAGGATCTCTCTGCTGTCCCTTGATTTGCACATTTGCTCCTTGAATATGGGCAGCAACAGCTGGCATTTGATTTGGCCAAGGGGCTGTTCTTGGCTGCCCTCGTGCATTTGAAACTGGGTTTTGCTTGCCAATCATTTGTGGAGCTGTGGAAGGTTGTGGATTGGCTGGGGCTAACGGCTGTTCCTCACCCAAATTTCTCCTTTTTGACCTTGTGTTGGCTGCAACACCTTGAGAGACTGCCTGATTCATACCACAGAAATCCTCTGCCTGCCAATTTACCAATGTGGTGTCATTTGGGGCAGGTTGCTGTTGGAATGTTTCTTGTTGTTGGCTGTTTTCTTGACTACTTTCACCCTCCACACCAGCACTTGTTACCATTAAAGCTTGGGTTAAAGCACCATTATAGCACATGGATTGATTATGGGGTTCATTACATGGAAAACACCATTCATACTCCTGGGCAATGTTGTTTTGTGCTGGTACTAATGCCTTAGAGGCAGATATGGCATTTGGATTATAGGGCTGGAATGGTCTATTGACAGGAGGCCTTGTTTGATTCATATTTGCAGCTGGATTAGGTGGCCTTTGAGGCTGATATGGCTGCCTATTAGGTTGAGCTTGAGGCTGATACGAAGGTCTAAAGCCTTGAGTTTGCTGTCTCTTAAGTGTGACCAGCTCATTACCTAAATTTTGCAGCTGCTTCATGACTTCTTGAAGCTCATTTGGGGCACTTGGAGATGAAGTGGAAGCTTCATTTGAACTCTGATTTCTAGGAGTGGGAGAAGGAGCTAAGACAGGTGCCTGACTAGTACTTGGGCTCTCTAAACTTGGATATAATGGCATTGGAGGCCTAGGAGCTAGCTTGCCAGCTTGAATCAGACAATTTTCAGCTCTAATGGCAATACTATAAGCAGCAGGGATAGTTGTGCCTCCCATGGATTGAATCAACATAGAAATATCAGAATTTAAAGCTTTAAGGTAGTATAGAAAAGCACCTTCTGCTGTTGGTCTGACTGCTACTGGAATTCTATCCCAAGATCTTTGAAATCTGAAGTTGAAGTCAGTTAGCTGCTCATTGGAAGCTCTCTTGATGGTTGTCAGCTGTTCCAAAAGAGACAAGTTGTCTCCCTTCTCTCCAAATTGATTATGAAGTGCAATACACAGCTGATTCCAGTTCGTGATAGAAGCAGCTTCAAGGCTCCTAAACCATTGCAATGCTTTTCCCTTGAATGAAGACGCCAGCAATTTGACAGCTACTTGCATCTCATTAATCTCATGGATTGCACAAATGTTAGCAATGTCCTTGACATGATCACCAGGAGTGGTCTGGTTTTCTCCAGTAAAATATGGAATGTTCTTCAATGCTGCAACTGGGATTGGATTTTGTGCATTGAGGGCAAGTGGGCTGCTGCCTGTGAAGTTGACATAGGGGTTTACTGGTTGCGCCATTCTGAGTGGTCTTAAAACCCTTGTATATTGAAAGAAAGGCCTGTCAGGTGGAGGAGTTGAGAGAGTTCTGTTTGGTGGAGATGGAGACCTTTGAATCCTTCTTCCTCTTTGCCTTCTTCTTGGAGATAGTTGCAGGTATTCAAACGGCACTTCCTCTTCTCCAGCTCTTGACCTTGTGATTCTTCTCATAAGCTTTTAGGCCTGACTGCTGAAACTTAGTTGATTCTTCCCTTTGGAGTCGCCAGATATGCAAATAATAGCTCTTCTTAAGCAAGAAAATTGCAGCAGATGCACATCAACCTTGCTGCAATAAAAAATGAGACCTCTGTCCCACCGGGCGTGCCAAAACTGTTAGTGCAAAATCACAGCACCCCTGGATATTGATCAATTTTCTAGGTTGATCATATTAATATCCAGTGTGATAGCATAACATTGAATCCTTTCTCCAAGTGTGGGACTTGAAGAGTGAGAAAGGAATCTCCAGAGAAAGGCTGGTTCCTATTCCTCTGTTCAGGTGCACACGAAATATGTAGAGGGTTTTCTCAGAATCTAATCTAATCTGCCAAGGAGACAAGGTAAGAAGATGCATAAAATAAATCTAAGCTAATAGAGGTGATGCACCGAGGAATGAAGAACATATGCTTTGCCACATTAAACACAGACCATGTAGATATAACACAACACCATGCACAGATAGCAAAAATGCAATGAAAGATCAAGAATGACAGTAATAAATATGTAAGAGGGTTTAGAAGCAACCACAGACACATATATATTGCTCAAGGATCGATTCAATACATTGCAATAGCCAGAAGGCAAAAAACGGTGTTACAGTCTATATGGGAGGTTTGAAAACTCCACAAATCTTCTTATGAACAGGAGAGAAGGGAGGGTGCAAAGCAGAAAATGTCCAACTACAGAAAGAAACCCCTCCTTACAATTTAAAGGAAGAATGGGAGAGAAAAAAGAGAGGAATTCGAAATCTGCCCCAACCACCTCTAGGTTGCATTTAATTCGTCCATCATGGCAGAAGCGGCGGGTTCTGGCAAAGCGGCGGTTTGCCTAACAGAAGCGGCGAACTGTCTGCTGCATTAAAGTGGTTGTTGAAGTATTACTTCTGCTTGTTATTTCGTGCCAGAGGCGTTTCTCAATTTTCTCCCTCCGGACTATACCAAAATGCAAGATTGACCCTGGAAACGTGTAGAGAATTTCAACAGCTTTCCATTGATATCAAGAACGTGCAAATCCGAGCTCTGGATCGAAAGATATGTCGATCTGAAGATTTAGGACACGGAACAGGTGAAAACGGATTTTGAAATATTTTCCCGCGCACTGCCACTTGGACGCCACGTGGCATGCTCTGATTCGCTGAATAATTCTCTCTCCTCTGCTTTTCGGCGGGCTGTCTCTTGAATTTTGACTTTTCCTCGTGGGTTCTTAAATGGGACACGTGGCACGATCCTATTTGTTCGGCTCGGTGCTCGAAAATTCACCCTTTGACTTTTCTGACCTTTACTCTTATGAGGACACGTGGCAATTTCTCAATGGTTCTCGGGCCTGCCGGGTCTTCCGCGTACTTCGCGTCCATTCGTCCCGGATGTCCCAGTGCTGCTTGGGACAAAAACCTCCGATCCGCCCGAAATGGGCTTCCTTGTCCCTCATTTGGCCAAAGACACGTGGCACCTTTTGATTGGCTTTCGGCTCCTTCGGCTTCTTCGCGTATTTCGGGTCTTTTTGTCCCGGACGTCCTATTTTGATTTTGGACCTTTTGGGACAATTTCGGCCGGTTCGGGTATTTCTGGCCCGCTTGTCCCAATTGCTTTTGGGCTGACTTGTCTCTTTTCGGCCGGTTCGGGTATTTCTGGCCCGCTTGTCCCAATTGCTTTTGGGCTCCTTGTGCTGATTTCGCGCGAACCGGCCGGTTCGGGCCCTTCTGTCCCAAACGTCCCGACTGCTCCCTCTAGAAGGACTTAGCCAATTTTTTCACTTTTTCCTGGATCAATCCTATTTGCCTTTCTGCAACCTTTCGCACTTTCTCAAAGCTTGCTCCTTCCTTCTTCGGCCTGGGGAGTTTAGAAAGATTCCTGAAGGGACCCTAGAAACCTGATTTTGCTCTGAATCAGTCATTTTTCTTGGAATTTGGACATCCTGATGCATGTTATATACCCTAATTTCTTCCCCTTTTCTCATCTTCACCATATGATCATATATTGATAGTAGCGCATGTTTCTGAATAAATGGATTAGTGCTCTGGAAGTCTTCAGCTCCCCGAATCATTTCATGCAACTAAGTCACACGGAAAGAGTAGGGAAAATTCAACTAGGGCCAAGTGTCCCGAGACAAGGATGACATTAGGGACACATTTATATTCTTTACACCAGGTTGGTCAAAAATACTGAATGGAAGGCCCATTGAATCTATGCTGTTTGAGGCACAAAAACATCTTCTTCTTGGTCTCTTATTCCAGGTGCAATTGGTAAGTGATCCTTGGAAAGCTATCAAAGAGGCTTGACATACCATAAGGAGGGGGCACGTCTGCCTCAGAAGTAGCATTGTGCGTAACTTCACATATCAATGAACTCTAAGTGATGACTTTACTGTTATATGCCTTAGCTACAGTCTTTTCTAAGTTTTATGACCATCTTGTAATCCATGTGGGAATTGAGACTTGCACTCCATACTTGAGCAACTGATAACTTTTTATACCTTATGTTGAACAGCAATCTTGGGTGAACGATATGTTTATATCATCTGCAGCTTCATTGATTACACAAGAGCATTCAAGAACATGGTTGCATAAGAGGGACCACTTACAAGATGACATGAATGCACGTTAGCATGTCATCTAAACACTTTTTTAGTTCTTACCATATCTCTAATTTCTCATATTTTGGGCATTCTTCCAAGGTTGATTGTTTTAGAATATCGAAGCACAAGATCCTAATGAGGAACCTATTCCAGTGAAGCCATTTTCACCTGAAACATGATTTTCCAAAGATATGACCCTAGTTTGATAAAAATAATAATTATATGGCATTTCATACTTACTTCAAATCTTAACTTACTAGAAATAGCTGATTCACCTCAGGAACAGTGCACTGATAAAACGGTGAAAACGATGCAACTGGGTTGCGTGCTTTCGCAAAGGAATAGCGAACAATAGAAGGAAATGAGCATTATAGGCAATCTGCTATGAATAAGGGCATGGGAGGTCTAGTGAAAATGAGTCCATTATCATCAATGGATCTGATTTATATCATGTCCTATGATTAATAAATTGTCTTATTTGAGATAAACAAGTGAAATTTGCTGAAATAGCATGGGGATGATTTCACCTGCTAAAAATAGAAAGTATTTGTTTTGATTGCATAAAGTTGCAGTAGGATATACTTTTAGTCATATATATTATTTTTAACATATTCACAACTGTTTTATGACAATTACATATCTCAAATAAGGAAATTTATCCTTCCAAGAGGTCTTGAGGCATCATTCTGGTCACAATTGTGTTCAAGAGCGAGATAAAACATCATAGAGAATAATGACTAAAATATAGGGATATTGTGCCTTTAAAATAGATTAAAAAAGAGTCAAATATCCATTTTAATTCAATGAAAACAACTCATCAATATATTTTGATCCATTCACACCTCCCTGATGAATTGGATGAATCAACTCAATGAGCTAAGTAAACCAAGGTGAGCTGGGGGATTTGTCGAAAGTGAGTTGAGATGTTTGAGTGAGCTATAACGTAAGTTGTCTAAAGTAAATCATTGCATGAAGAATATAACAAGAATTATGAGAGGGTAATGCATAAATAACTTAAAATAATCCCATATTCCATGGGATCTCGTAAATAGGAAAATCTCATTGAATATCTCACAGAACCTTATAAGTCAAACAAGAGTGATTTATTGCACTACCTTTTTCTCCAAGGGAATTTGGGTATGTCTTCCCTAATGTAAAATAATCCTCATGATGATCAATAATTGGTTCCAAAATAGGCTCCCGAAAGTGCTTCGGTGATTGATATAGTGTCAACTCCTGAAGAGCCATTTCCACGGATTCAAGAAATGCTTGAAAGTAGGCCAAGGAAAATGCAACTTTCTATCTTGGCCACTCTCAAAGAAGTATTAGGAAAATTGATTTCCAAGTGAAGAAATAAGGCATAAAAAACATCTTGCTTCTTCTGTAACATCTCAAGTAACCAATATGTTGAAGTTTCTTATCCTGATATTGAAAATCCTATTAAGGACATGACTCCGTCAAACTATGGGTTTACCCACATCTCATTGGGTCAAGTTTCATATGAGAGTAACTCTCATTTGTTCAAGGAGACTTCTTTCCACTTCCTCATTTAGAGTGAATAATATAAACAAACAATTATGCAATTGGAAGAACAAGTAAATGCTTTCACTGCCTATGTCCAACCCTTCTTAGAATCTACCTCAACAACATATTTTCCTATAGAATATATTCATTTAGTCAATAGTTTTGATGCTAAGCAAATCAAGAAAAAAAAAGGTTACATATAGTAAGGGAAGGATAATGAGAATTTGGTTGAGAAAATCATCAACCAAGGCAAGGCGTTGTTTCCATAATTCATCTCTCTCATCAAGCACATCGTTGTAATTGTATCAAAAGTCAAGAAATTAAAGGATGAGTTTGCAAATAAGTCAATAATTTGGATTATATGTTCCCATTGGTGTCTGAGATTATTTCCTTTGAATCTCACATCATCATGTGTAATAACGTGTTCATATCCATTGTATAGAAATTGTCTCAAGTTTGGATCCACGTCATTCATATGAAACATGCAATGCTAAATAACTCCATATCCAAGTTGGACTCTTGTAGACAACATGTTTTAAATATATTGAATGATGTCTATAATTTTGTTCAAATACTTGAGTTCCTGATGATCACTGACGATTAATGATCAGAATAATTTTTCGTCTCCTTCAAAGACTTAGTCAAGAAATAGGTAGGTGAATGTCTTATCTTGAACGAAGATAACTTAGATTCCTTGGACCATATCATAAGTTACATTGCTATAATTGAAATGGATCGTGAAATATGGCTCAGTCAGTGCATGAGGATTAGTCATGTCCGAAAATCATGGACCAAGGTATTTGGATGTGTTTTCATTCTAGAGAAATATAAGTTGGAACATACAGTAGTTGAGTTGAGTAAAAAATTCACGGAACATGATCCTGTTCCAGAAACATGTCATCAAGGATCATGAACCCACAAAGTTCTTCATCACTAGGAGACTCTTCATTAGATATTACAACTTCTTCCCCATTCTCTCATTATCCCTCTTCCTTCTCCACCCTTTTTAATTCTTCATTGAGCATAATAATCGTATTTTGTCTCATTCACTTAAGTGACTTTCTAAATTTGAATTGTAAATTTCCCTTTGATTTATAAAAAGGGAACTTATTTCTCATGTCCAAGGAAGATGTAAAATCACAAGTTGAATGATAATATGAGGAGTCATGTGGGGATTACGTTAAAGGTCAATTCACATTGGTATAAAGTGGGATGACTTCCCCATTCCAAAAGATCCCATAAATTTAGTTCTTTGTAAAAATAGTGAATTATTATTTTGGTGTTGAGATTTATATCACCAACACAGGAAATAAAGATACATTTATTCCATTCCCCCTTACCTATGTATTCATTTATTTTCTCTCTTATATGCACTTTGTAAGGTTAGTGATCAAAAAGAGCTTTATATCTTAGATAAATGGACCTCAGAGAATGTTTGTCTGTGTGGGTTTCTTTGTCTCACTAAATATCTTCATTGTTCCTTTCCTTTATATTGAATTTTGAACTACTCTGGTTATTGGGTGTGAATTTTTCTTGTCCTTACTCACAGAAATAACCTTTCTTTACCTAATTTCTCTCCTTCATCCCTCATTGACATAATTTCTTCCCTTTTACACCATATAATCACTTTTCCATAGGTTCAGTGGAGTGTTCCTGTACGTACCCAAAATTGTAAGGTACTGTACTACGGAACGGCGTAATAAGTGCCCCAATGATGATACAGGTCTCTTCACAAGGTGTTCGGGATCCAGAAAAGCTCTTCGAATATGCGTTAACATCTCACATGCCCTGCTTAGCCCCCTCGTGCTTTGTTTTCCCCTTTTCCCCTCTTTTCTTGCCCCTTTTCTCTTTAGTAACGAAACTGCCGCCCTGCCTAGGCGGTGGTCTTGTGACCGCCGCCCTGAACAGGGCGGCGGTCCTGTAACCGCCACCCTGAGCAGGGCGGCGGTCCTTTACGCATTTTCCAGAACGTTCTTTTGACGTAACTCACGTAAAAATCAACGTTCCACCAGCTTTTCTTGCCGACTTAAGCTTGCATTTATGTTTTTGGTCCCCTAGAATAGTGTTTTTCCTTTGTTTATTGTTTAGGAGTTCAGTTTGATTTTGATTTTTGGGTGATTGAATTCCTATAAATGCATGGCTTATGCTCAAATAAATGGTCTGCCCCTGAATTCACCTCTCATTTTCCTCATTTCAGTCTATTAGTTTGCTTAGATTCTATAGTTTAGTTCATTACATGCTTAGTTTGCATTGATCAGCTGTTGGTAAGCCACATATCCAGCTTGTGCAAACAGTGTTGTTGTTTTACCTAATCCATTAGAGTAGAATAGCTTAGGAAGCCATTAAAGTTGCAGGTTTTGCTCTTCATAAAGTAGTTTCAGGTTCTGAACGCGTTATGTTGCATGATTCGCAGTAGATCCCGCTAGGAATTACGTAAGCCAAGCTCTGTACTCTTGTGCTATCCCTCTCCTATCCACGTTCTATTCTGTTTGCATTCTGAAGGTTGTCCCTTGTTCCAACACCTATTCCTGTTGATGCAAGCATTACATGCTTTTCTGGATCTACGTGAGCACAAAGAACAAAGAGATCATACTGAGGGGACCAGATCACACATACTATCGGATTCGCCACTGTTCTATGGAATCCAGGTTCTAGCTTTCAAAGTTTTAGTTAAAATCATATCAAATAGAGTAGTTAATTACTTTATTTCAGTCAATTCTATTCTCGATATTTCCAGGGAAGCTGTGAGGATTGATAGTTTCTGAGAAACTATGATTCACTCCTCACTTCTGAGGTAGAATTGAGAATCTTGCAAATAGGTTAGTTATTTCACTGTTTAGAATAGATCTACAAATTGCACAGACAAATAGCTACACTTGGCTATCTTGTTTGTTTTAAATTATTAGTTTAGCTGTCAATTCTAAATATCTTAGATAGCTGCTTTCTCAAAATTCATATAAATCATCAGAAAATACAAAAAGAAGTCATATATGCTAGAAATATAGTTAGAGTTTACTTTATTACAGTTTGTTTATATTATTGCTCTTGTATGACAATTACGGGACCTAGGGAGCCCAAGGAATACGTTTTCAAGCCAATCGTGCCTCAGCCCAATCTCATAACAGCAATAACTGATATTGACCAGAATCTTAGAATCCAAGTCTTCCAGACAACAACAGACTTCCAACAAATTAGATCTCAGTTAAGAGGGTTAAATATAGAAGACGACCAAGCACATACGTTTTGGTCAAATCAACCAAACTACAGATTAACCTAGAAAAAAACACCCACATGATTATAGAAGGGTTTGAAAGAGAACAAACATTCGGGTGTGATCCTTTAGTTCCAAAACCAAATGCAGGAGACACCCTCACAGACGTAGATACTGGCCTAAGAATCCAAGTTGCAAGAACACCTGTGAGGTATTCTGAGAAGATCACATAGCTGTTGATTCTAAACATAGAAGCTGAGAAAGCATATGATTATTGGATACTAGGGATCAGGACTTGATTCCACGCATGACCATAGCTGGTCCACAACAACCACAAGTCTACAGTTGTGACCTACAAATCCCGCAACCCAACGAATCCATAAGAGAATTAGACATAGACACTGGCCTACGCACACTAGTATTTCAGTCTACTTCACTTCCACCTATTATCATCGAACAATTATCCCTACTGGATATAATAGCTAATAAAGCTAGAGAATTCTGGACTAGGCCAGAGAACCGTCCATAGAGTTGACTATATTTACCATCCACCATATGACCCTATCCGGAGAAATACACGAAACTATACTTGGTCATTTTCCACGTATTCCACAACCCATAGATCGAATCACGCCAGAGCTCGATATTGATTGGAGCCTTCGAGTAGTCATCCTTGCTAACCGATCTATCACACCAGTCCAGGTTAGAAGGGCCTTCTTTGCCTTAGATTCACAAATTCCACTAGTGCATGTCGAATACATTAGATTACCAAACTAGCTTGTCTGCATCCCATGCATATTCCATCCCCACCGGCTATCTCGGCACGACCTCAGGAGGTCGGGTACGCGGAAAAGTTACTTGTAGATTCCCACGCTCGCCTGTTGCTTTTCCAACATAAAAATTGGTGAACCTGACGTGAAACACATAGTACTTTTCTTCACAAATCACCTTCGCTCCTTGCCATTATTCTGCGGGTATTCATATACCCCCCGAATATGTCGGGATTCGATGCATATGGCAGACCCCTTCTGGGTCTTGAGGCATACTATGCCCAACAGAATAGACAATCATCACCCTCACTCTCAATATGGGGTGACAACTATTCAACTAACCAGTTGTCAACACAAACCCCAAGAACTAGATATAACTCATCTTTCCAAACTGGAGGGTTGGAACAACTCACTCAAACACAACAAACAGAGCCTTCAGGCTCGAATAACATGACGTTCACTAGAGAATCTATTTCATCTCCTTAGGTACTACTTAGACCACACATTAGTAGATAATCAGACCCATACTTAGTTCTAGATGACGAATATTCAGCACGTTATTCCTGGAACGAACAACGCTCTCAGAATATGTACCCACCTATAGGAGGTTTTGCAACTACAACCCGAGGTCTCTTTTCAAGAAAATACCTCTATGTCATTACATATAGAAAATACTCTCAGAGAAACTTGGCAAGATAGTGATCAGTTCATAGCAAGATATCACATGCCTATACAAAACCATGGTATACAACAAACGCCACCAAGGCAGAATATCGTAACTTCACCAAATGAAGTCATTTCAACTCTAATAGAAAAGGTTAGAGGGTTAGAGCTTTCTCAAGTAAGTCAAAATTCACAATTCATGCAAACAGGGAGTTCTAATCCTCCACACCATCCTAGCCAAGTAGATCTCCTCACAGGAGTAGGCACGTTAGGAATGACTCCTCAATATTCACAACAAATGCCAACTAGACCCACCATCGCTAACACTGTTCCTCCAGGTCTAGTGTAGAACAATCCATTCTTGGATAGTACCCCTTCATACTTAAACATGTACTCCAAATCACTGCAAGGGGATATGTTCTCATCTCCCGGCATATTTGCTCAAACACAGGGGTTTCCTTATGTCCCTGCTAATGCATACTCTACGCCATATCAACAACCCATTCCACCGCTGCTCCCTCAACAAGCACCATCAATGGTCGAAACATATGCGATAGGGACTTACTCAGAATATTTGAAAGAGCCCTTAGATTTCACCATATGAAGTGTCATGCTTCCAAGACCTCTTCCTGATTTGCCCAAATAAAAAGGTGAGGGAGATCCGAATTCGCATATCAAAGCTTACACTACATCCATTCGGGAATTACTCCCATGGGATGGGGTTGTTGCTAAAATATTCCCCAAAACTTTGGAGGGCATCACCCTCGACTGGTATTATAGAATACCTGAGGCTTCCATACATTCATTTAAACAACTTGTGTCTGAGTTCATCAAGGCCTTCGACATGAACAAACTGTTAAGGACAGGAATCCGGGAGTTCTTACACATCAAACAAGAGCATAATGAATCTGTCACCCATTTCATCCAAAGGTGGCGTACAGTCCTTTATTCCTCGGCAAGCGCTCCAAACATGGATCAAATGGAACTATGTGACTTATTCCTTCATTCGCTTAGCAGAGAAGTAAAGGAAGAGGTTCAGAAGTTCCCATTACGAACTTACGATGAGGTATTGGAGAGTGCCCTTCGAATAGATCAAGCAGCAATTGATAGCAGTCGCAAAACATATGGAATAAACGGGAGGTTAAGCGCTCCCAATCAAAGCACTACAAATTATCCCACTACCACAAACGTTAATCAAGGACCTAAAATCCTTAACAAAAATTAGGGTGTAACAACCGATGGAGTGACCGACCAACCCAAGAAGGTAAATGTTGTCAATACTCCATCACAAATAAACAACCAAAGGAACAACAACTTTACCCCGACAATCAATACAGTGGACTTTAATCATCATCATCAACAACAACAACAACGGTGAAACCCCATGAAGGGTCCAAACCAAAACTCAGTTGGTTACCAAAACCAGAATCAAAACCAGCAACAGCAAATGCAAAACTTTATTCCAAATAGACAACGGTTTGATCAAAATTCTGGGCCACGATATGCACCAAACCAAAAAACTATGAATTATAATCCTAATTCGTATTGTGGCTTCCACAGAATCCAGGGACATGACACTAGAACGTGCCGTGACTACAATAAATTCATGCAATGCTTGCCAAATGAACAAAAACAACTTTTTATGGATATGTTCTTAGCAGATCCTACGTCATCAATGACAAATACCTTTTCAGGGGCAGTTTCCCCTCAAAATGCACCCCTAAAGATCTTTAATGATCCGCTCCCAAACCATGATAACAATAGACTAAACTCAACTGGAACAAACAAGGGTGCAATGACAGGAAACAATGATCATGAAGCCTCGACTTCACTAAGTCCATTAGTTGCGCCGCAGTTAGGAAGTCAGCCACGACCTAAGGTAGTCGGATTAGTGGATTTAGACTCGGAATTACCCATCGAAGCCGTAACAAGAACACAAGAGTATTTCTCTCAACCAAGTCTAAGTCACTTGCCAGAAGTGGATAACATCCAACAAATCGTAGCAAAACCTATGGGTGCTTATGAATTAATTAATGATCTAACAAAAACCTTCTCGCATATTTCATTTCTTGATTTACTAAAGAACTCTCCTGCCCACAGGGCTGCTCTTTTAGAAGCGTTAGGTTTAGGTCATTTAATTAACATCACTCCACCACCTGAAACACAGGTAAATCATATAGATTTTAATGTTCATCCTCCGGGACAGGCGGATAGTGATGTCGAATTCATATTCGAAATAAGTAAAATGCCTACAGATGCTGAGATCGCATGCCGAGGTGATCCAGCCTTACACTTACAAGTATGGGTTTATAATAACTGCGTAAAATGGGTAATGGTTGACGATGGGGCCGCAGTTAACATAGTCCCCTTCTCTTTCCTCCAAAAACTAGGGTATGGGGAAACGAACTGTTCCACCACTCGAAATACATTGAGAGGCTATGATAGCCTTAAAGCCACTTCGATAGGAACCATAATACTACCAGTCACCTTAGGACCCAAAACCATCTTGACTGATTTTTATATTATAGATCGGGAAACTAATTATAATATGATCCTCGGCCGACCATGGATACATCGCATGAAGGCAATCCCTTCTACACTATTTCAAGAAGTAAGGTTTTTACATTTAGGAAGGGTATTCGTGGCCAAAGGTGATCCAAATCCATTTGATGTACACCTAGCTGACTTAAAAAAGAGACCAAGCGTACACTCGGAATTTGAACTTCCAACAAACCAACTTAATAAACCTACCGACGCAAAAACAAAAGAAAATTTGGTACCTACGACAGATCTTGAAACTATCAGCATAGCCCAAATAAACCCAACTCCCAAAGATAGCGCTAACACTATAGAAACAGTTTCATTAGGCACTACTGCAAAAATCATTGAGTCAATAGAACAAAATCAACCAATGTTCTTACCATTTGATTCAATAGGCATAGGATATTCTTTGGGTGTTGGTTCTCTTCTAGCGGAGGATCTCTGCATGGTAGAAATAGAGTGCGCAAACACAGCAAATACGCCAACATCTATATTCCCAGCTAAGTATTGGACTCTCCATTTTGATGGGGCTAGGTGCCGTTACGGAGCAGGGGCAGGTATAATTCTTACTTCGCCCAAGGAGAAAGTCCTACCATTTTCCTTTAGATTAAATTTCGAATGCACAAATAATAGCACCGAGTACAAAGCCCTCCTCCTTGGTCTCACTTTAGCCAAAAGAATTGGTGTTGATAACATTAGAGTCTTAGGAGACTCGCAATTAGTGGCAAACCAAGTTTCTGAAGTATATGAAACTAAAGTCGAACATTTGCAACTTTACAAAAACGCTGTATTAGATTTAAGCAAGGCATTTAACTTCATATCCATTGAAGCAATCCCGCGAGAGAAAAATCTTCTCGCCGATTCAATAGCAACTTCAGCATCACGTTTTACCCCAAGCAATGAGTTAAAAAATACCCATTTCACGGTGTCCATTCGTGACGAACCATTGATAAAAGAAATGACAAATCCCCTTTCAAGCAGAAGTGAATCTACCATCCCAGACCATGTTGATGATGATATGGCCACTTTGGAATACGTAAACGCCTATGCAGCATTACATCTCTCCTATCATATGCTAGATTTGTCCTTAATTCCACATTCGTCTTCCTATTTCAGAAATCCCATGATGAGTTTTCCCTCACAAATAGAACCTAGCATACACACAATAGAAGATGGGGATGATTTGGATTTACCCCTAACACCACCTGAGTTTGAAGAGGGTAACACCTCTTTGATCGAAGAAACGATCGATGTCAACATCGGAACGGAAGATGAACCGAGAATTTTAAAACTAGGATCTTCGTTAACACCAGAGGAAGTAGAAATACACACTCGGATCCTCAAAGAACATCAGAAGGCATTTGCATTTAATTATAAAGAAATGACAGGAGTTGCACCCCACATTGCGGTGCACAACCTTGTCACTAAAACAGATGCAAAGCCAGTTAAACAGAAATCAAGACCCATGAAACCCAAGGTGGCCCTCATGGTAAAAGAAGAGGTAATAAAACTCCTCCAAGTAGGATTCATCAAGCCAGTCGATTACTCCCAATGGGTGTCTAATATCATTCCTGTCCTCAAGAAGAATGGAAAGATACACATTTTCATAGATTTCTGAGACATCAACAAAGCATGTCCTAAAGACGACTTCCCGTTGCCATCCATAGATGTCATTGTTGATGCAACAGCTAGATTTGAGCTTTTGTCTCTTATGGATGGATTCTCAAAATACAATCAAATCAGAATATCTGAGCAAGATCAAGCTAAAACCACATTTATAACTCCTTGGGGAACCTATTGTTATGTTGTTATGCCTTTCGGTCTCAAAAACGTTGGTGCTACATACCAGCGGGCTATGACGTATATATTTCATGATCTAATTCATAAAATCATGGAATCCTATATGGATGACTTGTTGGCTAAGGCCAAGAAGCGCTGTGACCATCCGAAAGTACTCTGCGTCATTCTTTCGCATCTAATAGAATACGGAGTCACGCTAAATCCAGAGAAATGCATCTTTGGTGTAACAGGAGGGAAACTCCTAGGTTATATCATATCGTCATGAGGAATAGATGTTGACCCAACCAAAATTTGGGTTGTCCTCGAAATGGTTCCACCTTCGAATGAATATGAAATCAGGTCATTTCTCAGAAAGCTAGGTGCAATCCGAAGATTCATCCCGGACTTGAGCTTCGCTATTCATCCAATTAACAATCTACTCAAGAAAGACTATAGCATTAATTGGACCGAAGACTGCAATGAAGCTTTTGACGCAGTTAAGCATTTCCTGCTGTCACCACCTACGCTAATGCCACCTAAGCTAGACCGCCCGTTAATTTTATACTCACGAGCTACCAATGTTTCGTTAGTTTGCATGTTGGCCCAAGAGGACGATGACAAGAGAGAACGCGCAATTTACTTCATTAGCCGAACACTGCTCGACTGTGAAACATGCTATACACAAGTAGAATGAGAATGCCTCGCCATCGTCTTTGCAACTAAACGCCTAAGACACTATATGCTAAATCAAGAGACAAGGGTCATGGTGAAAACAGACCACTTACGAACTTTCCTCACACAAGGGTCCTTGTCTAAAAAGGCTAGACGCTTTATAACCCTAATGGGAGAGTTTGAATTAACATTTGTAAATCAAAAGTCAGTTAAGGGACAAATCATTGCGGATTGGTTAGCTGATAACCCATTATATGGAGGCGATCTAGTAGATTTAGATTTTCCAGATGAGTGCGTATATTACATCGAAACCCGACCTGCTATCTCTGAGTGTCCTTGGTACGCTGATATTATTAACTATATCATGGACCATACATATCTAGAAGGAGCTACACCACAAAAAAGAAGACGGTTACACATTATTGTAGCCAAATATGTTATTATAGAGCAAGTGCTCTATCGAAAAGTGTTCGATGGAATGCTCCTAAGATGTGTCGACACAGAAGAATCCAAGAAGATTCTCCATGAATCTCACAGCGGAGTGTGTGGAGGCCACTTCGGCAGCCACGCCACTGCTCGGAAAATACATTGAATGGGCTACTTCTGGCCCACCCTAGAACATGACGCAATAGAGTTTGTACGCAGGTGTCATAAGTGCCAAGAATTCTCCCATGAGATCCACATGCCGGCACAAGCTCTATAACCAATCGCTACTCCATGGCCCTTTTCTACATGGGGCTTAGACTTAATAGGGAAATTCTCTCCCTCATCCACAGACGACCATAATTTTATAATCACGGCCACTGAATATTTCACCAAATGGGTAGAGGCTATGCCTTTTACCACTGTACCTGGTTCTGTAATCGCCAAGTTCATTTTGAACCAAATCATTTGTAGGTATGGTATCCCGCAAATCATTATCTCTGATAATGGAACTTATTTTAAGAGTGAAGAAGTTCGCGAACTATGCAATAAGTTTAAGATAAGCCATCATATGGCATCCTTGTATTACCCTCAAGCCAACGGACAGGCTGAAGTAACAAACAAGACACTAAAAGCCATTCTCCTTAAAACAGTAAAAGAAAACAAACGAGATTGGCATTTGAAATTATATCCGGCCTTATGGGCTCACCGAACCTCAATAAGAACACCAACAGGGGCGACTCCTTTCTCGCTAGTATTTGGGGCAGAGGCAGTTCTCCCACTTGAGGTTGAAATACCCAGTTTCCGCATTTCGTTACAAGGGATCCTAGATGAAGACGCTTACAGAGAAGCACGTCTTTCCCAACTAGAAATCCTAGATGAAACTAGGTTAGATGCCGAACAACGACATAGAGTCTATGCTGACCAGATGTGCCGGCGATACAACAAGAAGGTCTATGAACGTGACATATACGAAGGTGATCTAGTTCTAAGGCTAGACAACCGGATCGATAAGAAGACCGGCGAAGGAAGGAAATTCCGGCCCAAATGGTTGGGCCCATACCAAGTCATGAAGGACTATGGAAATGGTGCATACCTCTTATGTACACTAGAAGGTGAGGAGTTTGGCGAAACAGTCAATTCCTTGCACCTCAAGCATTTCTACGCGTAAGCAGCTGGCACTACTTATATAACTATCTACATTACATTTTCATATAGATTAGGATCATATTGTCCACTCATTTCTTACACAATTTGTGATCAAGGAATCTATTCTCAAAGCAATACACTACAAACTCATGATGTTGTTGGCATAAACTCTTTAATCATACCTCTCCATCTTCATATATCATCGAATCATCTCGGAATCTTTTATCAAGTAAAATCAAACATAACAAATTCTTAGCGGTAACCATACCAAGATCTGCAAGTTTATTCTCACTTTGATTTCTTCTTAAGATAGGTGTCTTGCCTATGGTCTGTTCTAGAAGCTTTATGGTGTCACATCTATCCCATATGTATATCTCTTTGGAAATAAGCGCATACTGACATTTTACTCAAATAAACAAGTCAAACGTTGACCAACACAGAAAATTTTAAATTTACACATTTCCTTGCCCTACCAACCTTTGGTGATGAGCTTGCATCTCTTACTAGTGACGTAGGGTTGGGAAAGGATGGAAACGCCCTTACTTGCCTACACTTTGCCCACGGTGATAAACCCACGCTTCTTACTAGTAGCGTGGGGCAAAGTGTAGGGGGTCCTCTTGACAAATAAATGTAAATGGTCATACGCAAACAATTCAAACTTTCAAACTTTGAGTCAAAAACAAATGAAACAGATGTTTAAAATCCCGAAAGAATTAAAAATCCTAAAAATCTAGATTTTGTCTACCATGTGGCTATCTACGGGTCTAAGTCTAGATAAACCGCAGGGAAAGTTGCATCCAAAACTATGAAGTCATTCGGGTGGAGTCGGCTTGTAGCTTCCAATTTGGTTCTACCAATGCTTTTTCTGTCTTTCATCGCTATCATTTCACCACATTTCATAAACTTGCGCCCTTCTTGGCTCTTGGTGATGAGCCCTCGCATCTTACTAGTTGCGTGGAGTTAGGAGTGGGGTAAGTTAATCTGTTCATCATATTGGTTATTTTCATCACTTGGCCAAAACAAACATGAGGTATCCGAATTGCTCACAGATTCTAAAGATTCAAAATCATAGTATATCTACATCATCATGTATCAGCATAATGAAATACAAAAGGAAAGTAAAGCATTTGCATCACCTGTTCACCATTTGCATACATACTAGAAAGTATATAAACATACATCGTAGTATATACAAAAAGCTGGAAATAGAAAGGAGACAATGAGTGCCAAGATTTTGATCCAGAACAAATGCATATATATAAATAATCAATGTTTATATACAATGCCATCATGCACTAAGCATGGTCAAAATGCTCAAAGAGCCCGCAATATACAAAAGAATACATAAATACATGAGGGCCAAGTGGCCTCTCAACCCCTACACGACCCCTCCGAAGGTGCACGCCCTCGTCTAGGACTCCGGCTACGCCGGCGCTCTGAATGAACGGAGGGCTCGGGGTCTCGAGGAGCAGCCGTGGTCTCACCACGAGAGTGGCTCCTCATAAGACGCTCAGCTGTCATATAGCCCGCCAACTCTGTACGGAGGGTTGACACCATCCTGGCCACGTGCCAAATGGGAGCGAAGACATCGGTATGTCTACCAGCTGCTGAGGGCTCCCCAGAATCCACAGACAACTCTGCGCGGGTCCTATCCATAGGGATCATCAGGGAGTCAGTACATACCCTGCGGATCAAATCCTGCCACTCGTCAATAGTCTCTGCAAACAAAGAAGAAAACGAATTAGAAACTAGGCAAGAGGCTAAAAGATACAAGATAAAAACACAAGGAGAGATAGCAAATCCTAAAATTAAACAAACATGGAAAGGAAGAAAGGATAACTTACTCAGATCACCGGGCCTCCAAGATGGGTCGCTAGGGCTAGCACCCGCCGCGGATGCCGCTGTCGACTGAGGGGTTGCTCCTATGGCAGGGGCAACGTGGTTGCCCTGCAACGGACTCATCGTCTCCACCATGGCCCTGGGAGAGTGGCTCCTCTTAAACTAGAGTCACCCTCTCTGCGCTCTGCTCAGCCCTCTCTACCTGCATAATGTCTTGAGTGTCATGCCACTCAGGATCACTATCATTAGTCTCCTCCTTTCACCCCTCCCTCTGTGAACTCCTCAGACTCGGAGTCAATATCTATGGGGTCATCGCTGCTGTGGGTAGGGCCAGCGGCAATTCGAAGTAAAGGTGCCTGAGGCGCACCAGCTCTCCCTCTAGCACGAACTATCCTCCTAGCTGCAATGGGAATGCCAGGAGTAATCACTGTCCAACATCGGCCTCTAGGCCCCCCTTTGGCCTCGCGAACTGATCTGTAAACTGGCACCACTGGGGGAAGCATGCCCCTATATGGAAGGCCAAACTGCTGAGGAACTCTGCCAAAAGGATGCACCTCCACTCGTCTCACTCGGTCGATGAGCTGCCCTGTGGTGGAACAAGAGATCAATGTAAGAGTCTCCTCTCCCCATATACCGGCCATAAGCTGGTACGGTGTCACCTCCATATCTACTGTAGTAAGGGAGGCAACTGGCTGGTGAGGTGCTCTAAGCACTGACATATCTGACCATCTGGCTGCCCTCACAGCCCCAGGATCTGCCACCTCCACACCTCTGCCATAAGGGATAAAATGCTCATACACCCAACTCATAACTAGAGTCGGGTGGCTCAATGACTGTCCCTGTAAACGGACCACCCTGTATAAATCATGGTAGGTGGTCCCAAGAATTTCTGAACCCCAGGCGTTTATCCGGCCATGCCCCTCTATCTGTGCAATGATGGGGGGCCCAACAGTATAACAAAGTGTCCCCTCCCTTATCCCCGATCAATCTCGAGGCAAGGATCCCCATGATGGCCTGTCGAAATATGGGGATAGGCAAAGAAGGGATGGATCGAACTCTCACTCCCTTCTTCGATCCCGTGGAGATAGCTGCATCTCCCATGTAACCTGCCCACTGTGCAATCTGTGCCCGTGAGCCTGTCGTCTCTAATGTGAGTCTCCTCCCGATGATCGGGACTCCTAGAATACGGTAGACATCCTCCAACGTGATAGTCCACTCACTGCGGACCCCTGGCAGTCGGAAGGTGTTCCGATCTGCATCCCAATATGAAAATAAGTCACAAAGGATGTGACTAGATGGTGTGACATGTGGCACGCGCGATATGCGCAGTATACTAGCCCTCTGTAGTGTGTCCTCCTCATCTGGTGAGAGGGCATCCAGTACCCCTGACAGCCAATCACACTCTCTCTCTGCTCCATCTGATATACTCCTCTCTCACTTGCATACACCCAAAAACACACAAAACAGAGCAAGTTAGTATCCGAACAATACTAAGAAAGCCATAAAAACACGTAGAAGTGCTAAAAATACAAACACAATCTCAAAAACAGGTTCCTTTTGCATTCTGTGCAAAACCGCCGCCCTGAGCAGAGGGGCGGTTTTGTAACCGCCGCCTTAAGGGCAGCGGTCGTGTAACCGCCACCCTGAACAGGGCGGTGGTCATGTAACCGCCGCCCTGTCCAGGGCGGCGGTCACGGTCTGAAAACCCATGTGGGTTTCTAATCCTAAAAAGCCTAAAATAAGCAAAAAATGACCATTTAACCTAAAAACGGAGCCTACCCAGTAGGCGCCCCCCCTAGATGGACCTTTTAACACCAGCATTTTCAAAAATGACCCCCCCATTACAACGAATTTTCCATTTCAAATTTAAAGGGGGAAAAACGCAAAATTAAAGAAAACCAACCTGTGATCTAGCGGGTCGGCGTTCCACGTGTGGAGGCATGATCACGATCTCGCTATGGACGTTTCGACTATACTCACGCGAGAAACCGTCACCGTGGGTCCCAGAGCTCAAAATCAATCAAATCAACTCGCACAAATGAATAGGAAAATGGGCCCACTTTCATATATATAGCGCCCTGATTTGTTTTAAAAGACTTTTTCACAGGTTTTGGAGCGCCGATGGAGGTAAGTTCTTATCCCCGCATGAATGGTATGTTCTCATTCCCTGTTATTCTTAGCGTTTATTTTTCGAACTGTTGTATCTACCTGCACTTGAGTTCTCTTTTCATTTTGCAGGTAACGGGAATTTTGGATAGCGTCATTTCAACACATGGACGTGTAAGGTATAGCTTCTAAACTTTCCATTTTGGGACTGCCATACTCAGACCCACCGTTTTATGCCTCTTCATGGCTGAAACGCTTCTCTGAGGGGGTAATATGTACGTACCCAAAATTATAACGTACTATACTACGGAACGGCGTAATAAGTGCCCCAATGATGATACAGGTCTCTTCGCAAGGTGTTCGGGATCCAGAAAAACTCTTCGAATATGCGTTAACATCCCGCATGCCCCACTTAGCCCACGCGTGATTTGTTTTCCCCTTTTCCCCTCTTTTCTTGCCCCTTTTCTCTTTAGTAACGAAACCGCCGCCCTGCCTGGGCGGCGGTCTTGTGACCGCCGCCCTGAACACGGCGGCGGTCCTGTAACCGCTGCCCTGAGCAGGGCGGCGGTCCTTTACGCGTTTTCTAGAATGTTCTTTTGACGTAACTCACGTAAAAATCAACGTTCCACCATCTTTTCTTTCTGACTTAAGCTTTCATTTATGTTTTTGGTCCCCTGGTATAGTGTTTTTCCTTTGTTTATTGTTTAGGAGTTCAGTTTGATTTTGATTTTTGGGTGATTGAATTCCTATAAATGCATGGCTTATGCTCAAACAAATGGTCTGCCCCTGAATTCACCTCTCATTTTCCTCATTTCAGTCTATTAGTTTGCTTAGACTCCATAGTTTAGTTCATTACATGCTTAGTTTGCATTGATCAGCTGTTGGTAAGCCACATATCCAGCTTGTGCAAACAGTGTTGCTATTTTACCTAATCCATTAGAGTATAATAGCTTAGGAAGCCATTAAAGTTACAGGTTTTGCTCTTCATACAGGGTAGTTTCAGGTTCTGAACGCGTTATGTTGCATGATTCGCAGTAGATCCCGCTAGGAATTGCGTAAGCCAAGCTCTGTACTCTTGCGCTATCCCTCTCCTATCCGCGTTCTATTCTGTCTGCATTCTGAAGGTTGTCCCTTGTTCCAACACCTATTCCTGTTGATGCAAGCATTACACGCTTTTCTGGATCTACGTGAGCACAAAGAACGAAGAGATCATACTGAGGGGACCAGATCACACATACCATCGGATTCACCACTATTCTACGGAATCCAGGTTCTAGCTTTCAAAGTTTTAGTTAAAATCATATCAAATAGAGTAGTTAATTACTTTATTTCAGTCAATTCTATTCTCGATATTGCTAGGGAAGCTGTGGGGATTGATAGTTTCTGAGAAACTATGATTCACTCCTCACTTCTGAGGTAGAATCGAGAATCTTGCAAATAGGTTAGTTATTTCACTGTTTAGAATAGATCTACAAATTGCACAGACAAATAGCTACACTCGGCTATCTTATTTGTTTTAAATTATTAGTTTAGCTGTCAATTCTAAATATCTTAGATAGCTGCTTTCTCAAAATTCATATAAATCATCAGAAAATACAAAAAGAAGTCATATATGCTAGAAATATAGTTAGAGTTTACTTTATTACAGTTTGTTTATATTATTGCTCTTGTATGACAATTACGGGACCTAGGGAGCCCAAGGAATACATTTTCGAGCCAATCATGCCTCATCCCAATCTCATAACAACAATAACTGATATTGACCAGAATCTTAGAATCCAAGTCTTCCAGACAACAGCAAACTTCCAGTAGATTAGATCTCAGTTAAGAGGGTTAAATATAGAAGACGACCAAGCACATACATTTTGGTCAAATCAACCAAACTACAGATTAACCTAGAAAAAAACACCCACATGACTGTAGAAGGGTTTGAAAGAGAACAAACATTTGGGTGTGATCCTTTAGTTCCGCAACCAAACGCAGGAGACACCCTCACAGACGTAGATACTGAACTAAGAATCCAAGTTGCAAGAACACCTGTGAGGTATTTTGAGAAGATCGCATAGCTGTTGATTCTAAACATAGAAGCTGAGAAAGCATATGATTATTGGATACTAGGGATCAGGACTTGATTCCACGCATGACCATAGCTGGTCCACAACAACCACAAGTCTACAGTTGTGACCCACAAATCCCGCAGCCCAACGAATCCATAAGAGAATTAGACATAGACACTGGCCTACGCACACTAGTATTTCAGTCTACTCCACTTCCACCTATTATCATCGAACAATTATCCCTACTGGATATAACAACTAACAAAGCTAGAGAATTCTGGACTAGGCCAGAGAACCATCCATAGAGTTGACTATATTTACCATCCACCATATGACCCTATCCGGAGAAATACACGAAACTATACCGGGTCATTTTCCACGTATTCCACAACCCATAGATCGAATCACGCCAGAGCTCGATATTGATTGCAACCTTCGAGTAGTCATCCTTGTTGACCGATCTATCACACCAGTTTAGGTTAGAAGGGCCTTCTTTGCCTTAGATTCGTAAATTCCACTAGTACGTGTCGAAGACATTAGATTACCAAACTAGCTTGTCTGCATCCCACGCATATTCCATCCCCACCGGCTGTCTCGGCACGACCTCGGGAGGTCGGGTATGCAGAAAAGTTACTTGTAGATTCCCATGCTCACCTGTCACTTTTCCAGCATACAGTTCCCATCTGATCCCTTGCCTATTTGGCCAGCCCACAACATTTAAATAGGATTATATTAGTTTACATTCAATAATGGGAGCTTCCTCATTCAATTCAGAGGTGCGTGTCCCTGTGAGGGTTGGTGGAAACACCTAATTTTCCATATCGATAAATTTTCTCATAACTATTTTTTTGTGACTTCGCTGGGGAGATATTTACCCACGTGCACCCAAATAGATATCCTCATAATACCCCATATATATATATATATATATATATATATATATATATATATATATATATATATATATATATATAAAATAAAAAGTACAAAAAAAAAAATATCTCAAAGAAAATTTATAAAACAAAAAAATCATTAGATTTCAAAGAAAAATCAAATTTGAAAGTGACTTCATCAAGGAATTAATCCATGTCATGTTCTTTTCCCACAACATAATGAAGAAATTTCCAGATTTAAGTGTTGTACCAATGAGTGATAGTGAAGAAGAAGAAGAAGATGAGTTCCAAGAAATGCAGATGTCTTACCAACTATCATTCTAGACTAGTTCTTGCAACGATGAGATTTCAAATACTTCATGCAAAAATAAGAAATTAGATAAGAAAAAGGAGGCTAATGTCATGTCTCCAACAATCAAGGAAATACTATGTAGAATGAAAAAGATTACTATTTGTGAAGAGCCTATCATCAAATCCGACTGGATTTAATTTAAGAAGATTAATACTTTAAAGGAAGGAAATTGGACTTGCTGACAAGGATGAAGGTAAGAAATTGATTAAAAAGATGAAAAAAGGTACAATATGTTGTATGAAGCCAAAAAATAAAAAGAATCCACTGAAGGTAATAATTTCAACCTCACACAACTAAATAAGAAACATGCAACCATGTCTTTTATCTCTCTTCCTTGGGATAATTTCCTTGCCTATAAAAATGAAGAAATGGAAACCTTGAAAACTAAATATGTACAAAGAGTTGTGATTATTTCACAAAGAAATTTATATCCCCAAATATATCTTTAAATTCTCGAATATGTTGAATTACTGCAAGAAATATACAAACAACTTGAAGCACTTAACGAAAAGGAGGAAGAAAAGGATTTTTTTTTATGGAGGAATATCTTGACGATTCCCACACTACATGGTGTTCATCCCCAGAACATTCTTGTGTAATTTAGATGAGTTCCATATCCTTGATCCTTCTCAATAAAACCAAATCAGTACTTTAGAAGATGAAGAAGAATACATGATAGTTGAAGCACCGTTCATCAAATCATTTTGGATTGAGGCATAGCCTGTGGAAAAAATAATGAATTCAAGTGAGGAGAATCCTTATTGTACAATAGAAGACCCAATTCTTGTTGAAGACTCCATTAATTATGAATATGTAGAGACAATAGTCCTTCATCTTAGACATAAGATGATAAATTTTAGGTAATAATGAATGATCTCCTTCCCAATTTTGATTCTTCAAGTGATGTAGAAATGTCAAATGATGAAATAGAGATAGTTGAGTAATTGAATTATCTTCTTGATTCAATCATGGATGAAAAAAATGAAAGAATTTAATTTATTTTTTGAAACCAAGGAGGATGAATAACTTGAGCATGACCTCTTCGAAGAGCTGATTTCACCACCCTCACCAAAGGAGCACAATGATGATCATCATAGTAAGTACATAAAATCTCATTTTCCTTGTAAATAAGAGGTTGCTAAAAGAAATGATCAAGATGAAATTCAATATCCTGTTGCCTCAACATGGTTTTCTACTTCCCATCATGAAGATGATGAAATGGAATTTGAACTCAAAGGTATGCCCTTCCTACATGGTTTGGACCTCTTCTCCTTTTCAAAGGATGTTGAGAACCGAGTACACCAATTCTTATAATAAGTTGAATATTGGATGACGATAAATGCAGAGGAAGAGGAAGAGGAAGAGGAGGTTTCAAATGAGTTTTGGCCATGTATGGATCAAATTTTCAACAATCTCCTTGATACCCAATGAAATGAATTTTCTAATGGAGATGACAACAAGCATATCGTAGATTTAAAAGAGTAATCAATGTAACACATTTTGAATACTACAGAAGAAACTAACGACCCTTATCCAGTCTTGAGATCTTGCCTCGGGCCATGGAAATGCAAGATAGATATGAGGCAAGTTGTGTTTCTAATTTCCATTCACCAATGTTTATTGATGAGATGGAGAAAACAGATGATCTCAATTCTATTTGTAAATCCTTGGAAGACGAGCACAAAGGTGAAGGTAAGTCTTCCTCTCTCTTTTTTTATGGAAAAGATAATGAATGAAAAATAAATAAGATTCTTGGATCTCCTTTGAATATTCCCAATATTGAAGATAACATCTCCACCATGAAGGATGATAGTATTGAACATGTTGAGATGATTTGTATTGAAGGTAATTTTTCAAGACAACGAGAAGAGATGTAGGAGCCTTATGAGTTGGGTCAAGGTCAACTTGTCATCACCACCACTAGATGCCCTAAAAATGTGGAATAATACTACGTATTGAAATATTCACTTAAGGGTGATAAATGTTTCCATGATGAGAATTGCAATTTTGAAAAATATGTCAAGATCAATTTTGAGATGGTAGGTGTTGATGACAATTCTTATAGACAAAAAATTAAGAACAAGAAAGAATCTTGTGGAGGGTTTTCAAATTAGATTGCACTCATCATTTCTAAATCCTCTTCTGGTCCTAAACATGTCTTCATGTGGAAAATTTACTCAAGGGAATTAAATTTTTCAAAAGGGAAAATAATCAATTTCTTCTTAATTCTCCTAAGCTCCTTACTGATTCAAAAGATGATTTCGTATTGCAAATAAATAATGATAAATGTTCCTGTTGAAAATTAAATGATCCTAATTTGAAAAACGTGGAGGAATGGTGTCTCATGATCACATAATATCAAGTAGAAGTTATAATATGCAATAATTTAAAACAGATAACCAAGTTCTCATTGGTTTAGTCACAAAATCACGCACTTACTACTATTATTATACCACCAAAAATGTTGTTTTATATATGGATATTGCATAACAAAAATATTAACTAATGACCCATCCCTTATTCATATCGTCAGTCTAGTTAGTCATTGTAGTTGTTTGTCTTGCAAATTTTTCACTTACTTGCAAAATTATGGTTGTCTCTCAGGGAGTATTAGCAATCATTATTCACTTAGTTATTGTCTCTAGTCTTTAACTAGGGAACCTAGGAAGGGATTAGGGCAACCTGGGTGCCCCAATCCTCATTTTTAGCCGCCCTGGTCCCAATTACACTTAGTTCTCATTTAGATGTTCGAGACCAGTCTTTATAATTTTCTCTCCCATTCCCCTAGGTACTAGTTGGCATGTCAAGTCATTAGTGTCAAAATTTGAGCAAGAGATCGATATATAAACATAACATACTTACTATATTATGGGCGGACTATTTATACTAAGGGCTAGCTATCTACATAAGGTTAGTGACTACATTTGGGCACTATTCTACATCACATACTACATAGGAAAGGGAATTATATTTTCTTGCATCCACCATTTTTAATTCTATCTAGTTATTTCCAACTATCTCTACGTCATTGGCACTAGGGCACCCGAGGAACATTATTGCAAACACAATCACACATAACTACATTGGGTTTGTAGTGCAGCACTTAGTTCTAATACCACATTTGTGGCTGCTAAGGACATACTGAACCATGCATATGCATCTTTATTTTTTAAGGTTTTGATTCTTGCTTTGGGGTTTTACAGGTGATTCTTCATTGTAGGTTCAAAACGTCATCAATGAAGATAGTGCAACATCTACATGAAAAAATGAGAATTATTGCAAAGACCTAGCGACCAACTTAGACTAATGTTTTGAGCTATACCGTAGACCAAGGTGCCCATATTTTAATACAAGGCACCCTAGGTGCCCTAATCCTCACACAGGCACCCTATTCTGGTCAAATCTACCGTTGTTGCAACTTTTTGAGGTGTGCTGCAACACTTTATTCCACCTGTTCATCATCCCACTCAATCCTAGATCACTGTGAGGTAAGTTCTTTTAAGTTTAGTACCTTTTCCATCCTATTTAAATTAGTTCACTTTATTTAAAATATCAAATAAATTATTTAGCATTAACATTTCTATATATTTCAGTCATTACATTTATGTACTTCTTAGATTAATTCTATAATAACATATTTTAGTTAATCATTTTGGTGAACCCATACTTTAGAAAAAATTTCCCTAGGATTCACTACAAACCCTAATGGCTAATAATAGATCCTCTCCTTCTTGGCCCATCATGTCTCATGTTAGATTTAATCCAATCTATGATGAGGCCACTATCATTGAACTCACGACTCTCTATAGTAATGTTACTATGCCATATCATATTCAAAAATAAATCTTAGATGGTGAAAAATATGTACCTAATAGTTTTGAAAATTATCCTATTGGAATTAATATTGTTTCGGATTTGATAGCCTTCACTCATTATACACCATGTTTTACATCTACTAGTGATCCTCCTTTAGATATTTCTAAGGAAATTCTAGATGATTCTCTTATTGATTACATATTTTGTATAGACAATCACTCACATGTGCATATTGATTCTTCTTCTACTCCAACCACTACTATAGTTCCATCTCATGATTCTCCTACTTCTGATATTTCGTATCACGATACATAACATACTATTTCTCATACTCCTTCATATTATGTTGATGACCCTATTGACATTAAGATTAATGCCATTCTCATCTATGAGTCTCTATCTGATGTTGATGAAGCGGTTGATAGCCATGGTTCTCTTTCTTTTCATACCACCTAGTGTGAATATCCTTCACTACTTTCTCCTGAGATTACATCTAACACCATGCATGAATCACCTCCATCTATTATTTCTTCTTCTCCTACCATTTCATCTCCTCCTATCACTACATCTACATCTTCTAGTCCATCTTTTGTTATCATTGTATCCCCATCGGTCGCTTCACCTCCTAGGGATGTTTTCGATGCTAGTCCTACCATTGTTATGGAAGTTCCATCTATTTTGTCTACAATAGCTTCCTCGGAACCTATTCCTAGGGTGCCTTTAGCATCAGAATATCCTTTGTCTCCTCTTGATATTCCTATGATCGCTCAAAATGGAAATTTACAACCTATTAATACACTATTTCCATCTTCTACTATTCTTTCATAGGACATCATGTCTCTCATGTATGCTATAGGTTAATTAGAATATCAAGTTTAGTCACTTACTTTAGAAAGTAGGGATTACTATTATTCTATTTTGAACTACTCATTACATGGAAGCCCTATAACCAAGAAGATTCATCTCTATACTTCCTAAGGACTTTGTCATGCCTTCATTCACATGTTATAATGTTTCTAGTGATCCTCATTCATATCTCCAACATTACCACATGGAAATGGCCTCTTATTATAATAATAGATTACTACTTAAGGCCTTTTAACATAGTCTTACCGATGAGGCTTTATAATGTTTTGGAAAAAAAAATTGTCAAGGGAAAATCTTGTGGATTTCTTGCCAATTCTCTAGGAATCTAAGTCCCTCTACTTAACCAGTGTAGCTGTCGTAAATGCATGTGTGAGTAAAAATGTGGATTTTCCTAGTTGGCCTTATGGCCGGGGATCTAATAGGGGAACTCCATTGACCCTGCGGTAAAACCTTGTAGATATTTGCAAGGGAGGAATTTGCTAAGAGAGTGGGAAAGGGAGTGATAATATGAGGTAGGGGAACTAATGTTGTAAGTAGAAAGTAAGATTCTTGCATACACTAGTTATAAGTTTTTTCGCATGCATTGGAATTAGGAAGAAACAATTTTATAAACAACAACAAGACCAATTAGAATTTAATGAGCTTAAAGTGTCAATAAATACCTTAGTAAATTTTTTTTGAAAACTCCTTCCAGTATTGATGCTCAAGCAGAAATTGTACACAGTGGGGGAATGGAAGAAATTTGAGAGTGGGGGAACGGAAGAATTTTTCTATCTCTTTGATCTTTCACAAGGATTTATCTCTCTCATGAATTCCCAAAATTAGCTAAGAATAATTTCATAATTATAACCCTTTGGAATGAAGATATCATTAAAATTTATAGAATAGGAGAAACTCTTCATCTTCTCGATGAGCCTCCATATGCCTTATTTATAACTTTACACTATTCATATTCCTTCCAAATATTAAGTCCCTTTTATAAAATTAAGGTGACTTAATTTACATAATGTTTCTAAAGTCAATTTTAGATGAATTAAAGGTGTATCAAAAAGTGAAAAACCCAACGAAGAATTAGAACATTTTAAGAGACAAAAATTTGGGGGGAGGAAGAGGAGAGAGAGAAGAAGAGATGTTGTTCCTAGTGATCCTTGTTGATGGAAAGCTACAAAGCAGTGAGACTTTGAATCTCTGAATGTATTATACCACGAGAGGATTCCTTTGGATGATGCATGAATACCACAAAGATAAGTGTTTAAAAACACTTTTGAATGATTCCATTGGTGACTGTTAACATCAAACATGGAGATCCCTTTAGGAAAGACTGAAGCTTTGAAACAAACCCTGTCTTGATCTCCTACAACACTACCACACTGCTTAATTAATTTTGACATGATCCTGATGAATAGTAAGACAACGTTGATTGTGAATTACACCTTCCACATACTAATTGAAGCATGAAATAAGTGTCGAAAGACACTATTGAGATCCTTACTATCACCTACTCGTGCATAGTCTGATGATAGAGACTGCACTGTTTTCTATCTCCTATGCAAAAGCAAAAGGATGCACTAACTTCTTCCCTTTCCATTTGTACTTCATGGTTCCTTAGCACTAAAAAACAACTTACTACTTTTAATTAGAATGAAAAATAAGCTCCCTCAAACCTCAACTGGATGTTGTAACTTAGATTTCATTTTCTCCCTGCATTCCTCTCAACTTTTGGATCAATTTACTATTTTTGGCAGGTACTCGTGAGACCACTTACTCTTTTTAGTAAGTGACTAATTTGGACCAAGCTGACCATTTTAATTAATTTTCAACTGCAGTACATCCTTTGTGATCAATCTCTCCTTTGCAGGTTCTCAGTTGATGACTTTTTCGAAATAACAATCCCCTGTGTAGAAGACCTACTATTTTTAGAAAGTGGGACTCTTGTGGTTGGGTCTACATGGAATGAATATTTTTGATATGGTTTTTTTCCAAATATAACCCATCTAAAATCTTGGACCGACATGATCAATGGTTTTGGAGATTTTAAAGTTTGAAAATTTTGACTTGATAACGTTTTTGAATGTGGCAGCCATTAATGGATGTCGAAAATTATAGGTATGTTTTTTTCTTCTATTTGCAAAAAAAATTATATTTTTGTTTTTTGTTTTTTCTTCTTATTGCACCTATAAAATTTCTCTTTGATCTGACTACTGGTTTGATGGGAAATCAAGTATTTTCTCCATATGGCCAGAAATGAACTTTCTTCGTTGCGAACACTTCTTTTTATGAATGAGAGATTTGAAAGTATGATTTTTATGGCCTCTAAAAGTGAAGAACACAAAAAAAAATGTTTTTCAATCCGTACACTGGTTTGCAAGATCTATTTGAATTTATTTTTCATGGCCATGAAGGATTTCTTTGTTTCTTCTTCTTCATTCTTTGTTTGGTCAATATTTATTTTAAGACCTACATATTATCATGGAGAAGAGGATTTTATTTCTATATTGGAGATGGTTTGAGTTTGATCGATGGTATGAATTGGTGTGAGTAATTTGTAAAGCTGTGGTGGAATGAAGTTGTGCACATGAGAGTTAGATGTTAGAAGCCGGAAGCAGGAAGGTTTTTTAAAAATTAAAAAAAATTCAAAAAAAGGTAGTGAGTGAAAATTTCATGTTCCTGATATCCCTTAAAAATTAAGGGATGAGAGGGAAATCAATTTTTATGTGGTGCCTAGTTGTGACACATGGCGGAGATCCAACGATAGAGGATTTGAGCAAAAAGGATCTTTAAAGCACTGAGGGGCTGGAAGCTGGTCACATGAGGAACCATGAGGCTTCTTGGAGGGGCTAGGTGCATTTTACATACCTTTATGTCCCTCAGAAAAAATGAATGAGAGGGACATCAATTTATACAGTGCACCAAGTGATGAAACGTGGCACTTGATTTGACAGTTGAGAATGAAGGCCTGACAAGCACCTTGGGGTTGGAAAACTGCTCTTGAAGGGGTCACATGGGTGACCAAGAGTCTCCTTAGGGGCTGGGAATTTTTTTAGACCTCTATTTCCCTCAGTAAAAAGGGTTGAGACTGACATCAAATCACACAGCACACCTGGTTGTGACACTTGGCACTTGATTTGACAGTAGGGGATGAAGGCTTCACTAGCTCCTGAGAGCTGAACTGGTGGTCTGAGAGGTCACATGAGGATCTAGAGGGCTTATAGGGGTTGCAATAATTTTTTTACCTTGATGTATATTTTATTGAGGGATATAAGGGACATGAAATTGTTTCAGGATCATGGTGCTGACATGTGTCCTGCTAAAAATTTGGCTAACTCCTGATCTCCCTCCTAGAGGGTAACTTGAAACGGTTATAACTTGAGCTCCAGATGAACGTTTTTAATGAAATTGTATATGATATTGACTGAAAATGGAATTTTGAATAAAATGGTGGGGGTTCCAGGTATTGGTTCCTCAATTTTATCCCTGAAACAATTGATTTTGTATCTGGTACTCCACATATGTATGAGAAAAATTGTTTGTAGAATAATTGCGCAAAAGTAGTGTTGTGAAAAAAAAAATCACCATCTTATAGGGATTGGAATTATATTTCCGAAGATGTATATTTTTTCTTCTAAATCCATCTGGATCTCCAAGAATCACCTTTCGAATCTTAGTAATTGTTTTGGCCAGTGCACTGCCTAGGCCAATGAACCCTAGTTTTGGTGAAACTACCCCAACTTATCTGAATCCTTCATGAATCTTCCTAAATAAGTTACATGATGTTCCAAGGCCTTTGATTCAATTCTTTGTCTATTTTTCCTTCTATTTTCTACTCCATGAGGTTTCTCTAGTCATAGGAAGGCCAGTGATAGCCTTCCCATAGCTGCCCGAAGTTTGCATTTTTAATGAACTCCTAAAATCCCCTAGGGGGTTGAATTGATTTTCCTAAATCAGATAAAGGACTAAGTTAACATAAATTGGGAGGTTACTAGACTAGCTGGGTAGACCCGGGGTATCGGTAAAACTTGTAATTTTTGACACAGGGGTATAGTTTTCATGCTTGGAAATTGTCAATTTCCTTGTTTCACATTTGCAAGACAACACAATGGTACAATCATCTTCCATTTGGTTCTATTAGTACTTACTATGACATGGAAGACAATTTTCTACATTGTTCATCATCAATAATGACCCTAGAGTTACTTATGACCATCTACCTACTTTACATCAGGGAACATGTAAACATATCAAGGATTATATATTACGATTTAATGCTTCTATGCATCAACTAGTATTACAACCTATGGATCTACAGAATAAATTCATTTTCTCTTGTTGTTTGGTTCTCGCACTCAAGAAAATATTGTAATATGATACATGTGATTCATTCATTCTTCTGTGTTGTAAATGCATTAACCTAGAAAATTATCTTCTCACGACACGTCATTGATTCTCCACTTATGTATACTATTTTTATATCATATAGTTCTCCTCTATTTCCATCAGTTGAGCATCCTACAAAATCTCCATCTCGACAAAGAAAGAAATATCAACCTACTACATCACAAAAGCATACTTCTTCTCCTCCTCTATGGCAGGATACTTCTCCTTTACTCCATCTGTGTCACCTGAGCCATTACACTTATCTCATCACACTTGACCACAAGATGTGCTGCGTATTTTTATTAAAAAGTGTTTAATTCACCTACCCTCAAACTAGGATCATCCATAACATCGTTTATAGTTTTAGCATGATCAACCTTTTTGCAATTATCATCGTATCAATGGCCATAGGGATAGTGATTGCTTCACCCTTCACAAAATATTACACAAATTAGAGGATAAGGGAATCATTTCATTTGGATCTTGCTCACGTGAGTGGTCCATATCTCCTCTGCTACATCAATGATATTTTACTCCATTTGATTTGTCTCCTCCATCTGGTGCTCTGTCTAATGTCTGACCATTGCCATATTTTTTTACTAATGTGTGCTCTCCACCACATCCATCCATCGTTGCACCATCACATCCACCGCATTCACTTCATTGATCTCATCTACCACATCATGCTACTTATTTGCAATTTCTTCCGCAACCCTCGGAATTCACATATTACACTACGCCACCAAATGATATTCATTTTGGTTCATATGTGCACACTGCTTTCATGCCATATGCTTCCACCACTTCATGTTGCCTTAGTATTTGGTAGGTGATTGCTATCAAATTATGACCTGATGATGTACTTGTGTTATTAAAAATCTTACATTAATGTTGAGAGATTTTCTATAAGAACCTTTCATCATGAGATTTTTTATATTCATCATGCACTCTTGCTTTACACGGTTCATTATTGACTACTGAGGGGTATTAACTATATGAACCTCGTAATCTATACGTTAATCTCCTCCCCCTATATATTCATCACACTAACATATTATGATCACATAAAATTATCACATCAATGAGCATTCATCATGATAGGTCATACATTATCTATCTTTCACATAAATTCTACTATCATTATTATACTAACTACACATTATAAATCCATTCAAACGAATACACATATAGCTCAATTCATCAAGCAAAATATCTAGCTAATAAAATTACATACGTTATTTATCATCATCCACATTACACATTCTGTATATACTTATCTATATCATAATACAAGTCTACGTCAATAAACATGAACGATATTTAACACATTACAGATATTATGACAACAATCATAATCACATTATGACATCAATACACATCGACATAAAATCATCATATACTAATAAGTCCATCTATATATATATATATATATCAAGTACAATCATCATTAAAAATACATTTCATCATGGGGGGGAAATTCCCCTACATCATATAAAACAATACAAATAAAATCTCACCATCACTATTGCTCTCGGGTACTACGAGATCTATCAAACTCAATGCATCATCACTAACTATGAGCCTCTAATCTCGACCTCAATACCTCTCAACCCACCTTTGTAGTAGTGTGACCTTGTTAGACTACTCTACAAACTGACGCTGTAACTTTAATGTAAAAAAACATCCTATGCTAAGGTACCACCTCCCACCACCTCTCTGGCTCACTGAGTCTCCTTGCGTGCCCTATCCCTCTCACCTAACAACACAGTACACGTCACTGCTTCTATGCCAATAGCTCACAATATTGGGCATGTTCACCTGAAATATTGTCCACTAACTCTACCATACCTCCACCCACAAGTATGATGCTCGGAACATTCCACGTCTATGTGTGGATGGATGTGTCCACTATCAAGGACCAATATGCATCACCTACAAAATAAATAGAACAACGAATTAGGAAATCATAGCTAGCACATAGGAAAATAAATTAAAAAAATATAACTATACAAATACTCACACTCCACTATAGCTACTTCCATATTTTCAGGGGCATGTGGTCCCCCCTTTCCCCCTCCTCCCTGTGGTAATCTTGTTGCGTCTGCGAATAATGGAAATGAGAATACCAATCGATGTGTCACCCACCATGTGTGATACTCCTCCATACACCCCACATCATCTGAATCTATCATCTCTATTGCCACATCTTCCTCTTCTCACCCAGGAGGTACTAACTACTATCTGGCCCTGGTCTAGTTTCCACTCTCCTCGGTGCTCTAATAGATCTTAACCATATATATGGCTCTACGGGCATGTCCTAATCCATACTAAACTATAGAAATAATATCTCCACCTGGAATATCTCGGCTACCCATCGGAACCGATCCTCTAATCATATATTCCTTTGAACACACTGTATATCTAGAGTATCCTCTATCCATCCTCTATAGTATTGGTATGGCCTAGATGTCGGTATGTCATATCCCACCCTATCTATAAGTTCCCAATAGGAATCTGTATCCCTCTTACATCCATACACACCAACCCACCTCCTAGCAAAAATATTTGCCTATCCCGCTCTGCTCATGGACATTCAACTGACCTCAACACTGCTATCTGCTAATATTACCATACATGCAATACCTTAGTATCTCATATCCCACCTCCGTGTTCATCTTAAGTAAATCTATATAAATATCTATACATTTGGGCCAACACACTTTGTGCCCACACATATCGGGTACTATCAGGTCCTCTATCCAGTGGTATATATTGTTCATCTTATACAATTTTCCCACACCACCTCCCTCTATTCCGATAGATGAAGCAGTAACCATGGCTATGAATTTCCGCAAGAGCAGAACCCTAGACCTCAAAATAGCATCCAAAATAATATGGGCATTGGTAGGTACTCGAGTCCCCATAAAATATCATCTAGTGGCTCACATATATCTCTCCATATTCTCTAACAAAATGACCTGTACTCTCTCCACAATAACTGGTAATCATAATATGTGATATACATCCTCTAATGTAACTGTCATCTCACCCAACCAAAACGTACACGAATCCACACGCCATCAATAACATAAGGTTGTCAACGTAGGTATATTATGGGGAATATCCCCCACACACACTTTGTTCCATAGGAGAACATGGTCCATAACATCTTAGTCATCTCCTCGAAAACCTAGTCCAAGCAACGTACTCAAGTGACGACCCCCATGAAACTCCATTGTCATGCATTATGATACGAAATTCTCCAACATCCCAAAACATCTTGGACATGTTTCTCTCACTTGCAACATCCTTCCACATTTAGAGCTTCCCAAAAATCTCACTTAAAAGACAAATTAAGTGACTAATCAGTTTTTGCCTTCCTATTTATAGTTACTTTTACCTACCCATTTTTACTATAGTCATTATTTCATGATCATTACCTCAACTAATACACACCACACAATTTTTTCCATATCTGGAGTATTTTTACTTTGATTTATACCCATTTTGCAATATTATTTTCAAAATTCCACCAACCATCTTACTATACACATTATGCATGTGTTATCCCACCCTGACATTATCGTTCATCCAATGTATTTAAATTTTTTTGATATCTATCACATACTAACTATCTTGTGCTTACTTTTGGCTCATCATCACTTCCCCTTTTACCAAAAGGGTGGCATACAATTTGGGTCATCTTATAATTCCCCTTACACTATTAAGCAACCATTCAACACTACTATTTCGTCATTTTCAAACTAAGCCACCATGAAACATTTCACGATTAATTCCCCCTAATGACCTAATCTCGAGGGTAACAAACATGAAATTTCCCTATGTGACATTTCATCACTTCCACTTAATGACATAACTTGAGGGAAGCAAACATACAATATTTCCATGTGATCAGTCATCAATTTCTAAGTGATTCCCCCTAATGACATAACAGGGGGAAACAAGCGTAAAATATATCTATGAGTAACCAATAAATCAATCAATTTATTAAATAATTTTAGTCTCTAACAATCAAAATCATACCATTCAATTGATATAATACAACACAATCAGCCTCCTAGATGACCAATCTTGGGGATTACATTCGTCACTTTCCTAGATGACCTAATGTGGGAAATTATTCTATATTTTCTATTTGCTTCCAGATTACCTGACTTGGAAGCCATCATACATCTTGTGATTTCTTCTAGATGACCTAACTTTGAAGCCATCACATTTTGGAGATAGCCGTGGAGTGGGGGAAAGAGTTCCCTTTCTATACCACTACTATATGGGTCAACTATTTGATCAAAATATTTAGATCCAAAACTACTGAAAGTTTGATCTGAGTCTGTCTACAGTATATAGATATTGAGGATGTTGTTAAAGGTTGGAGAATAACACACCTTTCTCCCTACACTCTTCCTCTAACGATAGGACGTCCAAATCCTCTGATTTATTTTTTAAATACGCAAAAATCGAGCCAAGAATTGATCACTCCTTACCCCATCATATCGTCATCATACAAAATCTGAAATCATCAATCATCCAACATCACAATCATCACTCTCATTTAGTGTACTTCATCATGATATTATGATTTTCACTACGATGCATGGATAAACAAGTTGATCCATGGTTAGACACGTTATATAGTTATTTTGGCACACTTTTCGACCACATCTGCGTTTTCTTCTACAACATGGGATTCTCCAGATTTATCTCAAGTATGCATATCTAACTACTTTATGTTATCGAGATTTCTCTCACCAACATAAAGTGGGGGGAAATGTAGTCACAAAATCATGCACATACTACTACTATTATACCACCAAGTATGTTATTTTATATATGGATCTTATATGAGAAAAGTATTCACTAATGACCCATCCCCTAGTATTTTTCTTATTTTAGTTGGTTATTGTCATTGTTTTTCTTACACATTCATCACTTAATTGCACAGTTCTTGTTATCTCTCAAGGAGTCTTAGCTATCATTATTCAATCAGTTGTCATATCTAGTCTATAATTAGGGCACCTCGGAAGGGATTGGGGTACCTCAGGTGCCTCGATTCTCATTTCTAGGTTCCCTAGTCTTGGTCGTACTTGGTTTTCATTTAGATGTTTGATGTCGGTCTTTATGATTTTCCCTCCAATTCCCATAGGCTCTAGTTGGCATGTCAGATCATTAGTTTTAAAATTTGAGCAAGAGATCCATATATAAACACAACATACTTACTATCTTATGGGTGAACTACTTCTAGTAAGGGATAGTTATCTATATAAGGTAACTGACTTCATTTGGGCACTATTCTACATTACACACTGTATAGGAAAGGGATGTATATTCTATTCCATCCACCTTTTTTTCATTCTATGTAGGTATTTCCCACTATCTCTACGTCATTAGTGATAGGGCACCCTAGGCACATTATTGCACACACAATCACACAAAACTGCATTGGGTATGAGATGGAGTGCAACGATTATTTGTAATACGACCTTTGTGGCTATTAAGGATAGCCTGATTCCTTCATATGCATCTTTCATTTTTAGGGTTTTGATTCTTTGTGTTGGGTTTTACAGGTGATTATTTATTACAGGTTCACAGCGTCATCAACAAAGCTAGTGTGAAATCCACATGACAAAAGGTGATTTATTGCAGCTCCCTAGAGACCAACTCAAACTCAGGTTTCAAGTTATCCCGCAGACATAATCCTCCCAGAGTTGCCCTAGTCTGTTTAGATCTACCACTGCTGTAACTTTTCAAAGTCTGCTGTAATATTGTGTTCTTCCTATTCATCATCCCCTCAGTCCTAGATCACTATGAGGTAAGATCTTTTTAGGTTAGTAACTTTTCCCTCTTATTTTAGTTATTTCACTTTATTTAAAATATCAAATAAATTATTCAGCATTTACATTTCTATATATTTCAGTCATTACATTGTTGTACTTATTATATTAATTCTAAAATATCATATTTTAGTTAATCAATCGGATGTAAGAATGATTTTATTAAAATAAAAGTATAAATACATAATTTTTTTGTGCCTCTTTCTTCTCAAGCAATGCATAGCTATCACAGGAGCATGGTATGATCAGGTAGTGACCTTCGAGCTTTGAAGGCTATATTTTAGTTTGTTATTCCATGATGAGGTATACTTTTCTCAACCCATCTCTGGGTATATGTATATTATTCTCTCACATTTGTAAACTCCATCCCCAATATATATTTTCCCTTTCAGTTTTGCATGTTTGGAAGAAATGACTGCATAAGCTCAATGGATAAGGCACTAGTCCACATAGTGTCTTGATATTTTGGGATTCCTGCATGCTTTTTCCTCACTGTGCTTGATAAAAAACATCTCACTAAGCTAGAGAAAAATATTATAATGAGATTTTGCAATGGAAAAATTCAATGTTGAAACATGACAACTATACCCTAGTGTTGAAAATTTTCCTTAGGAGCCCTCCTGAACACCTATCTAGATCAATCCGCCCTCAATGTCATGCCTATCAATAATACTTGAATTTCCTCATATATTTTTTGTGTACTTTCTATTTTGTTGTAAATTTCAAAATATGGTCATTCAATTCCTTCAGTATAGTGCTTCTGAGGGAGAAATCCTCGGTAGCCCTAGAAAGGCTATTTTAAACCTTTTCGGGACAGGTGTGTGTCCTTTGGGGTAGAGTTAAAAGCGTAAATTCATCAAGAAATGGTATTAGCGATATAATAACATATTTCAATAGGTTTAGGAAATTTTGGGGAAGTTTTAGAGATTTAGGAATAAGTTGTGTAATTGTGGTTTTCTAAGGTGTAAAGAGTAAGCAGTGGGAAAAAGCACCTAAAATCCAATAGAAAATTCCAGGAGCTCTAGGATGAGTCAAGAGGAAACCAAGATACCATTGGAAATATATTTAAATTCCCTACATGATATAAAAATTAAATTCTATTTAAGGCATAGGTGCTTCTCAGGGAAGAGAAATTTGTGTAGACTAAACCTACAGTCCCAAATGAAAAAACAAAATTTTGGAGAAGGATGCAAAATAAGGAAATGAAAACCATCCCATTGATATAAAAATCATATTGGGAGTCAAATATATATAAAATTTCACATAAAACAACCTCTTACAAGTCCAAAAATGTTTATTTCAAGATTCTAGGAGTTAGTCAAATTTACAGTTAGAAGTTTAACACATTTTGGTGTCTCGATTATCCCAATTTTCTGGGAAAGTGGAGATAGTGGGGAAATTGGGGATGAAAAAATTTTCCCTAGCCCCTATTTGAATCCCTTAGACCCTCATGAGACCTTGGGCCTTCCTGATAGGTGCTAAATAATAAAAGTTGAAAATTTGGCTGGGTATTTTGCACTATACCCCTTGGGCACATTTTCTATACCAACTGTCTAGGAAATTATAGATATTTGGGAAGGTAAAAAATGTTCCCCACCCTCATACCCTTTCCAGATTCAAAATATGATGAGAACTTTCTCCCTCAGGTGATAAAAGTGCTTATCTCTCATCTCTTCATCTCCTCGAATCATTTCCCACCACTTGTCTGACCCAATGAGTAGGGAACATTTTATCATCCCAACTATCCTAGGATAATAGGGACACCAAAATGCACCCCATGACAAAGTTGGTTGAAAAATAAAAAATAATCAAATTGTTTACTCATTGCTTCTTCTTAGCTCTTCTTCCCATGAAGTGGAAAGTGCTACCGGAATGTTGCAAAAACATCTAGAAACATGAAAAATGTCTAGAAACCATGTCAAAATACTTTCAGGAATCTGTATACACTGAAATTTAACAAAATCATAACTTCCAATCCAGTGAATGAAATCGTGTGAAATTTTATTTGTTTCTTCTCATTCCTAGAGCCTTCACAAACATTATAGGAGAAAAAAATGATGCTTTGAGTAATTAATGTATTAAATCCTAGTTTTATGACCTAGAATCTACTTTTTCATTTTCTAGGCATTCTGGTGGGTAGACTGAGCTAAAGATCAGAGCACAAGTACGTAACGAGGAACCTAATCTCCCGAGGTGGAAAAATGTAGTTTCTAAAAATAGTAATTATTATGCATAATCAATTTTGAAA
This sequence comes from Taxus chinensis, assembly GCA_019776745.2. Taxonomy (NCBI): domain Eukaryota; kingdom Viridiplantae; phylum Streptophyta; class Pinopsida; order Cupressales; family Taxaceae; genus Taxus; species Taxus chinensis. The sequence goes on along the minus strand of CM034151.1, from coordinate 723,136,268 downwards.
AATAGTGAGTCCCCTCAAAACAATGCACTCTGAAAACATTGAAAAACCATAAACTAATAAGTCTTTCAAAAAATAGCAAAAAGCATAAAAATGAAAAAAAACAAAAAACAACTGCCTAAAAATAGAAAGTTTCTAATAGTGTTAAAGCATTATCAATGGAGCTGAATTGAGTATGTAAGATGATAAAGAAGTTTAGATTTCAAAAACAAAGTGAAATTTCCCAAAAGAGCAAGTCATGATTCCACTTGCTAAAAATAGAAAGTATCCATTTTGATTGTAGAAAGTTATAGTAGGATCCATTTTCAATCATCTCACTACTTTTTGAGATCTTAACAGGGTTGTATGATGATTTCATAGCATAAAAATGTTATTTTATCCTTCACAGAGGTTTTGAGGCATCATTCTAATCAAACTTGTGTTTAAGAGCAAGAAAAAACATCACAAGGCACAATGTGTAATATCCAGGGATATTTTTCCTTTAAAATAGATTTAAAAAGAATTAAGATCCATTGTAGTTCAAATCAAACAACTCATTAAGTATGTTTGAGCCATCCACACCTCCCTGATGAGCTGGTTAAATGAGCTCAATGAGCTAAGTAAACCAAGGTGATTTGGGAGAGTTGGCCAAAGTGAGTTCAGATGTTTGAGTGAGATCACTATGTTATTTAAGGTAAGTTGAATAAAGTAAATCATTTCATGAATTATATAACAAGCATGACGAGAGGGTAATTAATAAATAACATAAAGTAATCACATATTCTAAGAGAGATCGCAAACAAAAAAATCTCATTGAAGATTTCACAGAACATCACAAGTCAAAGAAGATTGATTCATTTCAACACCTTTTCTCTAAGGGCATCCAAGCATTTATTCCCTAATGGAAAATCTTCCCTATGATGATCACGAGTTGGTTCTAAAAAAGGCTCTTGAAAGTACTCTGGTGACTGACATTGTGTTAACTCCTAAAGATCCATTTCCATGGATTCAAGAAAAAATCAAAAGTGGGCCAAGGACAACGTAACTTGCTATCATGCCCAGTCACGAGGAAATCTCAGGAACACTGAAGCCCAAGTGAAGAAAAATTTTCACAAAAAACATCGCGCTTCTTTAGTTGCATCTCAGGTAACCAATATGTTGAAGTTGCTAGGCTTAATATTGAAAATCCTATTGAAGACATGACTCTGTCAGACTATGTGTTGACCCACATTTCATTAGGTCAAGATTCTCATGAGGGTGACTATTATATTTTTAAGGAATCCACTTTATGCATCCTTGTTTGGAATGAATAATATAAGAAAATCGTTATGCAACTAGAAGAATGGGTAAAATATTTCAGTACCTACGTCCAACAATTATTGGAATATGACTCAGCAGGTTCTCTTCCTAGAGAATATATTCATCCAATCCGTAGTGTTGATCCTCAGGAAATCAATAAACACAACATTACATAAGGTAATGGAAGCATAATGAGAAGTGGGTTGAGAAAATCATCAAGCAAAACAAGGCATTGTTTCTAGAAGTCATCTCTCTCATTATGTACATCCTTGAAAATTTATCAAAATTTAAGAAAGAAAAGGAGATTCTAGAACCTACTTAAAACCAATTTAATTCACATTTTAATTTTTCAAGAAGAACATGTGAACCATTGAACACAATGTCGAGAATAACTATAGATAATATCACACAAGTACTAATAGGTATATTGATTAAAAATACTATTCATTTAGAAAATGCAATTCTTGAAGCACCATCATTTGAGAATTTAATTTGAATTCAATTGATATAAAACAATGGACTAGAAGTTAAACCTACAATTTTATTGTAAGGATGTGTAAATCAAGGAAGAAATGGTCTAATAGAATGTGGAGGGAGAATATCTTCTAATAAATACAATCAATATCTCCCCTAAGACGCAAAATATGCCAAGGGTGATGTACATTTTTATTTGTAAATTTTAAATGTCTGTTAATAATACTATATCATATATGTCATATCAAAAAGGGTTAATGGATATGAACTTAAAAATATTAAATAATTGAAAATGTGAGTATATTTTGATAACAATTCATAACATGTCTATTTATCTTCATGTCTAATTAAATATTTGGTTTTCATTTATTTAGATATTATTAAAATCTCTATCTCCCCATCTAATGTCTTTTCACACTAAATCTAACATAGTTCAATGTCTAGTCATTTAAAATTTCACTCAAATTTAAGTGTTCTTAATATATTTTAATTTTTAAAAAACTCGCATACCCAGTAGCTCTAATGCCACTAAAATTATGTTGTTTTAAAAATGGTTTATTCTATTAATAAATAAATGACCTCTATAATGTTGGATTTGTGTATAATCAGGGACTTATTTAACAATTGCAATCTCAAAAAATACCAACATTCAAACAACAATGTCAACAAAATTGCGATGTTAATGTAACCTTAAGTTGATTCACCAAAATCACCCTTATGTTTCTATAATCTTACTTTTTGAAATTTATTCTAGTTATTTTCTTTGTTAATAAATAATGCCCTTAAATTATTATGTGGGAGCTTCAAGGTCTATAGACAATATTTTATCAATAAAAAAATATTAGAGTAACAATAACTTGTGTTTACGAGTTTTATGTGTTTGGAATGCGTGAGGCAATATCAAATTACATCAATAGGTATGTGGTAACTTATAGATGCTCTAGAGAAACCTCTATCTATCCTCCATAGTATTGGTATGGCGTTTATGTCACTGTATGATATCCCACCCTATCTATCAATTCCCTGTAGGCATCTGTATCCATCTTGCATCCGTGCACACCAACCCACCTCCTAGAAAAACTATCTGGCCTAGCCCACTCTACTCATGGACCCCAAATAGCCTCAACAATGCTATATGATCATATTCCCATACATGCAATAGTTTAGTAGCTCCTATCCCACCTCCGACCTCATCCTAAGTAAATCTATATAAATATCTATACATTTGGGCTAACACACATTGTGCCCATGCATATCTAGTACTATCCTCCTCTATCCAGTTGCATATATCATGCATCTTATACAATATGCCCACATCACCTCCCTCTATTGTGATAGATGAAGCAATAATCATGGCTATAAATTTCCTTAAGCACGGAACCCCAAACCTCAAAATAAAATCAAAACTTATATTGATGTTGGCATGTACTCGAGTCCCCACAAAATACCATCTAGTAGATCATATATCTCTCTCCATATTCTCTAACCGAATGACATGTAATCTCTCCCTAATAAATGGAAATCAAAATATGTGATATACATCCTCCAATGCAACTATCATGTCACCCATAAGCAACCAAAACATACACGTATCCACATGTGATCACTAACATAAGGCTACCAACATAGGCATATTATAAGTCATATCCCCCATCCTCACTTTGTGCCACAGGACGACACAGTCCATAAAATCCCAATCATCTTTTGGAAAACCTAGTCCAAGCAATGTAGTCAAGTGACGACCCCCGCAAAATTCCGTCATCGTGCATGCTGCTATGGTAATCGTCACCATCTCAATATATATATGACATGTTACTCTCACTTGCGGCATCCTTACATACTCAGAGCTTGCCATCACTCTCATGCAAAAGACAAATGAAGTGACTAATAATTTTTTCACCTTCCTATTTATAGTTAATTTTACTTACCCATTTTTACTATAGTCATTATTTCATGACCATTACCTCAACTAATACACACCACATTATTTTTTCCATATCTTGAGTTTGTACTTCAATTTACACCAATTTTGCAATGTTCTTTTCAAAATTCTGCCAATCATCTTACTATACACATTATGCATGTGTTATCACACCCCGACATTATATTGCATCCAATTTATTTACATTTTGAAGATATATTATCACATATTATCTATCGCGTGCTTACTTTTGGCTCATCATCCCTTCCACTTTTGCTGAAAGGGGGGGAATTCAATTGGGGTCATCTTATAATTCCCCTTACACTGTTAAGTAACCATTCAACACTACCATTTCTTCATTTTCAAACCAATCCACCATGCAACATTTCACCATCAATTCCCCCTAGTGACCTAACCTTGGGGAAACAAACATGCAATTTCCCTATGTGACATTTCACCACTTCCACTTAATGACCAAACTCGAGGGAAGTAAACATAAAATATTTTCATGTGATTAGTCATCAATTTCAAAGTGATTCCCCCTAATGACATAACCTAGGGAAAAAAGCGTAAAATATCTCTATAAGTAACTAATCAATCAATCCATTAAAGTGTTTTAGTCTCTAACAATAAAAATCATACAATTCAATTGATATAATACAACACAATCAGCCTCTTAGATGACCAAACTTGGGGATTAAATTCGTCACTTTCCCAGATGACCTAACGTGGGAAATTATTCTATATTTTCTATTTTCTTAGAGATTAACTAACTTGGAAGCCATCATACATAATGCACTTTCTTCTAGATGACCTAAATTTGAAGCCATCACATTTTGGAGATAGCCGTGGAGTGGGGGAGAGAATTCCCTTTCTATACCACTACTATATGGGTCAAATGTTTGATCAAAATATTTATATCCAAAACTACTAAAAGTTTGATCTGAGTTCATCTACAATAGATAGATATTGAGGATGTTGTTAAAGGTTTGAGAATAACACACCTTTCTCCCTACACTCTTCCTCTAACGATATGACGTCCAAATCCTCCAATTGATTTTGCGTATACAAAAAAATCAAGCCAAGAATTGATCACTCCTTACCCCATCATATTGTCATCATACAACATATTAAATCATCAATCATCCAACATCACAACCATCACTCTTATTTAGTGTACTTCATCACGATATTATGATTTTTACTACGCTACATGGATCAACAAGTTGATCCATGGTTTGACACGTTATATGGTTCTTTTGGCATAATTTTCTACCACATTTGTGCTTTCTAGTAAAACATAGGATTCTCCAGATTTCTCTCAAGTATGCATCTCTAACTACTTAATGTTACCAATTTTTTTCTCACCAACATGAAGTTGGGGAAAATTTAGTCACAAAATCACAAACTTACTAGTACTATTATACCACCAACTATGTTGTTTTATATATAGATCTTATATGAGAGAAGTATGCACTAATGACCCATCCCCTAGTCTGTTTGTTAATTTAGTTGGTCATTTTCATTGTTTGTCTTGCACATTCGTCACTTAATTGCACAGTTTTGGTTGTCTCTCAAGGAGTCTTACCTATCGTTATGCACTCAGTTGTCATCTCTAGTCGTTAACTAGGGCACCTCAAAAGAGATTAGGGTGCTTCGATCCTAAATTATAGGTTCCCTAGTCTCAATTGCACTTAGCTTTAATTTATATGTTTAAGGTCGGTATTTATGATTTTCCCTCCCATTCCCATAGGCACTAGTTGACATGTTAGATCATTAGTGTCAAAATTTGAGCAAGAGATCCATATATAAACACAACATACTTACTATCTTATGGGTGGACTATTTATACTAAGGGCTAGTTATCTATATAAGGTAAGGGACTGCATTTGGGCACTATTCTACATCACACATTGCATAGGAAAGAAAATTCTATTCTATTCCATCCAATTTTTTTGCATTATATCTAGTTATTTCCCACTATCTCTACGTCATTAGCACTAGGGAACCCTAGGCACATTATTGCACACACAATCACATATACCTACATTGGGTCTGAGATATAGTGCAATGATTATTCATAATACCACCTTTGTGGCTATTAAGGACATCCCAACCCATTCAAATGCATCTTTATTTTTTATGGATTTGATTCTTTGTGTGGGTTTTTATAGGTGATTAAATTCATTGTAGGTTCACAATGTCATAAGCGAAGCTAATGCGCCATCCACACAACAAAAGGTGAGCTATTGTAAATCCCATAGACCAACTCAAACTCAGGTTTCGAGCTATCTCGCAGATGTAATCCTCTCACATATGCCCTAGTCTTGTCAGATCTACCATTGCTGCAGCTTTTCAAGGTGAGATGGAACATTATGTTCTGCTTGTTCATCATCCTACTCAGTCCTAGATCATTGCGAGGCAAGATCTTTTCAGGGTAGTAACTTTTCCCTCCTATTTGAGTTATTTCAATTTATTTAACATATCAAATAAATTATTTAGCATTTGCATTTTTGTATATTTTAGTCATTACAATGTGGTACTTCTTAAATTAATTCTAAAATATCATATTTTAGTTAATCAATCAGATGTAAGAATGATTTTAGTACAATATAAGTATAAAGACATAATATTTTTGTGCCTCTTTCTTCCCAAGCCATGCAAATCCATCACAAGAGCATGGTACGATCAGGTAGTCACCTTCGAGCTTTGAAGGCTAGATTTTAGTTCGTTGTTCCATGATGAGGTATACTTTTATCAATGTGTCTCTTGGTATATGTATACTATTTTACTGCCTTTATAAATTCCCTCCCTTATATATATTTTCCCTTTCAGTTTTGGGTGTTTCCTAATTCTGGTGTGTTTCCCTTTGCATCAGTGTGTTTGTGCGTGTTTGGAAGAAATGACTCCATAAGCCCAATGGATCAGACACTAGTCCACACAGTGTCTTGAGATTTTGGGATTCCTACATGCTTTGTCCTCACTGTGCTCGATAAAAAAAATATCACTAAGCTAGAGACAAATATTATCATGAGAATTTGCAATGGAAAAATTCAATGTTTAAACATGATAACTATACCCTGGTGTTGAAAATTTTCCTTAGGATCCATCATGAACACCTATACACATCAATCTGCCCTCAATATCATGCCTATTCTTGATCCTTGAAAGTCCTCATATGTTTTGTCTATACTTCCTATTTTCTTGGAAATTTCAAAATAGGGTCATTCAATTCATTTAGTATAGTGATTCTGAGGGGGAAATCCTCGATAGGCCTAGAAAGGCTATTTTAAGCCTTTCCGGGACAGGTGTGTGTCCTTTGGGAAAGATTTAAAAGCTAAAATTCATCAAGAAATGGTATTAAAGAGATAATAACATATTACAATAGGTTTAGGAAATTTTGTGGAAGTTTCAGAGATTATGGAACAAGTTGTGCAAGTATTGTTTTCTAAGGTGCAAAGAGTAAGTAGTGGGAAAAAACACCTAAAGTTCAATAGAAAATTCCGAGATCTCCGGGATGAGTCAAGAGGAAACCAAGATACCATTTGAAATATATTTCAATTCCCTACATGATATAAAAATTAAATTCTATTTAAGTTATAGGTGCTTCTCAGGGAAGAGAAATTTGTGTAGACTAAACTTACAATCCCGAATGAAAAAACAACATTTTTGGAGAAGAACGCAAAATAAAGTAACGAATACCATCCCATTGATCTAAAAATTTTCTTAGGAGTTAAATTGATATAAAATTTCACCTAAATGACCTCTTACAAGTCCAGAAATGTTTGTTTCAAGATTTTGGGAGCTAGTCAAATTTACAGTTAGAAGCTTAGCACATTTTGGTGTCTTAATTGTCCCAATTTTCTAGGAAAGTTGAGATAGTGAGGAAATTGGGGATGAAATAATGTTCCCTACCCCCTATTTGAATCCCTTAGAGCCTCATGTGACTTTGGGATTTCCTGATAGGTGCTAAATGATAAAAGTTGAAAATTTGGCTTCGTATTTTGCACTATACCCCTTGGGCACATTTTCTATACCAACTGTCTAGGAAATTCAAGATATTTGGGAAGGTAAAATGTGTTCCACCCTCAGCCCCTTTCTAGATTCAAAATATGATCAGAAATTTCTCCCTCATGTTCTAAGAGTGCTTATCTCTCATCTCTTCATCTCCCTGAATCATTTCCCACCACTTTTCTGACCCAACGAGTAGGGAACATTTTACTATCCCAAGATAATAGGGAAAGTAGGGACACAAAAATGCACCCCCTGACTAATTTGGTTGAAAAATAAAATATAATCTAATTGTTTACACATTTCTTCTTCTTACCTCTTCTTCCCGTGAAGTGGAAAGTGCTACTGGAATGTTGCAAAAACATATAGAAACCTGAAAAATGTATAGAAACCATGTCAAAATACTTTTGGGAATCCGTATGCACCAAAATTTAACAAAATCATAACTTTCAATCCAGTGAATGAAATTGTGTGAAATTTTCTCAGTTTCTACTCATTCCTAGAGCCTTCACAAACATTATAACAGAAAAACAAATGATGCTTTGAGTAATTAATGTTATTAAACCCTAGCATCTACTTTTTCATTTTTTGGGCATTCCAGTGGGCAGACTGAGATAAAGTTTAGAGCACGAGATTGTAACAAGGAACCTAATCAGCTGAGGTGGAAAAATGTAGTTTCTAAAAATTGTAAGTATTATGCATACTTAATTTTTAAAAATAGTAAATTACTAAAAATAGCGACTCCCCTCAAAATAGTGTACTCTGAAAATATTGAAAAACCATAAATTAGGAAGTCTTTCCAAAAATAGAAAAAAACATAAAAAACAAAAATCATAAAATAATTGCCTAAAAATAGAAAGTTTCTAACAATGGTAAATAATTTTCAATGGATCTGAATTGAGTATGCAAGATGATAAAGAAGTTTAGATTTGAAAAACAAGATCAAATTTCCCAAAATAACAAGTCATGATTCCACTTACTAAAAATATAAAGTCTCCATTTTGAGTGTAGAATGTTACATATGCTCCATTTTCAGTCATCTCACTACTTTTTGACATCTTCATAGGGTTGTATGATGATTTCGTGGCACATAAATGTTATTTCATCCTTCGCAGAGGTTTTGAGGTGTCATTCTAATCAAAGTTGTGTTCAAGAGCAAGAAAAAACATCACAAGGTGTAATGGGTAATATCCAGGGATATTGTGCATTTAGAATAGATTCAAAAAGAGTTAAATATCCATTGTAATTCAAATCAAACAACTCATCAAGTAGGTTTTAGCCATCCACACCTCCCCAGTGAGTTGGCTAAATGAGTTCAATGAGCTAAGTAAACCAAGGTGAGTCGGGAGAGTTGGCCAAAGTGAGTTCAGATGTTTGAGTGAGATCAGTGTGTTATTTAAGGTAAGTTGAATAAATTAAATCATTTCATGAATTATATAACAAGCATGACAAGAGGGTAATTAATAAAGAACATAAAGTAATCACATATTCCAGGAGAGCTCGTAAAAAAGAAAACCTCATTGAAGATCTCATAGAACATCACAAGTCAAACAGGATCCATTCATTTTAACATCTTTTCGCTAAGGGAATCTAGGAATTTATTCCCTAATGGAAAATATTCCCTATGATGATCAAGATTTGGTTGTAAAAAAGGCTTCCAAAAGTACTTTGGTGATTGACATTGTGTTAACTCCTGAAGATCCATTTCCATGGATTCAATAAATACTCGAAAGTGGGCCAAGGACAATACAACTTGTTATCATGCCTAGTCACGATGAAATATCAAGAACACTGAATCCCAAGTGAAGAAAAAAATGCACAAAAAAAATCTCACTTCTTTAGTGGCATCTCAGGTAACCAATATGTTCAAGTTGCTAGGCCTAATATTAAAAATCCTATTTAGGACATGACTCTGTCAAACAATGTGTTTACCCACATTTCATTAGGGAAAGCTTCTCATGAAGGTAAATCTCATCTTTTTAAGGAATCCAAATTCTACCTCCTTGTTCAAAATGAATAATATAAGAATATAGTTGTGCAACTGGAAGAACAATTGTGCAATTGGAAGAATGGGTAAAATCTTTCATTACCATTCTTGGAATGAATCAGCAGGTTCTCTTCCTAGAGAAGATATTCATACAATCTGTAGTGTTGATCCTGAGGCAATAAAGAAACACAACATTACATAATGCAATGGAAGGATAACAAGTAGTGGGTTGAGAAAATCATCGAGAAAAATAAGGCATTATTTCTAGAGGTCATCTCTCTCATCATGTACATCCTTGAAAATTTGTCAAAATTCAAGAAAGTAAAGGAGTTCGCAAAAGAGGTCAATCATTTTGATGATATATTCTCACTGGCATTTGAGATGATATCAGGTTCAAATCTCACACCCTTGTGAGTAAGAATGTGTTTGCATCCACTGCATAGAACTTGTAGTAAGTTTGGATGTGTTTCATTGATATGAAACATGCATTGCTGAATAATTCCATATCCAAGTTGGAATCTTGTGGAAAACATGCTTCCGAGATATTGAATGATTTCTAAAACTATTATCAGAGATTTGAGTTTCTACCTCTCACTTAGGATTCATAATTGGAAGAACTTGTTGTCTCCTTCCAAGAGTTAGTAAAGAAAGAGGTAGGTGAATCTCTTTCCTTTAATAAAGATAACTTTGATTCCCTGACCCATATCAAAATTTTCATTACTACAATTAGAATGGATCATGAAATATGGATCAATCAGTGTAAGATGATCAGTTATATCCCCAAAGCATGAACCAAGGAATTTGGTTTCATTTACATTCCAGAGGCACATAATTTGGCACATGCATTAGCTCAGTCCAGTAAAGAATTCAAGGAACATGAGCCTGTTACGAAAACTTATCATCATGGATCATGAACCAATAATGTTAATCATCGTAGAGATCTTCTTAATCAGATGTGGCAATTTTTCCCCCCTGTAGTCATTTTTGCATCCATTAAGAAAAAGGAAACCTCATGCGCGCCGACCTATCACCCAGCGGGCACTGGGCGTTCACCAGAGGCACGTGAGAGGGAGCCGAGTCTCTATTTTATGTGAGCTTAGTGAAAGACATCATTCATGATCTTGAATTAATGATTTAAAGGACATGAAAGAGATATAGAGCTCAAAACGGCTTTTATAGCCCTTCAGTCACATCAAAAGTAAAAGCGCTTAACAGAATTAACAGAACTAGAAATTTGTAAATCCACAAATAGACTTAACATTCAAGTGAGGTTCATGATTATACAAGAACAAAATCACAATAGAAATATGTAGGTAATACAGAGAAAGGATCTTGATATAAATGTCATGATAACCTTATCATATTCATTCATAGCATTACTTATACAACATCACAGAAGGGAGACCGTAGTAATGCAACATATCTAGATCCATACATGTACGCTCACAAAACAAAATTTTCATTCCCCATTCCCTCATTACATCCTTCCTACAATCATCTACCCATTTTACCCCATAGTTCCCGCAGTAATTCTATAGAGCTCCGCTACCTCACTTGTGTCTCTTTACTTTGCTCAGGGCACACATATAAATAGGCATCTGAGCTCCAACAAAATCCTCTGCAACCTCAGATCTGGTCCTAAGTTTCAAATCGTGGATCACCTCAGGTGCATGCCTCTCCATGTCATGATTAGCTTTTTGGATCTTCATATCGCAAGGTATATTCCTTCAGGACACCCTGCTGCCAAGCTGGAACCTTATCCAAACGGAACATGTTCTTCATGTGTTCTATCCAACAAGTCGAAAATGGCTAAGTCTCGAATTGTACTTTATTGGCGCACATCCCAGGTTCTCCAAGAACCCTTTTTTAACCCTTCCTTGCATGCCTTGACTTCCACACTTCATTTGTTCCACGCGCACTTACGCGCCTTTAAGATTTGGTAGCTATAACAGGGGCCCAACATTACCCCACACTTCACCTGTTCTCCGCCCTTGGGAACCTTCTCAAAGAATGCAGTACAAAAATCCAAGGCCTTGCCTTGGAAATGAATGGGGGGAAAGAATAAAGAATGGGGGGGAAGAGAGAATAGAAGGAAAAATTTCCGAAAGAAGAAGAAGGGGAAAATTCTACCGTAGGTTGGCCTCTAGCGTATCCCATACATTGACCTCATCCTGCACCCTTTGGCAAAGGTCACCGACCAATGCACTCACCTCATTGAAGGTTAACCCTTCCCCCTTTGTGGTTATTGTCTCCACCACAGTTTCCAGTTCCTTCACAAGATCCTTCAAGGCATCCATCTTCCTTGTAATGGTCTTGTAGAGCTCTTTAAGCCGGGTTTTGATTGAGACCCAAAGGGCCTCAATAGCTTCAGATTTTCTTTCTACCTCGGCTAGAATATTTTCTCACTCTGCTCTATTTCCTTTGTTCTTCTCCCTAAAGTCCTTCATCTCTACCTCGTTGTCTGCAAGTAGCATGCCTATCACCTTGTCTTGATCTACGCAGTGGTCATAAGCGACCCCTGCGGTTTGTACAGCTACTCTTACATCCACGAGCACCTTGTTGTATTCAGCTAGAAGCGTGATTACTTTCAACCTATCCTCCTTCTCCAAGCACGTAGCTATATCCTCTGCCGACTCCAAGGCCAAGGGCTACCTTTCCATGGTGAGGATCCGAGTTAAGTTCTCAAGACACTCCAGGGAGGAACCATACTTTTGTGCAGGAGGGTTAAGGTCTGGGTGCTTCGTGACAATAGCCTGGGAGATGAGCTCCACCTTCTTGGAAACTTCACACACTTTAGCTTTCTCTTCTTATAACTCCCGTTGTAGTTGAGCACTGATCATCTTTTCAAGGCTGAGTTCCTTTGTCAGCTTAACTACTTCTTCCTTCCTATTCTATAACAGGTCCTCCAAGGCTTTAATCTTGTCATTTCTACAGAAGAGCTTTTCCTCTACCTTCACAGAGACGTTGTTGAGTGTATTACATACTTGCTCATCCAACAAGTGTTTTGCATTTATGAGGGGGTTGACCCCCTTTGTCTCAGAAAGCTCTAGTATTGCCTCTTGGTTAACTTCGAATTCGGGCTCATTAATGTGGGAGTCAAACACCCACAATAGCATCTTCCTCGTGTGTGGGTATTCACCTTTAGGATCAAAGGAATCCATGGCAGTGAGCTCATTGGTGGGCATGGTAATCTGGAAGCGCACACGCAAAACTTTGTTAAGGTCATTAACATACCCCATCACCAATCTTCCGTCCTTCATACTTCTCATGCACATGCCCTTTGAAACAGTTACTGAAAGATTTGGGCCTTTTGTGCTACTCCCACTCTTATCCCTTTGTTCTTTCTTGAAATCACTGAGCATGAGCTCCGTGCTGCACCCCAGTTCCTAGTCGACTAAGGCATCAATCATCTTTTCTGCCTCCCTTGTCACTTTTTGTCTATCTTTTTCTGGTTGAGCTTGGGCCTTTCTGGCTCCTTGGTGCTTGCCCACTCGCCCCTTACTTTTTTCTACGAGTCCTCCTCCTCCTCCAGGGTGCTCTTCCTCTGTGCACAGATGAATGCATCTATTTCTTCCTCTCCTCCCTCCTCTGAGTCATCTAAATTTAATATCCCTTGGTTCACCTCCAGCTCTTCTCCCTTACCATAATTCTTTTTTCCTATAAAGTCACTTGTGCCTTCTTCCTTCTCTACCTTCTCTTCTTCTTCTTCCACTGAAGACTCTGGCTCAAGAGATGTAGTTTTCTCTTCATTCAAGGGTTCCTCGGGGGATGGTGGCTTTGCAGGTTTTGGGGTCTTCTACTTGACCACCGTCCTCATCTTCTTCCGGACGTAGGTACTTGGCCCCGTGGGTACCTACATCCTGCTCCTCCACCGCCCTCCATTCCTCTTTCTCTTCTCTCTCCTTACGCTTTAGCGCGGGCTTCTTTCATCCAATAGGGTATCCAGGATAGATATCTCATCCTCCACGTATGCACACTTTTTGAATTTTGGCCTTATGCGTAGGTAGATCCTGGCAGCATCGCTCTTAGGAATAGGTAAGGTCATGGGCCTTACAATGTTCACATCCTGTGACACGTATCTTTCAACGTACGTGCACTTCCTAGAGTAGACCAACTTCTTTCTCATTTCCCTGTGTTCACTATCAAGGGTGGATAGGTCAAGGTTTAATTTCTTCGACTCCTTGTACCAGTTCACTCCCACCTGGAAAAATTGGGTAGTAAACGAGAATGGGAGTTTGCACCAGGGAATCCAACTGCCATCTATCAAAATGAATCTACCAATGTAGAAGTTTTGGTATACTGTGAACTCTGCTTCTCCTTCAGTCGCCACGAGGAGTTGTTCTGAGATCCACCATTCAACCCCGAATGCGTTCCTGAGGTGCGTATACCATTTATCCAAGCGTGCCTTGTGCACCCCTTTCATTAATTCACATGTATATTTCTGAAACCTCTCCGCATGTGAAGGTTCTTCATCGGGGTACTCCCATATGAACTTGTCAGATGCATCTAGCACCTCCGACTTCTAAAAACACAATTGTTAACATAATGTTCCCAAATAATATCTTTCCTCCCTTCTCTGTGTTGCTTATGATTTCATCTGCTATGTATTGGGAGATCTTGTACATGGTGCCTTCTATGACCTTCCTGTAGACATTCAGCCAAGGATTTCTCACCTGGGTCCACCTTTCTTGTCCATTCAGCTTGGAGACAAGGTGCGCGGCCATCTTCATCACTGGATCGTTGATATCCAAGACGTCGTAGTACCTTGATCCATTCTTCAATTCCTAGGATGCAATGGTTTCTTTAATTACCTCCTCATCCTGGAGGTCATCTATGAGTGCATCCCCTACGTAATTTAGGCCTGTGAAGTGTGAAATTAGTTAGGGAGTTATGCACATTTTGCACCCTGCGAAGTAGAAGAAGTCTTCGTGTACGAGTGTCATCAACCACTGGTACAGGCGATCAAGCTTCCGAAAATATGGTAGCTTGTAAAGCTGGAGAAGCCCTGCCTTCTCCATTTTCACCTTGACCACATCGTTGTAGATCTTTAACCCATCAGGTGTTCATTTATTTATAGGGTGCATCAGCTGCAGTGCCATTTCCTTCGTGATTGTGCTCAATCGGTGATTGTAGTCAATCACGAGCATCTGTCTGATGTGGGACTCCCACTCTTTCCCTAGAAAAACCCCATCTGGGTATTGCATTTCTGAGTGCCATTCCTCATTTGTATCCAAGGGTATTTCTTATTCTTTCTTCTTTCCTTTTCCCTTACCCTTTCCCCTCTTAGATTGTATTATAGGTTTTATCAACTGGTTTTGTGGCAATCATTTTACCCCTTACTTTTATTCCCAGGTAAACTTGTGATTTGTTTTAAAGTTTTCCTCACATGCCCCATGCCCTAAAACACAAACCCTAATCTCTGAATTTTCTCCTTTGATCACGGCACTTCCTCACAATGTTCCTCACACCCGTGAATCACTTCTGCTCTGGTTTGTAGATCTAACAGACCGATTACGCTTAAGTTTTTGGGATTTTCCTTCACACGAGTTAGTCTTCAAAACCCTAGATCTTGAAAGAAAATCAGCTCTTCTTGTTTTTGCAAAGTAAAATAATGAACTGTCCATTCTTGTATTTATAGCTTTTCTCACTTTTATGCATTTACAGCTAGGCTACCTACCACCGTATGATAATTTTTAATGTGGTGTTCTCAAACAAACACCTGACTTCGGCACCTCTCCTCATGTGCCAAATCCTTACGTGAAAACTTTTCCAACTTTCTGGCGCGCAAACAGTCCATCTTAAAAGAACACTCTTGTGCGTGTGTTACCACCACCAAAGGCACCTCTTCTATCCTCATGATTCTTGCTTTCGCCTACCTCTTGTTTTTGCACTTTTTCTCCTTGTACATGGATTTCCAATGTAAGCTTACTTTGCCACCGACCCAAATCCTCCTAGCAGAATAACTCCAAGTTTCATCTTACCCCACACTAAAATGATGTGTGGTCCTCTACGCATTCATAAGTCAAAAATTAATAAGGTTACTGGCGCCCAAGGCACAAAACAAAACAACACGAAAGGGAAATACAAGAAGGGAAAAAGCATAAAAGGAAATTCTAAAATAACTGGCAAGAATATCTTATTTACAAACACCAAGAAGCATTATTTATAGTAGGGCTTCATCCTACTCCCATTGAAGTGTCTAGGTAATTTTGTTCCATCCAGTCCTTGCAACTAGCACGCGCCTGAATCAAGGATGTATGAAATTACATAAGGACCCAACCAATGCACCTTCAACTTTCCAAGATGGAGTATAAATTTTGAATCATATAGCAATACCATCTAGCCAACCTCAAACTATTTGTTCTTAATATGGCAGTCATGCCATGCCTTTTGCTTTTTCTTCTCAGTTGTTTTCCTCCATCTTGCTAATGAGCACCTTTCAAACAACTTTATCAATTCATCTATTCTTTCTTCCAACGCTTTCTCATCATCTAATCCTCATGCATGTGTTATACGTAACGATGGTAGCATAAATTTGACCGGAAAAAAGCCTCCGCACCGAACACCAGTTGAAATGGTGTGGCCTTGTTCAATCTTTTATACATTGTTCTGTAAGCCCAAAGAACTGCTAAGACCTTTTCATCCCAATCATGCCTACCCACGTCACATATCTTAGTCAATGTCTGACTAAGAATCTTGTTAAATTCCTCTGTAGTCCCATTTTCCTGGGGATGATAAGGGGTAGTCTTATGATGGGCTACCATGAATTCTACCAACAAAATCCTAATGGTTTCATTTAGAAAGTGAGTTCCCCTATCACTTGTTAAACTTAATGGGCACCCATACCTGCTGATAATGTTCTCCCACAAAAATCTAGCAGTCGTGGCTGTAGTGCAATCCTTAGTGGGCACAGCCTCTGCCCACCTTGTCAAATAATTAGTACAGGTAATGATATACCAAGAGTTAGTCCTTCGCGTAGCCGGTGAGATTGGTCCGAGAAAATCTATTGCCCATTTCTCAAAAGGTTCCGTGCTAGCAATGGGGTGCAAGGGCATCTCATCCCTTCTTCTAGGTTTGCCAAGGCACTGGCACTGGTCACAGGCCTTGCAAAACTCAATACAATCCTGGTGAATCATCTCCCACCATAGTCCGGTGACTAGGATCTTGTGCGTGGTTGCATTCCCCACATAGTGTCCTCCAAAAATCCCACCATGGGCTTCTTATATTATGGCCACATATTCATGTTCTATTACACACCGGTGTAAAACCTCATCGCGACCCATTTTATACAAATCCCCATTGATCAACATGAAGGGAGCGACGCGTATGGCTAACCTTTTCCTTTCTAGTGCTTTCATTCCTTCGGGCACCACACCTTCCTTGAGAAAAACAACAATGTCTTCTAACGCTGAGGGTGCGCGCCACAACCTAAATAGTTGTGCGTTTGATAGAGTGTCCTCGATACTTTGCACGTCCTCTCCCGAATTAATCCTTGATAAATGATCTGGCCCACAATTGTTCTTCCCTATTTTTATCACCAATTTGAATTCAAATTCCTGAAATAAAAGTACCCAATGACATATGCGCCCTTGCAGCACTGCTTTGTTTACTAGATACTTTAAGGCTATATGGTCAGTGTAGAATATGAAGGGAGTTGCCAGTAGATATTGTTTAAACTTGTGGAGTGTGTAGATCATTGACAATGCCTTGCACTTTGGTCATTGTATAATTTTGCTCTACTGATGTCAACTTCCTACTTGCAAAACATAAAGGATGATCAACAATTCCCTCTCCTGGTTGAGCAAGAATGGCTCCCATTTTTGTACCATAGGCATCTGCATGGACATGGAAAGGTTTATCCCATGATGGGAATCGTAGAATAGGTGTAGTGATAAGCCTTTCTTTTAGAGTGTCAAATTCCCTCTGCTGCGTCTCTCCCCACTGAAAGGCACTCTTATGTCTGAGCAATATTTCCAAAGGTGCGGCGATTTTGGCGTATCCCTTAATGAACTTTCTGTAGTATCTAGTGTGTCCAAGAAATCCGCACACGGTGCTTTGGCTGGTGGGCTCCCCTAATCCCACAATAATAGCAACTTTCAGAGGATCCACCAATAAGCCCTCTTTGCATATGATATGCCCCAACAACGTTCCAAAAGGAGTTGTAAAGACACATTTCTTGATGTTGATGGAAATCCTCAACTTCCAACATCTTTCCAACATCAATCTTAAGTTATCACAATGGTCCTTGACCAATCCATACACTGTCCAATCATCCAAATATACTTGAAGGAACTTGGAGATGAAGTCCTGAAATGCTTACACCACTATGCACGAAAATAAAACATGTGCATTCCTCAATCCAAAGGGCATGACCATGTATGCAAAGCTTCCCCACTCGGTGGTGAAAGTTGTCTTTTCTTGGTCTTCCTTAGCAATCCTTACTTGGTGATATCCCAAGAATCCATTCGTAAAGGAATAGACCTCGCACCCAGCAACTCCTTCCAAAATCTCTTCAGTGAAGGGGGTGGGAAAAGGATCTATGATACAAACAACGTTCAACTCCCTGTAATCCACACATATCCTAATCTACCCATCCTTCTTTATGTTGATCACCATTAGACTTATCCATTCTGATTTCTCCACAGCCTCAATGATACCAGATGCTATCATCTTGTCTAGCTCTTCTTTAACCCTTACACACATGTTGGGATTCATCCTGTAAGGCCTCTTCCTGACCAGGCGTACACCATCTTTTAACTTTATCCTCATTTCCCCCAATGAATGGTGGATGCCTTTCAACTCATGGTATCCACACAGGAATAAATCCTCAAATTAACACAAGAGGTCGATGATCTTTGATACTTCCTTGTCTGACCAGTAGTCCCCAATGATAGCTTCCTTAGGCTCCTTCTCCGAGCTGATGTTAACTTTCTTGCTCTTGAGTGGTTCATGATACGCGTGCACACATGCATCCACACTGTCAACTACTTCACGTGCCCCAACCAAATGGTCAAAATTTAGGTTTTCCATCTCCTCTCCATCAATAACGTATACCATCTTTCCTTTCTCCTCTTCAGTACATGCGCGCTCGAATTGTATGTCTTCTAGTTCCTCCTCTTCGAACCGCACTTCCAAGCTAGGTCCACCAAGTAAGTTTACTAATCTATCTTTCACCATGGCACAATCCCCCAGAGTGAGGCACTTGATAGCCTGCAATGCCTCATCAACTGGTTGCTTGGTACTTCGGTACTCGAATGTGTGAAACAGGTTAGCCACTAATTCCTGCCAATTTCCCATCTGGCGGTGAGTTTCAGAATGGATGTACCAAGCACACGCACAACCTTGTAGTGTTGAATACAACTTGTGCACCCAAAGGGAGGGTGGTAAAGCTTCCGCGCCTTCTCCCCAGACTCTCTCACAAGCCTGGATGTGAGAAGAAGCGGGTTCATTGCCATTGTAGTCCTTGATAGTGGTGGGTATATTGCTACTCGAGAATTGGATAGTGAGCGCAATTCTAACTTCATACCACTCCAACAAATTTTTGTTATGCACGGCCCACCACCTTGCTGATATGCCTATCAAAACATAACCCATCATACCTCTTCACTCTTCCTCCCTCCATTGAGTTTCCATTTCTCTTAAAAATACCTTAGGGTATGCATCCCCAAAATACTTGGTTATTACCTTTCCTCCTAGGCACTGAACTGTACACATCATGGTTACCTTGGTCACCGATCCTTTCAGATGTCACCCAATTATCGCATGCTATACTGGTAGTATCACTGACTAATTGAGCATCATCAAACTGGATGACTCCTTTTGTAGGGTGCATGGCCTCTGGATCTCTTATGGATCGCACATATATTCTATCCAGGACTTCCTCTCCAAAGGGTTTAGTATAGGGTGTGGAATTTCCATCAACAAGCGGTATAATCACCCTCTCTTCCTTGTTTTCAAAGCTTATGTATCCCTTGTTAAACCAAATATCTGCATTATTCTTATAGCACCATGAGTGCCCAAGTAAAGCTAGAAAATTATCTATCTCAACAAGCACCAAGAATTCAAAATCCCCAGTGAACTTAGTCCCCTGAATGGTAATGGTCACATCCTTCAAGACACCTATGGGCATTGCCTTCGTCTTATTTTCCATATACAACACATTTGAAGATGGTTGTAATGTAGGTCTTCCCATTTGATGCCATGCATCCAGAGTGAGAACATTAACCTCTTCGCCTATGTCAATGAGGATGTTGCTAAGCAGCCATCCATTCCACTACTGCATTCAAGGTGATCTCTTTATCATAATCAAGGCTATGAGGTGGGAGGTTTGCATGTAGGATCTGCCTTTCATGCTCTTCCCCGATGCGTGGTACCTTTTCTCTCAACCATGCTCCTAGCAGGGGAATAATATTCTCTTGCCTCAGCAGTTTACACACCTCCTTAACCTCATCCAAGTCATCCTTTGGTGCTTCTACTAGTCTCATTTTCCCCTCTTTTCTAGTTTGTTCTTTCAAGCACTAGATCTCCCTTGTAAGATTCGAACTACATCCATGGTTTCCTGGTAGACTTCTTTCTAGTGCGTGGGGTCTGGATACTTCCCATGCACTACTTCTTCCCTTGAAACCAGAGGTCTTTGCTTAGGTGCTTCCCTTGCACAAGTGGACTCCACCCTTGTTGTTACCATAATAGACTCTAGTTCTAATTCACGTATTACTCGCGAGAGCCATTGCGCATCAGCCTTCTTAATACTCACCATGACAACGATCTTATCCTTCTGGTACTATTGACTCATATGTTCATATAACTCTGGGCACTCTTCGTACTTATGTTTTTTTCCACACCAGGAGCATTATAGAAGATCTAGACATTCGTGCTTATAATGGTCTATGGCTCCACAATTAAAGCATGTTCCACGTGGGAACTCACTTCTTCCCCCATGGTTACCACGACCACAAAATCCTCCGTGAAACCCTCTTCCACGCACACCTCCATCCCCGCATTCTTCATACTGACATTCATCTCCCTTAGAACTGCTGGCAATGCTAGTCTGGCGCACACCAAGATCAATTGCCTCATGAATCTTGTCAATCAATCTACAATCCTTGGTGTCATGTGTGGTTGAGGTACATATTTTGCAATAATAGGATACATTCTTGCGGATCGTGCACTACAGCAATGGGAACCTACTTGCATCATGGTCCCCGTGACATATTTCGTAATTTACCGCTACAGTGCATACTGTCTTCCCAGTACATATCCCACCATTATCCTTTGTGTGCCCTTCTACGTCATAATCTGTGCACCACATCCCACCGTGAGTCTCTGGAACTGTGTTGGCAGATAGTTTCTCCAACTGCTTAGCCATGGCAGTGAACTGAGCTTCCAGAAATGGGCTAATACTAGTGTCAACACTACCAACTACCTCAGCGCATAAAGTAGCTTCCAATGCTTTGCGTGGGTCCGTGAATGTTTTATGAGACAAATCCCTCCTAAAGGGTGTGATCAAACCTCCGACAAACCACTGAGCATGTTGTGAAGGGTGGATATCATAAGACAGTTTAGACAATAGAGTTTTAAAGCACACATCATACTCTCACACGCTCTCTACCATTCCCTGTTAGATTTCTTTGAGAGATCTGATGCTCTTCTGTTCAAACTCAGGTATGTGGAATTCTGCCAAGAATGCATTTCTCAGTGTAGTATAATCCACAACAGTCTAATGAGGGTCATACTTTCTATACCAACTATGTGCGCATCCTTGCAAGGTCATCATAAATTGACTGGCCTTTTGATCCTGGATCATGATGCCCTTCGCGTGCCATAGCAGCTTGCACTTATGCACATGCTCTGTGGTAACTTCTATTCCACTATAATCTGGTAAGTGTAGAGACATCTTGAAAAATACTTGAGGAGGTGGCTGAGGCCCTTGTCCTCCCAATCTAGTCCCTTGGTTTCCTCTGGTGTTTCCTCCTCCGCTGGACCCACTAGATCCTAAGCCACCAGCTCCACCACTTCCACCTCCAGATCCTCCTGGGGTAGGTACAAGGCCTGTGTTTGTCGTGCCAAACGCTCCCATCATTCCAATGAATTACGCCGCTGACAGTTTGTGAACTAGTGCCACTCCCAGTCATATTTCCTCCACCACTTCCTAACGCGGTTCCAAAACCAGCTGTATATGTGCCTTTTCCAAACATTCCACTAAATATTGGACTAGTGTGTGAAGCCATAGAAGCCCCAAATGAGAATTTGTACCTTCTGCGTGCCGATCGGTTGTCTCCACCGATGCCAAATGGATCAACTATACTTTTCCCTCGTTCAAACAAACCAAGTGCCAAGATTTGGTCTCTAGGTGGGGTCAGATGCACGCCAATGACTCTTCTTTCTCTATGTGATGGAATCTCATCAGAAGCTGCAAGGTTTTCTCTCCCACACTTACCAATATGGGGTATCACAGACTGTTCAGGTTCCACATCCTCCGCGTGAACCTCAACTCCTTTCCCCCATGTCTGGCTCCATAACCCACTTATAATCCCACATTGTCTATCGATCTCCCTTTCACACGCTTCATTATACTTGAGCTATCTCTCCTCCCTTTCCTTTTTCAGTCATTATATAAGCCATCTTTCCCCAACCTGGCTTCCTCACCAAGCACTCAGAGTGGTTTAGCCGGCCATAGGAAATGCCTCTAAACCCATGGTTACCATCAAGATTTTGATTTCCAGGGGAATAGCATGTAGAAATGATCCTCTGGGCTCCCGTAAAAACTCAAACTCAACAAATTCTAGACAGGAATATGTGGAAATGGCTATTCTAGAGTGTAGCTAGTCAATACTCCCTTCCACCAATGATCTATAACACGGGTCCACATTAGATCAGCATCTTGCAAGTTTTGATATGTTTCTTGGGTCCAAGGGTGTGATTTATAACACCACCCTGATCTAGATGTATAAGCCAAGAGCCATTCGAATAACTCTATTGGGAAACAACAGAAGAAGGTTTCGTACAACTCATGATAAAGAGTGTCTTCCACCCATCTTCGTGTGTCAAACCCAAGGTCCAGTATTGAATCTCTGAGTGAACTCATCCTCTGTGCTTTTAAACCAATCTTCAACACCTTTTAGGGTTATTCTCTTCATCATCACTCTTTGCACATATCGTGATGTATGCCATGTTCCACTACAACTTTGAAAATAGGTCCCAGGCAACAGAACCAAGATGTAGTCATTTTTTCATCCATTAAGAACAAGGAAAACTCATCAGTGCCGGCCTATCACCCAGTGGGCGCTCACTTGAGGCACGCCAGAGGGAGCCGAGTCTCTCTTTTATGTGAGCTTAGTGAAAGACATCATTCGTGATCTTGAATTAATGATTTAAAGGACATGAAAGAGTTATAGAGCTCAGAATATCTTCTATACCCCTTCAGTCACATCAAAAGTAAAAGTGCTTAATAGAATTAACAGAAATAGAAAGTTGTAAATCCACAAATAGATTTAACATTCAAGTAAGGTTCATGATTATACAAGAACAAAAGTACAATAGAAATATGCAGGTAATACAACGAAAGGATCTTGATATAATTGTCATGGTAACCTTATCATATTCATTCATAGTATTACTTATACAACATCACAGAAGGGACACCGTAGTCATGCACCATATCTGGATCCATACATGTACACTCACAAAACAAAATTTTCATTCCCCATTCGCTCATTACATCCTTCCTACAAGCATCTACCCATTTTACCCCATAGTTCCCACAGTAATTCTGTAGAGCTCCGCTACCTCACTTGTGTCTCTTTACTTTGCTCAGGGCGCGCGTATAAATAGGCATCTGTGCTCCAAGAAACTCCTTTGCAACCTCAGATTTGGCCCCAAGTGTCAAATTGTGGATCACCTCAGGCGCATGCTTCTCCATGTCATGATTATATTTTTGGATCTTCCTATCGCAAGGTATATTCCTTCAGGACACCCTGCTGCCAGGCTGAAACCTTATCCAAACAGAACACGTTCTTCATGTGTTCTGTCCAACAGGTCAAAAATGGCTAAGTCTCAAATTGTACTTTGTTGGCACGCATCCCAGGTTCTCCAAGAACCCTCTTTGAACCCTGCCTTGCGCGCCTTGACTTCCAAACTTCATTGGTTCTGCACACGCTTATGCACCTTTAATATTTGGTAGCTATAACAGGGGCCTAACACCCCCTTATATCTTTCTTCCTTTCCTTCTCTCCCATTGTTAATTCTTCATTAAGCATAATCATTTTATTTCATCTCATTCACTTAAGTGACTTTCTAAAGATGAATTGTAAAAGTCCCTTTAATTTATAAAAAGGGAACTTATTTCTCATGTCCTGGGAAGATGTAAAGTCACAAGTTGGATGAGAACATGAAGAGTCGTGTGGGGGTAGTTGAAAGGTCAATTCACATTGCTATAAATGGGGATGGCTTCTCCATTCCCAAAGATGCTAAGAATTAGTTCTTTACGACAATAGTGGATTGTGATTTTGGTGTTTTTCTTTGTATCACCAACACATGAAATAAATCTACATTTATTCCATTCCCCTTTTCGTATGTATTTCTCTATTTTCTCTCTTATAGCTTTTGCAAGCATAGTGATAAAAAGGAGCTTTTTATCTTGGATAAATGAACATTAGAGAATTGTGTGTCCATGTGGGTATTGTTTGTCTCACTAGATAGCTTCATTGTTTCTTTCCTCTATATTGAATGTTAAACTATTCTGGTTATTGGCTATGAATTTTTCTTGTGCCTACTCACATAAATAACCTTCATTTGCCTAGTTTATCTCCTTCACCCCTCATCACTGAAATTTCCTCCCTTGTAACCCATATAAGAAATTTTTCACAGGTTCAGTGGAGTATTCCTTTCTAATCCCTGGCCCATTTGGCCAACCCACAACATTTAGACACAAGTAGATTAGTTTATATTCAATAATGGGAGATGCACCATTCAATGCAGAGGGGCATAGCCACGTGGAATTGGTGG
Organism: Taxus chinensis; assembly: GCA_019776745.2. NCBI lineage: Eukaryota > Viridiplantae > Streptophyta > Pinopsida > Cupressales > Taxaceae > Taxus > Taxus chinensis. The sequence goes on along the minus strand of CM034151.1, from coordinate 723,111,597 downwards.
AAACAACTAATTTTCCATATCGAAAAATTCTCTCACCAACAATGATCTTGGACTGACATGTCCTCCAACTTTGATTTTATATATATATATATATATATATATATATATATATATATATATATATTGTCTTTTAATATCTATTAGAGATGGTATTTCTTAGATAAATCATCTATAAAACACTATGTTAGTAAGTAAACACTACATCATTTATTAACTTGGAACTCATAAGGAAATTTACTAGAGCCCTCACTTTATACACTTACAGAGGGCAACCAAATCTCCCTAAGTCTTGTAATAACACATCTAAATTCATTATACAAGTGAACACATCAGGTTTCTAAGTATCTAACCAGGTCAAGATAGCCATATCTCTCTTCCGAAAGCACTCTAGCATCCCCTCTCTAAGTATTTTAGCAAGATTCAAAGAAAAAATAATTGTCAAATATGTTGAAAACTCTAATTGATTTATATAGATATCACATGATAGGTGGAGAAAAACTTGGATTTTGAGGTCTCTTCAAAGTAGTACTAACAGCAGGGGTACATAGGGTTCCCCATAACCCTTATAATGTTTGTTTTACATGAATCTTCATCCATGGATAGGGTTTGAGATGATGATCAAATAATTAAAAGAACTTTGTAATATGATTACAAATTAGGGTTTGACAATGACATAGTATTTCAAGAAACTGAGTGTGTGCATAAGTTATAGAGCCTAGATCTAGAAAGGTTCAAAATTGTAGGGAAGCTGCAGAACCATACTGTATGACCTTGGAATTTTCACACAACCCTACTCAAGGTGTATTTACAATCACAATTACAATTGTAAATTTCATTCAAAGTTAGATCACCCATTTCCAACAATGTATAATTCTGTAACTTCCTATATCTATAACAAGTTAAGTGCACTCATTCCTTTGGGATTTCAAGTCCACATATTTTTTGACACATCTGTTAGGATCTAGTATAAAAGTGTTATTCTAATTGTAGTAATTAATGTTAGAAGTTAATTAATAATAATATCTACATGTTTCTAACCCTTACATCCATTAAGTGTTCTAAGTCATTATAACCAATTAGGTTTCATGTTAAATCTAATTAGGTTTTAGACAATGGGAACATAAATTTGATAGGAATCTTACATGAATAAAATCTATTTATATTAATAATAAGAATTATTTATAGGCTTTAAGTTTTTGGTATGCTTGATAAAAAATTGAATCACTTTAGTAGGTACTTAGTAACTTATCGATGCTTTGGAACTCATGAGAAGTTGAAATGCATCATCCTTAGTATCAAAACATTTGAAAAATATTGTGTAAATCTCTAACTCATGATGGAAATCTAAAAATGTTATTGTACATCGCATTCCATGTGAAAACTTAAATACGTACTCTAGAAAACCTCATGATGAGATCCATCTTTCCATAACCTATCTTGTAAGCACAATAATTTTTCTTTTCTAGAAAATATTGGGAAAAATCCTATAGGGAACTAGGCCATATTTCTAAATTTACATGTATTCATCAAATCTTGAAGTGAATTACCAAATTAAAACATTACACCAAGTAAGGCTTTTGCGTCTAACTATAAAAATGCATTTTAGCCACCTAGAGACATCAAATTTAGATGTTATTTGAATAACTACATGTATAGGGTTTGTATTATAGTTAAATTCTTGTGATAGTATCACACATATATGAGAGATTCCTCATTAGCTAGGGAATATTAAAAGGCTCAATGGGAGAGAAAGAGATCTCAAAAATGAAAGATAAAGTGATATTTCATTCAAAAAAAAATCTTAAGAAATGACTTGATGAGGAAAATAGTGTTTCTTATGAAGATGGATTGAAATTAAAGGTCGGTGTTTGGATCATTAAGCTTTAGATATTGTGTTAGCTAGATAGGTTAGTTACTTCAATAGTTAGATGTTTTTAGAAATAAACTTTTTCTCTAGGAAGTAAAAAAACTACAAGTAATGATTTTCTTTATATTGGTCGAATATGAGTAGAGGTGTAAGAGTGAAACGAATCCATGCGTGGAATGTTATTGCATGTTTTTTTGTTTGCAAGTATTGGTTTAGCAATTTCCCTATTAAAGGAAAACATGATTTTTGTTGTGTATAAAAGTTGTATACTCTAATGATTCATATACAATGGGGAAGTGAAGAGATATGTTGTTAAGAGAGTTCATTAAAAATATCTTATTGGCAGACAATAAAAGGTGTAGAGGATGCTACGCCCTTAACCTATTGCTTGTATTAGGATATGAGTAGCCAACTTGTCACTTACCATATCATTTTATTATATCATTTATACTTTCTCATGCTTAGTAGGTCAGCCTTGGTGATGGCCATAACATATGAATAGTATATATAGGGGATTGTAGGTAGTGATTCATCATCATTAGAGCGTTTAAGTATTATTGTATGGTTTGGAGGTTGCCCCCTCGAAGTGGTGAAGCTATTCTAATTGCATATTGGGATCATTATTATAGAATATTGTGTTATTTGGTGTTATATTTCTGCTCATGATCTGAATTATACAAGTAATTTCATTACAAGTGGTATCAAAGCTGCGATCTAGGCCCAAATTAGGGCAAAAAACCCTAATTTTTTGTTTCCACCATATATTGCGAAAAAAAGCGAATTGGTGGGAGATATTTTTACCAGAGTTTTGAAACATTTCAAGTAAGGTTCCCTAAAAATTTCAGAATGTTTTGATTTATTTTACAAACGTTATTACAAATTTAGGGTTTTTCATAAAATAACTCCCTAGGGTGTAAAGTGTGGAATTTTTTCAAATTTGTTAAATTTTCGGAAAGAAAAACAAAATTTATTTGGGTTTTGTTCTTTAATTTTTTTTATATTTGGCCGAATTCTTATCTAAATCCAAAACCCTAAAATTTGATCGTGATCCCTACATCCTACTATTTTAGGGCATCATAGCGGGGCCTTCCACAAGGGGAAAAAAGAATCCCATCACTCCAGGTAAAACACTAGAAAAGGATGAGATAGTAGTTGAGGATTTGGAGACAAAATATATAACTATAGATTCCTCAGGGTTAGGGTTTACTTCGACAGACCATAAAGTAAGCCAACTTGAGTTTAACTTGAGAGACCTCGAATCTAGGGTGGCTAGCAAATAATATGTGGATAGAATTGGACATAGACTGGAGGATTTCATGCAAAAATTCAGTACGCATATGATGGGTAATCATAATTATGTCAATCAAGGTGGATCCTCAGGTCAACATAATAGACACATGAGCCAGAGTGGATCTTTGAGTGCGTACAATCCAAATACGAGCACTTTGCAGGCCCGTACTATGTTTCCAAAAGTGGAGATGTGCAAGTTTGATGGAAAGGATCCACTCAATTGGATCAACCAAATGAAGAATTTCTTTGAACTACATCAGATTCCATCAAGACAAAAGGTGACCATGGCATCTTTGTATCTCGAACCTAACCAATTCATATGGTATTGATGGTTATGTGCTCGAAGGAAGAAGAGTGGTCTTAATGTTAGATGGAAAATCTTCACTAAAGAGTTTCAATTACACTATATTTCTAGTGTGTCAGATAATTACTTCAGCCAATTAGCAAAGTTGAGGCAGACAAGATCTGTTAAGGATTACATTCATCACTTCCAAAACCTTTCTCTGCAGGTGGAAAATATTACTGAAGAGAATCTGAATGACCTATTTCTTAGGGGTCTTAAGGATCATATTGATCATGAGGTGTGTATGTTTAATCCTCATAAGGTTTTTGATTCGATGATTATGGCAAGAAGGGCAGAGGAGATATTTTTTTCAAGTAGGAGACAACATTTCACTTTTACTAGAGATCAGAACACCTTGGCCCCAGCACTCCCTCAGCCAGTTAGATTGACACCTCAACAAATTGAAGAAAAAAGAGAAAAATGGTTATGTTTTAACTGTGACAGTAAATTTGGACCCGAACATAAATGTGTTGAAAAGAAGTTGTTATACATTGATGGGCCTAGTGAAGATGAAGAGAATAATGAAGATGCAGAGTCAGAGGTCTTGGTTGAGCTAGGAGGAGGAGTCAAGAGATCCTCAGCCAATGATCTCATTCCATGCAATTTCAAGTATTAGCACCCCCCAAACCCTAAAGGTGGTTGGATTCCTAAAAAAACAGAGGGTCATAGTGTTGATTGATTCAGGAAGTACTCACAACTTTATCAATCATAAATTAGCAATGCACCTAAACTGTTTCATTTATCCAGCTCCTACATGTCAAGTAATGATTGTTGATGGAGGTACTATTACTTTTTCTTGAAAATGGCATAGCATTAAGCTTTCCATGGGAGATTACATACTAAATAGTCCCATGTATGCCATTTCTATGGGAGGAGAAGACATTGTGTTAGGGGTTCAATGGCTTACCACTTTGGGAACCATTTATATGAACTTCCAAGACTTGTTCATGCGATTTCACTTTGAAGGAAGGAATTTTGAGCTAAGAGGCTTAAGAGCAAAGTCTCCACAAATAGCAAGTTCTCATTAGATGCACAAAATGCTGAAAAAAGGTGTAGAGAGATTTTTGGCATAACTCTTTTCATTGGAGGCTCATCATTCTAAGGACATTATACCATCAGATATGCAAGCAGTGTTGGATACACACTCTATTGTATTTGAAAATATACCAAAGGGCTTAACTCTAAAGAGTGATCATGATCATGCTATTCAGTTATTACCAGGAATTCAACCGCCTAACATCAGACCTTATAGGTACCCATATGTGCAAAAGAGTGAAATCGAGAAGTTGTACAAGAGATGTTGGAAGCAGGAATCATCCGCCATAGTCAGAGTGCTTATTCTTCTCTAGTATTGATGGTACGGAAGAAAGATGACATGTGGCACATGTGTCCTAATTATAGGGAACTTAATAAGTACACAATCAAAGATAAGTTTCCCATTCCTGTTATTGATGATTTTCTTGATGAGTTGCATGGTGTTGTTTATTTTACAAAGCTTGATCTTCATTCGGGATACCACCAAATCAGAATCAAGGATGAGGATGTTCATAAAACCGCCTTTCGGACACATGAAGGCCATTATGAATTCCTAGTATTTCCTTTTGGACTCACAAATGCACCTTCTACATTTCAAAGTTTGATGAATTCTATTTTTAAGTCATTCCTGAAGAAGTTTGTCTTAGTGTTTGTTGATGATATATTAATTTATAGCAAAACATGGGAGGAACATTTGCATCATGTAAATAATGTTTTGGAAACCCTTGAGCAACATCAACTTTATGCAAAGCCCTCTAAGTGTTCTTTTGGACTCAAGGATGTTGAATATTTGGGTCACATCATCTCTCATGAAGGGGTTAAAGTGGATCCTAATAAGATCAAAGCCATGATGGAGTGGAAGGTTCCAAAAAACCTAAAGAATCTATGAGGATTTTTGGAACTTACAGGTTATTACCAAAGATTTGTAAGGCATTATGGAAGCATAGTTGCACCTCTCACAACTTTATTAAAGAAGGATTCCTTCCATTGGAGTGAGGATGCAACCAAAGCATTCGAGAAACTAAAGGAGGCCATGTGCACCACTCCAGTCTTGGCTACTCCAAATTTTTCCAAAACATTCATTGTTGAATGCGATGCATCAGGGGTGGGTATGGGGGTAGTTCTCATGCAAGAAGGCCATCCTATTGCCTTTTTGAGCCGTCAATTCAAAGGTAAGAATATTTCTAAGCCAACTTATGAGAAGGAAATGCTAGCCATACTTCATGCAGTAAAGCAATGGAGACCATATCTCATAGGAAGACACTTTAAAGTGAAGACAGATCATGATAGTCTGAAATACTTCTTGGAGTAGCATTTATCATCTGAAGAACAACAAAAATGGTTCTCCAAGATGTTGGGATATGATTTTGAGATTATCTATGAGAAAGGGAAGGAGAATGTAGTTGTGGATGCTCTATCACGGAAAGATGACTCAACTGCAGCCTTGTTATGTGCCATATCTATATTACAGGAAGATTGGATAGATGAGGAAAGGTCTGAATGGAGAAATGACCCAACCACACAAAACCTCATTCATCATCTCCAAAATGATCCAATCATGTCTGAAAAATTTGTATTGAAAGTGGATGCTTTATGGTATAAAGATAGATTATACCTATGTAAGAACTCCACTCTTAAAAACAGGATTCTATCTGAGCTTCACTCTTCTCCAGTAGGGGGGGAACTCTGGATTCTTGAAGACTTATCATTGAGTGAAACAAGATTTCTTCTAGGAAGGGCTCAAAGGGGATGTCCAAAAATTTGTGGCAGAATGCATGGTTTGTCAGAAAAATAAGGGTGAAACAATTCGATCCCTAGGTCTTCTACAACCTCTATCTATTCCTAGCTAGTGGTGGGAAGAGATTTCCATGGACTTTATCACAGGATTGCCTAAATCTGAAGGAAAAAATGTCATCATGGTTGTGGTGGATAGACTCACCAAATATGCTCATTTTTGTGCCTTGGCACACCCATTTGCTACAAGCACGGTAGAAAAAGCCTTCATGGACACAGTTCAGAAGCTTTATGGGACACTGAAGATTAAGTAATTGATCAAGACCCTATATTTACTAGTAATTTTTGGACTGATTTATTCTCATGTTTGGGTACTCAGTTAGCTCGTAGCTCTTCTTATCATTCCCAGTCTGATGGGAAAATAGAAGTTGTAAATAAGTGTTTGGAGGGATATCTTCATTTCTTTACGTCAGATAAACAAGCAAGATGGGTCCAATGGTTGTCACTTGCAGAATGGTGGTATAATACTTCCTTCCATACTTCATCTAAAATGTCTCCTTTCTTGGCACTCTATGGGTACCATCCACCATCCATCACATCATCATTGAGAGGAAAACCATGCGTTAGAGCAGTAGAAGAACACATTCAATATCAACAAGAGGTCCTCTCTAGTCTTAAGGAGAACTTGGTCATGGCACAAAACCACATGAAGCAACAGGCTGATCAACATCACATGGAAAGGCATTTTGAAGTTGGTGATTGGGTTTTTGTGTGGTTACAGCCATATAAGGAAATGTCTTTGAAACAACAAAAGGATAAAAAACTTTCACCAAAGTATTATGGCCCCTATCAAGTATTGCAGAAGATTGGTATTGTAGCATACAAATTAGAACTTCCACAATCCACCAGAATACATCCAGTATTTCATGTTTCCTGCCTGAAGAAAGTAATTGGACAAAGAGTATTAGCCCAAACAGTGTTACCTGAGCTCGATGAGGAGGGGAGGGTCATCTTGGAACCTGAATGCATCCTTCAAACATGCACTAAAAGATTGAGGACACAGGTTATTACTGAGTGTCTGATCAAGTGGAAGAATATGGACAATGAAGATGCAACATGGGAAGATATGACATTCCTGCAGCAGCACCCAGAGCTTCTCAACATTGGGGACACTGTTTCTTTGAAGGGGAAGGGCATGATATGCCCTTAACCTATTGCTTGTATTAGGATATGAGTAGCCAACTTGTGGCTTACCATATCATTTTATTATATCATTTATACTTTCTCATGCTTAGTAGGTTGGCCTTGGTGATGGCCATAACATATGAATAGTGTATATAGGGGATTGTAGTAGTAATTCATCATCATTGGAGCATTTGAGTATTATTGTATGGTTTGGAGGTTGCCCCCTCGAAGTGGCGAAGCTATTCTAATTGCATATTGAGATCATTATTCTGTAATATTGTGTTATTTGGTGTTATATTTATGCTCATGATATGAATTATACAAGTAATTTCATTACAGAGGATTTCATAATTTTTAAATGAGTATAATGTTAGAACCTACTTAAATCCAATGCTAATTCACATTTTAATTTTTCAAGAAGAAGATATGAACCATTGACCACAATGTTGAGAATAACTATAGATAATATCACACAAGTACTAATAGGTATATTGAGAAAAAATACTATTCATTTGGTAAATACAAGTCTTGGAGCACCATCATTTGAGAATTTAAGGTGAATTCAATTGATATGAAACAATAGACTAGAAGTTAAACCTGCAATTGTATTTTAAGGATGTGTAAATCAAGGAAGAAATGGCCTAAGAGAATGTGGAGGGAGAATATCTTCTAATAAAGACAATCAGTAGCTCCCTTAAGATGCAAAATATGCCAAGGGTGATGTACATTTTTATTTGTAAATTTTAAATGTCCATTAATAATACTATATCATATATGTCATATCGAAGAGGGTTAATGGATATGAACTTAAAAGATTAAATAATTGAAAATGTGATTATATTTTGATAACAATTCATAACAAGTCTTTTTGTCTTCATGTCTAATAAAATATTTGGTTTTCATTTATGTAGATATTATTAAAATCTCTATCTCTCCATCTAATGTCTTTTCACACTAAATCTAACATAGTTTAATGGCTACTCAATTAAAATTTCACTGAAAATTAAAATTGTTCTTAATATATTCTAGTTAGATGAGTTTAAAAAAATCGCACACCCAATATCTCTAATGCCATAAAAATTATGTTGTTTTAAAAATGGGTTATTTTATTAATAAATAAATGGTTTGTAATGTTGGATTTGTGTATAATACTTATTTAAAAATTGTAATCTAAAAAAAAAAACCAACATTCAAACAACAATGTCAACAAAATTGCTATGTTAATGTAACCTTAAGTTGATTCACCAAAATCACCCTTATGTTTCTATAATCTTACTTTTTGAAATTTATTCTGGTTATTTTCTTTGTCGATAAATAATGTCCCTAAATTATTATGTGGGAGCTTCAAGGTCTATAGAAAATATTGCATCGATAAAAAAATATTAGATTAACCATAACTCGTGTTTATGAGTTTTCTATGTTTGGAATGCTTGAGGCAAATCAAATTACATCAATAGGTTTGTGGTAACTTATAGATGCTGAGGATCTCATTACAAGAAAGTGTCCCCTCTTCCCTAGTGGTGCAAGATTTGAAAAATATGATGTAAAAATATAATTCATGATGGAGCTCTAAAGCATTCTATAGTTCTCCCATGCCATCTAAAAAATTTCACTAAGACTCTAGAAAGATTCATGATGAGACCCTTCTTTTCATAATCTTCCTCATAAGCACAATTTTCAAGAAATTCCAAAAGATGCTAGCTAGGGCACGTAGTTGCATCGACACTTGGAAATTTTTGGAGATAATTATTCTCCAGGTAGTTAAAAAAGTGCAAGCAAAGGCTTGATTATTCATAAGATATAAGTAGAGTATTAAGAGCGAACCACATCGATGAGTGCAATGATATTGTAGCACTACATATTTTCTAGTTTATAAGTGTCTGTTTTGTAATTTGCTCATTGAATTTTTTTTTTAAAGATATGTTATTTTCAATTTTACGAATGGACCATTTATGTGTGTGTCAATTGTGCTACGTTGTTTGAAGTTGTCCATAAAATTCTCTAAATACGATCTCATTCATAATTTGAATGCTAAAAATTTACCAAGACAATTTACAATTATTTGAAAACCACAATTGATACAATTTTTTCCTTCCATCCCATATAGTCCTCAATAATTTTTCATCACACTTTAAAATACAAGCATCGAATATAATCCTTACCTAGAATAACCACAACAAAACAAAAATAAATAAATAATATTTAACGTTGCCCCACAAATTGTACAAATACCCCTACATAAATAAATAATAATAAAATATTTTAAAAATATTACAATGAAACTATTCCCTCAAATATATACTAACTCCTTATTTTATGTTTATTTGTTTTTTAAAACTATACACCCATTTCTTATGCGTCCACAAAATATTTTGATATTTTTCCCCCGTCCACCTCTGCGAAATATAATTTTTCCACTTCCCTTCCACAAAATATTTTTCATTTGTTGCCTATCTTGAAAAACCGATATATTACAAACAATAATATTATAAATTTCAAGATAATATTAGTTTCTAAATAAGCTCGAGTATCTTTTATTTTTTTTCAAAAAGTTGGCATCCGAAAGGTGCGGGCATCCCTCGCTTTTTGACCGGAATCAACTTCCAAACGAAATTGACGCTTTTGCAATTATTGTGACGGAAATCCATGGGAAATTTCATGGAAATTTAAACAATTATTTGATGAAAAGTATGCACCGCTCTTGTTCATACAAAACAGAAAACAAGTATAAATATTCATCAATGAATGCGGATTTAAGCAAATGTTGGAAGTATATTTCTCTCATTCTCTTGTTTCTCTCTGCACTGCCTGAAGATGGTGTTTTTTCTCTTATTAGTCTTGTTTCTCTCTACTGCACTGCCTGCTTGCAGCTTCTCCCCTTCTTATCATTCCGATCAACATGCTCTTCTTACTTTCAAGAATTCCCTCTCCCTCGACCCACTCAATTCTCTGCACGATTGGTCTCCCCATCACAACACCTGCAATTGGACTGGCGTTATCTGCTCTTCTCGCCGACCGCGCGTGGTTTCCTTGAATCTCACAGGTATGGCCTTACTCGCTCCAATTTCCCCTTTTCTTGGTAACCTCTCTTTTCTTAGAACACTTGCTCTCTGGAATAACAGCTTCCACGGCCAAATCCCACCTCAGCTGGGTAGGCTTTTCCGTTTAAGAATTCTTAGACTGTCTAAAAATGAATTGGATGGCCCCATTCCGTCCACTCTTGGAGGCTGCCGTTCTTTGCAGCGTCTCTATCTGTCTGTTAACCGTCTGACCGGCACCATTCCCTCCCAGCTTGCCCTTCTTTCACAGTTAGAGATCATTGCGTTCGGAGAAAACCAATTGACAGGCACAATCCCAACTTTCATAGGAAACATGTCCTCCTTGACTGCCATGGATTTAACCGAGAACAACTTTGTAGGACTAATTCCCTCGCAGCTTTCCCTTCTTTTACGGTTAGAGATCATTGGATTAGGAGAAAACCAATTGACGGGCACAATCCCAACATTCTTAGCAAACATGTCCTCCTTGACTAACTTGGATTTGTGTATGAACAACTTGACGGGAACAATTCCCGCGGCCCTTTCCAACTGCACTCATCTCAATGTTTTGCAGTTATGTGGCAACCACTTTACCGGCCACATTCCCTTTCAGTTTGGCAAACTGTCAGAGTTGCAAGAGCTGAGTTTTTGGGGAAACCAACTCACTGGTGAAATCCCGAGCTCCCTCTCGAATTGCACTCTACTTCAGTCGATTGACTTAAGCCTTAACCGACTGAGTGGCACAGTGCCCTTGGAGTTTGGTAAATTGCGGAACCTTCAATATCTTCTACTAGGGGGAAATCATCTTGTGAGCGGAAGCAGCGGCTTGTCTATTCTAACAGCCTTGACTAATTGCTCCTATTTAGAAGTACTAGAGCTGTCTATTAATGATCTCACTGGGGTCTTGCCCTCTTCAGTTAGCCGGCTATCTAGTGTACTCTCCTCTTTGGGATTGGCTTCTAATAAACTTGAGGGAAGCATACCAAGTGACATTGGCAACCTCACAAAGTTGACAGAGTTAGACTTACATAACAACAGTTTCAATGGAACAGTTCCATCGACACTAGGTCACCTTCCGCATCTTGAAAGATTGTCACTCCACAAAAACAATTTAGATGGAATAATTCCAAAAAGTCTGGGTCAGGCCAAAAAGCTTGGGTTATTATCGTTGGGTGAAAACATGCTTTCAGGGAGAATTCCAGACAGTCTTGGTGATCTTCCACAACTAAGACAGCTTCTTCTTTCTCGCAATCAACTGTTAGGACAGATACCAGCCAGTTTAGGGAGATGCATAACTTTAGAGGAGGTAGACTTGTCTTACAACAAGCTAAGAGGAAATATACCTCCTGAATTCACGGGTCTTCAAAATCTCCAGTTCTATTTCAACATTTCCAACAATTTGTTACAAGGCTCTCTTTTAGAATTGAGCAAAATGACGATGGTGCAAGCTATAGATGTCTCCCTCAACCATTTCTCAGGTGAAATTCTAGGAGCACTGTCAAGCTGCAAAAATTTGCAACATTTGAATCTTTCTGGGAACGCATTTGAGGGCCCAATACCAGCATCTCTCACAAGTCTAAAGAATCTTGAGGAAATTGATCTTTCTAGAAATATTTTGTCAGGTGCAATCCCAATAGCTTTCAAAGAGATGATAATGCTTCAACATATAAATCTCTCTTCAAACAAATTAACCGGAGAAGTTCCAAAGGGAGGAGTTTTTGAAAAAGTTGGCAAGTCAGCGGTTATGGGGAATCCTGGTCTTTGTGGCACATGGATACAATTGCAGCCATGCTCTAACTCCAAACACAAACAACTTCCAATATTCAAAAAGGTACTAATATCAGTTGTGATTGGCAGTGCAATATTTATTGTCTCTTTTTCACTGTTAGTATTCTCCTATAGAAAGAGACACACTAGTCAGAATGTTGTTTCTCTCAACATAGGTCTCAAGAGGATTTCATATGAAGAAATTAGAGATGCAACCGAGAGGTTTAGTGAAAACAATCTAATAGGAGTTGGCAGTTTTGGGTCTGTTTACAGAGGTATTTTGAAGAATGGTACGAATATAGCTGTAAAAGTTCTCAATTTGCAGGATGCAAATGCTCACGAAAGTTTTAACAAAGAATGCAATGTGCTTAAAAGGGTTAGGCACCGTAATGTGATCAAAATCATTTCAACATGTTCGAACCTGGATTTTGATTTTAAAGCCTTGGTTCTTCCACTCATGTCAAATGGAAGCTTGGAGAGATGGCTATATCCTCAAGGAGGAGATGATTGTAGATTACATTTGAGAGACCGATTAAGAATAGCAGTGGAAATAGCTCAAGGAATGGCATATCTACATCACTATTGCTTTGTACAAGTGATTCATTGTGACTTGAAACCCAGTAATGTGCTATTAGGAGATGATTTGACTCCATATATAGCAGACTTTGGCATTTCCAAGCTATTGTTTGGCAATTCACTGGATTCATTAACTTCAACAAATGTATTGAAAGGATCCGTTGGATACATTGCACCAGGTATATATATTACATTATTGTAATATACATTATTATTGTCTCGAGATTTTTTATTTTTACCAATGTTTAAAATAATATAACAATCAATAATCATGGTAATGCATTACAGAGTATGGAATGGGTGGAAATATATCAACAAAAGGAGATGTATACAGCTATGGTATTCTACTATTAGAGCTGCTAACAAGGAGGAGACCTACAGACAACATGTTTGTTGAAGGACTTAATCTTCAAAAATGGGTAGGCATGGATTTTCCAAATAAAATGATAGAAGTGGTGGATAAAAACCTTGTTAGTGATGCTAATGAATCAAATACATCCATAACATTGGCATGTCTTACTCAATTTATAGAAATTGGGTTGATTTGCACAAGGGATTTACCTCACCAACGTCCAAATATGGATGAGATAGCTGAGAGATTAGAAAAAACAAGTGGTAAATTTCTTGGTACTCCAAGAGATTTTCAATTGCTGATAAATATCTCACCTTTTCTTGAGAGAACAAGTGGTAGTATTAGAAATAATGATTCAAGGAGCTCTACATCTACATCCTAGCTAATGTTTACCCAGTAATAGCTATTACTACTTTTGTTGCTTTTCTAAGGAATATTTGCCTAGATCAAGTAATTATAATTGAAGTTTTCTATATCTCCTTAATAAAGTGTAAAGTTATGTAAGGATCACACGTGTGTAATGTTAGGTCAAATTGAGGAGATGTGTGGGTGACTTGTGATTTTTGGTTGAATTGATGATATGTAAGGTATACATGGATATTGTTTAAATAAAAAATATGAAAAATAGATTAGTTGTTACTCTTTATTCTTATATAGTGTTGAGACACAATTTTGTCAAATACTGAATCTAAATTTTTTATTAGGAACAATATTTCAATTTTGAGACAATGTGAGCTAACAATATAAAAAATATCACATATTTTTATTTTAATCACATGCAATCTTTCTTAATTTTTGAAATCTTACTTAATTTTATTTTTTTTAAACACTACAAAGAATCAAAATCCAAATCCAAATCAATTTATGTATAGATTTGAAAGAATATTCTGTAACAACACTAGTACATCAAAAAGACAAAAGATACAAATTTTTATTTATAACAGAAAAAACTTATAAGTAAGAAATCAATCTAATGATTATATGCATATCGCTCCACTACAGTATTTTATTCCATAAAACCAAATAATTGTCACATTATATTCCTATATATTATATGAATGAATGAGAGCCAACCTTTTTTTTTAAACCCACAAATAATAGTTAATGGTAATTATTGACGAAAAAATTATTTATAGTAATAAAATGACCTCTACCATTTACAAAACTTCAAAACACATGTATTTTACTTATAGGTTTTCATTAGAATATTTATAAAAATAACAGATATTTAAAAATAATAATATGAGTTGTACCATCAAAAAATGTAACTTCCTTTGTATCCATTTGTATCAATTGTAATTGTTTTGAATCTGAAGAGACTCGCATGGAATGCGTCAAGAATACTCTTAAGAGTGCACATGGAAGACTTCTATTATATGTTCCAATAAGAAATTGATCGACATTCTTTAATACTCAATAACTATGACATAGATATCATCAAAACGATGATCAATTTTATTGTAATAATGCAATTTCTCTTATGAATATAATAGAAATGTACATAGATTCAATAATATGACAAAGTAAAATGCTATTATTTGTATACATTAGAATTTAAATAACAATAATTTTATTAGAAAAATTCATTTCTCATATACATTAATCTGAAATAATATATATTAAATTGAAATATTAATATTCTAAGAAAGTTCATTCCTCATACACATTAAATTGAAACATCGGTAAACACCTCTTGACTCGATACATCTTCCATGTTTGTCTTTTTTTATTTTAAAATACACTTACATCAGTAACAATAAATAATTTGGTTCTTGTTTTTCTTTTATTTTTATTAAAAAGCTGGCACGTGAAGGGTGTGGTCATCCCTCACTTTTTGACTGGAAAGAACTTCCACGCGGAATTGACGCTGTACAAACAATAATTACACCGGAGGTGTCTCCTTTGAAGATGACCCTGCTGGAAAGCGTCAAATTCCGGCGGGCATCTTCACGGAATTATTTCCGGCATCCGTACTTCAAAGGAAAAAGCTACCCGCATGTGTGGTGAGCAGGTGCAGCACATTAGAAGCGTTGTCGGCCTCGGTGTGGTGGTCGCGGAACAGGGCGCTGGGAATGGAGCACGAGTAGTGATCTTTCTCCGATGGCTCTGCTGAAAGCGCTGCTTGATTTACAGTTTCCAGCGAGCTTTTCTCCGTTACCCTGTTCCGGCTGTCGTGCTGTTTACTTAGCATGTTTACTGGAGGATTGTGTATCCTGCAGTGTTTTCGTTCTTTCTGCGTGCTGTGCAACCAAGCTTCACGACCCACATGTCATTGAAATGCCTTGGCACATTTTCCCATGCTATATCTAAGCCGTGTGAGTCCACCTTGTGTTGCATTGTTTTGATTTAGATCATGAAGTGTAATAGCACCATTGCCGCATGTGCTTCACACTCTTCCAGCTTCGCTTTTCATCGGTTACCTTTCGTTCCTGCCTCTCATTCCCCTTTACTGTCAGCATCATGTTGTCATGAAGCATTTGCCTCAAGCCGTGGAAGCTTGTCTAAGCCGCATGGTTCTATTCAAAGTCCGTGGAACACTCCATCGCATAGTTGCGAAGGTTCTCTCGCAATGCAAATAGTTGAACGCAATCCCTGCCGTATCCTACCTTCAACTCATGTCTTTTGTACAATGTGATGCTTCATTTTCACCAAGGCGTGCAATGGAACCATTGTTAGTGACCGTCACTGGAACTTTATCAGGTGGACAGGTCCCTGACATGACCAACAACTCTGGCTTTGCCTTGCGATCTACTGCTTGGCAACATAGGGGGTTGTGACGCGACAGGTCCCTTTTCTACATTCTTCAGCTTGATAGAGAACGCTGTAGAGATCTCCTTTGGTTCAGGGATGAGGCTTTCTTCATGCAAAACACATCACTGGGAGATTGTTTTCTCACTTACTCTGATGCCCCAGATGAATTCCACCATACCACTGTCAGTTTGCATTTATGTGCCGAGTTATCCTCGACTGCAAGAATGCTGAAAGAGTCATGAAGTTCGCCTTGCAGAGTTAAATGGATATAGGCTACCACTTGCTAATGGAACTACTGTACAAGATTTAATGATTTCAAAGTATAATGTGAAGCTACCAGGTTCAGATCTTGGGGGCTGGAATCTGCCCCTTTCCCATATCCTTCGGTTGTTCACTGTCCATAATCTCTGATTGCCTTCCAGGATCAGATATTTGTGCCACTTCGAACTGGGAGGAAAGTCTTTGCGAGAAGGGACAACCTACTGTCTCATCCCTGGTACATGTGACGCTGGTCTCTTCACAGGTAGTCTTCCCGCGGTCTAAATATGTTCTATAAAGGAGTTCTATGTAAATCACACCTCCTCCGCCACCACTTTTGCTTCTTTTTCTATCTTTGGAGCTTGGCTCGAATTCTCATCTTCTATGTATGGTTTTTCCAACCTTTATGCTAGTGAACATAATGCGATCTATGGCCTCATTTTATTGTGTAAGCCCCCGTTAGCCTGTGTCTACTTGAGCAATAGCAATGTTGTTGTGGCTTATAAATCTGCCCTTCTCTTTCCTGGCGTCACTTTAAACAGATCTCGTGTAGATCGTTCTGTACCTATATGTTATGCTATGATTTTGGAAGCGTGTGTTTGACCATACTTGCAATCATTTGACATATTTTGAGCTCCCATCCTCAAACATCACCGAGAGAGTTAATGATCCCTATTTGATGACAATTAATTCGAAGCTTGTATCACCTCCCGTAATTCTTATTTTTTAAACTTTAGGCTCCTTGAATCCCAATCAGTCAAATTGAATTTAGTTTAGGGCGATAGTAGGTTATTTGGACCCACACATGAAATGCAAACATATCTAAAGAATTGCAACATTCTTTGGAGGCTTGCAACTTACAGTCGCAAGTCCCACATTTGATAATGGAATTCCCGTGTAGTGAAACAAACTGTTTACGGGCAGACTATGTTTTGAACCACCGATCTACTAAACTAATTTTGAAACCATAGTTATGTGCATGTATCGTAGTTGTCTTTTCCTCTTGAGGGGAGGAAAACAACAAGCCCATTTCCGAAAATGAGGGGAGGAAAACATAGACATATAGAGTACTAAGGTTTATTTCCTATTCCATATTTTTTTGTATTACCTTGTGTGTGTGATAAGTAAGAGTAACTTGCATAGTTTCCTTGTTTCACTGATCCACTCCTAACATAAAATCCTCGTAGTTAGTGGTTAAATCTAAAGTTAGACACTTGCTACCTACACTATTATCTTGGGAAGTGCAGACTCTTTATTAGCTTATCTCCTATGTTGGTTGCACTGCACAGAATAGGACCTAGATGTCTATCGTGGAAATGGTGATGGTGATGGTTTATATGCAGGAGACATTTGGAGTTTGGGAGTTACATCGCTGGAATGCTACATGGGTCATTTTCCATTTCTAGCACCAAGACATAATCCGGATTAGCCTACGCTCATGTTCGCCATTTGTGTAGAGGATTTATCATCTTTACCACCAAGTGCATCGTCAGAATTCCAGAGTTCATAGATTGTTGTTTACCAGAAAAAATTCAATAGGAGATGGACTTACCTCCCACCTTCTCAACCATGCCTTCATTAACAACTCTCTTGAGTAATATTTTACAGTTGTCATTCTTTATTGAAACAAGGCAAGTGTCTTGAGCATTTCCTATGGAGAACACATATGGAACTGTTGTCTTGAGCATTTCATGGGTTGATACACTTTTTCTTTGCCACTAATGGGTTTTTTTTACCTTATTCCACATGAGCAATAAATTCTTGCTATATTTACAAATAATGAATGAACTACTGTGTTAAAGATCTTAATCTCTACATCTGCTTCTTTGCAAACTTGAAGCAGTTTCCAAAAAAAAAACACTTTTGGGTGATATTCAGAATCTATTTTTACACCGGGGGTCCCCACCTTTGAGGATGCACTTGTTGGATAAGCATAAGACAAGTTGTACAAATCCTTCCATTCTTCCTCCTTTTTCTCCTCTAGAGAAGGCATAGATAAGTAGGGTTCACAGGGAGTCAAGAAGACACAGTTTCGTGACATTCTGTAGTTAGGGGCGAGGGAAACCTAATTTCAGGCTAACAATGATGTTGCATGGGGGAGAGATGGATATAAAAGAAGATATGGTTAAATGGGTGGAGGTGGCTTGGAGGGATCGAACCCCTGACTAACTGTTTGTTTTCGATCCTGCAAGTAAGTATGAAACTATGAATATACAATATAAAGAGGCAGAGATGTATATAACTGAGGATTTTAAATTCTATATTGCAAATGTGAGAGAAGTTGAAGTGAAGGGGAACACATAAAGGAAGAGATGTGAATGCGCCCTCACAAACAGGTGGTCGAAATGGAATGATGACATTATTGATGGCACATAATCTATGTGTACAAATGATATGGTTACTATGGTCAAAGCTATCAAGTTTACTTAATTGATGGCCTAGGATTAACAAAATGTTTCACTTGCCCTGCAATTTGACGTTCACCTACAAAACATATAGTTTCTTTTATGCTAGGTTTTTTGGAAACAAGGAAACTATGCAGTTTTGCATTGCACATTCAATATTACATCTACAACTTTATATATATTCATATGTTTTGTTTTCCTCCCCCTCATTTTTGTAAATAGCTTGGTGTTTTCCTCCCCTCATTTTTTGAAATAGCTTCTTACTATCACATGAAAATGAATTTCTAACTTAGTTTTAGTAGATGGACGTGTTGTATGTGCTCGACGAGCTCGAAGAAAAAGTCACGCCTGAGTGCATATGAGCTATTTTTCAAGTGCCTCATTTTATCCCAATTTTACGCGTAGGCACATTCATATCCAAGTAAAAGAAGACATGACATAGACATAAAATTACTTAAATCTTATATCGTCCATAATATTAAGTGAAATTTTAAACAAACTATTTTTTTTAAAACAATAGTATGTGAATCTTTTAGATGAATATTAATGAAAGCTATGAAATTTAATATGAAAAATATTTATTTTGATGAATATGTATGTTTTATTTGTAAAGAGGTAAATAGTTTTGACAACACTTTATTTACTATAAATATTGTTCAATTTTTTTCTATTTAATTAAATGTTTTGATTTTTTTTTAAATTTATTTAATCGATGTGTGTCTTAAAGGCATATCTTAAAAATATTTATGTATTTTGTATTATAAACTTACACAATTTATCTTTAAAATATATAATTAATCAATAAATCAATTTTTTTCCTTTTATTATCTGTAATAAACAAACGTGTTTCATTGAAAATTGGTATATTCTAGATAATGCCATCATAGTTTGGGAAGGCATGGAATGGGAGAGAATATCTAACCAAAAATCCCTTTTTATCAAGATAGATATTGAGAAATTTTACGACTGGATTGAATGGCCCTTCATCTCCCACATGCTATAAGCCCTCAACTTTGGACCTCAGTTCATTCACACAGTGAACATGTTATTCCAACATGTTGATTCTTGCATCACTATCAATGGTGTTCAATATTATCGGTTTGGGATTTTTAGATCTATTTGACAAGGACGTCCATGGTTCCATCTCTTTATGTGTTGGTTGCAGAAGTATTTAGTTATTTGTAAGTGCGTTCTCTTCGGCGTCGTGGAGAAGTGCTACGATAAGGACGAGCAACAGGCGGTAGGGTTTTCAGAGGCGAGCTCAACGGAAAATATTCAAGTGCCGGATGATTTCAAGTGCCCCATTTCGCTCGATTTGATGCGCGACCCTGCGATTGTGGCCACGGGTCAGACCTATGACCGTGTTTCAATCACGAGATGGATCGAGGAAGGACATTGTATGTGTCCTAAATTGGGGCAGAAGCTTTTGCACATGAATCTGATTCCGAACCATGCTCTCCGCAGCCTGATTTGTCAATGGTGCGAGAAGAACGACGTTCCGTTCGAGAAACCGGAGAGCATTCCGTCGCTGGTGCCGTCAATGTATACGTTGCTTATTTACAGGGAAACTTCACCCCAAATAACGTATACTCTGGTAATGGAGATGCAACTTATCATGTCAGTCTGTGAAAGTGTTGTGTGTACAATAGACATGGGGGTCTACAAGGATATCCCTGCTATTGTGAGAGAGGCCAATGCAAGTCCACTGGGCGAAGGTCTATATTATACTTCGCTTCTTGCCTGTGTTGTTTGCTGGCAGCTTTTCTTTATTGGGGTCTTTGGTATCATTTTTCCTCAATTGGTTGCGAAATTTCCATAAGATTAATCCCGCGTCAACTCGTGTAAAAGGTGTGGTGATTTGGGTATCGAATACCCATTTGGCATTGACGATGGATGCGGGAGTTTTGGAGTACAGATCGTTATTCGTGTGTAGCAACAACACCCACTTGAATCAAGGATACTGATTGGTAGATATGTCGTCGCAAATATCAGCTACGATGCACATCCCTGAAATTCTTTAATTCAAATACCAACAAATTTCCTCTATTTCAATTGCAACCACACCTCTGTACTGCTTCAACCTCAATTATCTGAGTCTATGTGTAACACTAACAGTTACCTGTGCAAGAGGTTCGTTGAGTGTCCCACTCATGCATTATCTTGCTTCTACTATCCACAGACTTTATATTAGTTGAGATTCATGCTTGAAAACTGTGAATCATATGTCGCTATATATTCTACGGATTCTCTTGAATTATGAGATTCCCATCATGGCTAATACTCACTGCCTCAATTGTCGCTAAGGATGAGGGAGTTGTGGCTACCACACCCAATTTTCCACTTTTCTTTGTCTTTGCGACCGCACCAATCTCACCCTTACTCGGTAAGAGCATGGTCCCATGGAGGGGGGCTCCATAAATATCTGAGTGCGGGTATGCATATTATATTCCACATAGACAAAAAATAACCTAAACTATAACGACAAACTCCTAGCCCCCCTCTCCAGCCACCGCTTGAGTTTAGGGGGCAAAAAATTTGGAACTCCTATTTTTAGGCCTAGATTCTATTATTCCTATAGGTGGCTTTAAAAATAATTGTGTGGCCTTCCGTTGCAAAAAAATAGGAGCTGCAGCTCCTCCATGGGACCATGCCCTAAGTACGTCTATCTAGGTTCTTCCCTCTATAATATTTGTTTTTCTTTTATATGGATGATGACGTAAGCAGGGTGTTGTTACAGATCATCACAACCATGTTGGAGTAGCAGGGGTAGGTATAGCTACACTCCACACACTTTCTTATGCATTTCAACTTTGTATGCATGTTTTACTTGAGTATATTTGATGTTCGATGGCAGCAATAGGCGTTGGTGCAAGGATTTTTCTCGTTTGCTATTTTATAAAATGCAGAGCTAAGAGAGTTTGTTTGAGATTGGGAGTTATCTACACCATTCCTTAATAACAAACTTGAATTGGTCTAAAGCTTGAAAATAATTCGATGTAAAATCTTATGCCAAGCTCATAAATGTTAGTTCACGGACGAGGAGGGTGATTATGGAACCAATGTACTTAGTCTGAATGATTTATAATAACGAGTGACCCATTTCACGATGGGAGATTTACACACGGCATGTGAAATCTTCAATGTTAGTCAAATGTTGACATTGTTTCACCTAATACAACCAATATGTGTCTAATCTTTTTCTAGCACATGCTCACATCCTGTGAGAAAAAAGGAGCTTCAAAACAGGTCGTGGACTTTCACCAAAGCATAATAAGAATTGTTTTTTTTTCCAGATGTTGTAGTTGTACTATATTTCTCCCCCCCGCCCATAACATGAACTTGAAACAATTTAAGATAGCATATATTTCACCACAAATTGTAACTCCAAAAACTAAACATTGTTATCCTCTCCGGTGTAATTTGCAACTCATTTGCAATTGCTAGTATTATAAATTACAAAATATTTTTCATTTGTTGCCTATCTTGAAAAAACCGATATATTACAAACAATAATATTATAAATTTCAAGATAATATTAGTTTCTAAATAAGCTCGAGTATCTTTTATTTTTTTTCAAAAAGTTGGCATCCGAAAGGTGCGGGCATCCCTCGCTTTTTGACCGGAATCAACATCCAGACGAAATTGACGCTTTTGCAATTATTCTCACGGAAATCCATGGGAAATTTCATGGAAATTTAAATAATTATTTCATGAAATGTATGGACGGCTATTTATACAAAACAGAAAACAACTATAAATATTCATTTAAGCAAATGATGGAAGTATATTTCTCTCGATTCTCTTGTTTCTCTCTGCACTGCCTGAAGATGGTGTTTTTTTCTCTTATTAGTCTTGTTTCTCTCTACTGCACTGCCTGCTTGCAGCTTCTCCCCTTCTTATCATTCCGATCAACATGCTCTTCTTACTTTCAAGAATTTCCCTCTCCCTCGACCCACTCAATTCTCTGCACGATCGGTCTCCCCATCACAACACCTGCAATTGGACTGGCGTTATCTGCTCTTCTCCGCCGACTCGCTCCAATTTCCCCTTTTCTTGCTAACCTCTCTTTTCTTAGAACACTTGCTCTCAAGAATAACAGCTTCCATGGCCAAATCCCACCTCAGCTGGGTAGGCTTTTTCGTTTAAGAATACTTAAGACTGTCTATGAATGAATTGGATGGTCCCATTCCCTCCACTCTTGGAGGCTGCCGTTGTTTGCAGCGTCTCTATCTGTGTGTTAACCATCTGACCAGCACCATTCCCTCGCAGCTTGCCCTTCTTTCAAAGTTAGAGGTCATTGCGTTAGGAGGAAACCAATTGTCAAGCACAATCCCAACTTTCATAGGAAACATGTCCTCCTTGGCTCAATTTGATTTGATCACAAACAACTTGACGGGAAGAATTCCCGCGGCCCTTTCCAACTGCACTCACCTCAATTTTTTGCAGTTGTTAGACAACCACTTTACCGGCCACATTCCCTTGCAGTTTGGCAAACTGTCAGAGTTGCAGATACTGTATTTATGGGGAAACCAACTCACCGGTGAAATCCCGAGCGCCCTCTCTAATTGCACTCTCCTTCAGTCGATTGACTTAACTGATAACCGACTGAGTGGCACAGTGCCCTTGGAGTTCGGTAAATTGCGGAACCTTCGAGATCTTGTACTATGGGCAAATCATCTTGTGAGCGGAAGCAGCGGCTTGTCTATTCTAACAGCCTTGACTAATTGCTCCTATATTTTAGAACTACTAATGCTGTCTATGAATGATCTCACTGGGGTCTTGCCCTCTTCAGTTAGCCGCCTTTCACGCCAACTCTCAATTTTGGCATTGGACTCTAATAAGATTTAGGGAAACATACCAAGTGACATTGGCAACCTCACAAAGTTGACAGTGTTAGACTTACATGACAGCGGTTTCAATGGAACAGTTCCATCAACGGCGCTAGATCACCTTCCGCATCTTGAAAGATTGTTTCTTGACAAAAACAAGTTAGATGGAATAATTCCAAAAAGTCTGGGTCAGGCCAAAAAGCTTGGGTTATTATCATTGGGTGAAAACATGCTTTCAGGTAGAATCCCAGAGAGTCTTGGTGATCTTCCACAACTAAGAAAGCTTTTTCTTTATCACAATCAACTGTCAGGACAGAGACCAGCCAGTTTAGGGAGATGCATAACTTTAGAGGAGGTAAACTTGTCTTACAACAAGCTAAGAGGAAATATAACTCCTGAATTCACAGGGCTTCAAAATATCCAGTTCTATTTCAACATTTCCAACAATCTGTTACAAGGTTCTCTTTTAGAATTGAGCAAAATGACAATGGTGCAAGCTATAGATGTCTCCATCAACCATTTCTCAGATGAAATTCCTGGAGCACTGTCAAGCTGCAATAATTTGCAACATTTGAATCTTTCTGGGAATGCATTTGAGGGCCCGATACTAGCATCTCTCACAAGTCTAAAGAATCTTCAAGAAATTGATCTTTCTAGAAATATTTTGTCAGGTGCAATCCCAATAACTTTCAAACAGATGAAAATGCTTCAACATATAAATCTCTCTTCAAATAAATTAACTGGAGAAGTTCCAAAGGGAGGAGTTTTTGAAAAAGTTGGCAAGTCAGTGGTTATGGGGAATCCTGGTCTTTGTGGCACATGGATACAATTGCAGTCATGCTTTAACTCCAAACACAAACAACTTCCAATATTCAAAAAGGTATTAATACCAGTTGTGATTGGCAGTGCAATATTTATTGTCTCTTTTTCATTGTTAGTATTCTCCTATAGAAAGAGAGACAGTAGTCAGAATACTCTTTCTCTCAACATAGGTCTCAAGAGGATTTCATATGAAGAAATTAGAGATGCAACTGAGAGGTTTAGTGAAAACAATCTATTAGGAGTTGGCAGTTTTGGGCCTATTTACAAAGGTACTTTGAAGAATGGTACAAATATAGCTGTTAAAGTTCTCAATTTGCAGGATGCAAATGCTCACCAAAGTTTTAACAAAGAATACAATGTGCCTAAAAGGGTTAGGCACCACAATGTGATCAAAATCATTTCAACATGTTCGAACCTGGATTTTGATTTTAAAGCATTGGTTCTTCCACTCATGTCAAATGGAAGCTTGGAGAGATAGCTATATCCTCAAGGAGGAGATGATTGTAGATTACATTTGAGAGACCGATTAAGAATAGCAGTGGAAATAGCTCAAGGAAAGGCATATCTACATCACTATTGCTTTGTACAAGTGATTCATTGTGACTTGAAACCCAATAATGTGCTATGAGGAGATGATTTGACTCCATATATAGCAGACTTTGGCATTTCCAAGCTATTGTTTGGCAATTCATTGGATTCATTAACTTCAACAAATGCACTCAAAGGATCCGTTGGATACATTGCACCAGGTATATATATTACATTATTGTAATATACATTATCTTTGTCTTGAGATTTTTTATTTTGAATTAATGTTTAAAATAATATAACAATAAATAGTCATTGTAATGTATTTCAGAGTATGGAATGGGTGGAAATATATCATCAAAAGGAGATGTATATAGCTATGGTATTCTACTATTAGAGCTGGTGACAAGGAGGAGACCTACAGATGACATGTTTCTTTAAGGAATTACTCTTCAAAAATGGGTAGGAACAAATTTTCCAAATAAAATCATAGAAGTCGTGAATAACAACCTTCTTAGAGATGCTAATGAATCAAATATATCCATAACATTGGCATTTCTTACTCAATTTATAGAAATTGGGTTGATTTGCACAAGGGATTTACCTCACCAACGTCCAAATATGGATGAGATAGTTGAGAGATTATAAAAAACAAGTGGTAAATTTCTTGGTACTCCAAGAGATTTTCAATTGCCGATAAATATCTCACCTTTTCTTGAGAGAACAAGTGGTAGAATTAGAAATAATGATTCAAATAGTTCTACATCTACATCCTAGCTGATGATTACCCACTAATAGCTATTACTATTTTTGTTCCTTTTTTAAGGAATTTTTTCCTAGATCAAGAAATAATAATTGAAGTTTTCTATATTTTTTTAATAAAGCGTAAACTTATGTAAGGATCACATGCATGTAATGGTAGGCCAAATTGAGGAGATGTGTCGGTGAAATGTGATTTCTGGCTGAAATGATGATATGTAAGGTACTATACATGGCTATTGATTAAAGAAAAAATATGAAAAATAGATTAGTTGTTACTCTTTATTCTTATATAGTGTTGAGATGCAATTTTTTCAAATAGTGAATCTAAATTTTTGACTAGGAACAATATTTCAATTTTAAGACAATGTGAGCTAACAATATAAAAAATATCACATAATTTTATTTTAATCACATGCAATCTTTCTTAATTTTTGAAATCTTACTTAATTTTATTTTTATAAACATGTAGTACTACTACAAAGAATCAAAATCTAAATCCAAATCAATTTATGTATACATTTGAAAGAATATTTTGTAACAACACTAGTACATCACAAAGACAAAAGATACAATTTCAAAAAAAACTTATAAGTAAGAAATCAATGTAATGATTATATGCATATCTCTCCACATTTCTATTTTATTCCATAAAATGAAAAAAATTGCAACATTATATTCATATATATTATATGAATGAATGAGAGCCAACCTTTTTTTCAAAACCCACAAGTAGTAGTTAATGCAAATTATTGAAGAAAAAATTATTTATTGTAATAAAATGACCTCTACCGTTTACAAAACTTCAAAACACATGTAATTTACTTATAGGTTGTCATTAGATTATTTATAAAAATAATGGATATTTACAAACAAACATATGAGGTGTACCATCAAAAAATGTAACTTCCTTTGTATCTATTGTAATTGTTTTGAATCCGAAGAGACTCACATGGAATGCATCAAGAATACTCTTAAGTGTGCACATTGAAGACTTTTATTATATGTTCCAATAAGAAATTGATTGACAATCATTATTACTCAATAACTATGACATAGATCTCATCAAAATGATGATCAATTTTATTATGATAATGTAATCTCTCTTATGAATATAATAGAAAGATACATAGATTCAATAATCTAAAAAAGTAAAATGCTATTCTTTGTATACATTAAAATTTAAATAACAATAATTTAATTAGAAAAATTCATTTCTCATATACATTAAAATGAAATATTAATATTCTAAGAAGAAATTTCATTCCTCATACACATTAAGTTGAAACATTGGTAGACACCTCTCGACTCTATGCATCTTCCATGTTTGTCCTTTTTGTTTTTAAACTACACTTATATACATAACAATAAATATATCCTGTAGATTATTTTTGTATACTTTGCTAATATATTTTTATCCTTCAACATAGTTCGAATTTTTCTTAGTTGGTGAACCTTCCAATTCAAGTAACACCTTACAATATTTTCTTCACATCTTTTTTTGTATATTGAAACAATTTTTTTACAAAAAGAGGCTGCAAAAGAAGGGAACAAAAAATAGAACAAGATAAACTATTATAATCCTTGACCAAACATGCTCAACATCAGAACATACAAAAACTGATTATATAAAGAAAATATCGAATAACCAATTTATTCTTGTGGAGCTACATTGGCACCATGTTTCACCCTCTGGCTCATTTGAAGCTGCAACTTTATTTGATCTAACTGGCGGGCAACATCCTTGTTTATCTTGGTCAATACCTGTATTTGAGAGAGAAGAGAAGCAATCTGGAAAAATATATTACAGTAAATCTTTGTAATTACAGTTTCCTAATGAATATTAGAGATGGAAAATACTCCTGAACATCGAGTTTTCAAAATATTCAATAAAATCACATGTCTAACAGAATCATCTATAATATTATTTTTCAATCCCAATCCAAATAAATTTTCTCTCCAATTCGGATGATGATTAAACACAACTGGTAAAGTTGTAAATGCAGCAGAGCATTGCTTTTTAACAAGAGGACAACTCCAAAATAAATGTTTTTTAAGTTTTCATTGAGTTGAAAAGGGGCATTTGGAGGTCTGGATAGGCATATATTTCAATATTTTTTCCAACTGGGAGCTTGCAATGTAATATCTTCCATGCAAGTAATTGAGCATCAACATCAGTGTTAGATCTCTATATTTGAGCACTTAATTTAACCCAATAATCATGGCTAAACAGACATTTCCATTTAACATTGAGGAAGGAGTTAGAGACAATTTGGGGAGGAGGAAAAGATAAATTTTCTTTAAAGGAAAATTGACAAAATGATAAGATGACAACCATTTCTAATCTTTGAAGAAGTTACAATGCATGGGGGTGCACAATTTCATCAACAAATCAAGAGGGATTAATGATAACAAAAAAATGAGAAAATGTTGTATTTAATTGTTCAAGCCAAATCTTATTTTAATAACCTTCCAAGGAGACCATTGTAAATTGTTGTAATCCCATATGTCACTAAATAATCTGACTACTTTCTTGAACAACAAATAAGCATGTCTGGGAAAACTAATGGCTAAAGGTTCCCATGATATTGGATAAGTTTATTCCACCAAATTGAAGAGGAGGGAAAGCTGAAACCATGATGCAAAAGGGATTCTTTCCATTTTAAGCAGACACAAACATGTTGTCATGACTTCTAAATATATTGGATAGGGAAGGATGCTTTTAATTCAAAAGATGGAGCAACCAAAATTTTTTCCAACCAATGAAATTCTTGCCATTTCCTTATAGCTAAGGTAGTTTCAATTCTGTGGTGTAGTAAATTTTTTCATGGCTCGTCACCTTTGACAGATCTAACAATCCATTTTATAACTAAACACATTCCTTGAGTTTTGGGGTGTATGATTCCCAATCCTCCTTTGGAGTTAGATTGAATGTAACAAGACCAAGATGTAGCTCTGAAACCAATAGTGCCATTCCACTTGGACCAAATAAATTGGAAAATCAATTTAATTAGATCTTCATACCATTTTTTAGATGGCATACAGTAAGAATAAAAGTACACACGTAGCAATAAATTTTTTGTTGCAAACTTGAGTTTTTTGAGCCAACGATAAAAATTTATTTCCCCAATTAAATAGTTTACTTTTAATTCTGTTAAGATACCAACTCCACATATCAGAAAGTGATAATCCCATGCCGAATGGAAGGTAACATGATATCTCTCCATGCTTGACAAGTTTCCATTCCTTGGGAATCCAATTAGGAATATGACTAACTTGAATTGTAAAAAACTCAGTTTTATGATGAGTTAATATTGAGACTCAGACACCTCACAGTACAGATTTAGAATATCAAGAGAATTCTTTAGTTCTTTTACTGAATTTTGAAGAAATAAAAGAATGTCATCAACAAAATGAGAATTAATCACAACAACATTATGCGGAATATAATTTCTAGAAATGAGTTATAAATGATTATTTCTTTGCAATAGGTATCCCAGGGCATCAGATGTGAGAACATATTAGAATGGAGAAAGGGGACATCCTTGTTTGATGGATTGTTGCAAAGGGATAAACTCAAATATCGATGCATGGTGTTGTGTCCCACTTGTTGTCCCGAAAATGTGAGCAAAAATGGTAAATGTGCGTTATCCAAGGAGGGTTTGTGCGAACACCCCCTTCACGCGAACCCATTTCACGTGAAGAGACACGCAAGCCATTTTTTACCGCGTGTCGCAATTCATCAGGTTCGTGCGAACCATATGTTTGCACGAACACCCTTCGCACGAAGGGTGTTCGCACGAACCACCCTGTTTATACAGTGGAGGTGCTGCGGAGGAAATCATTTTCCTCTGCCCCACCTCCTTCGCGCGAAGTTTATGCGATTGACCAGAGCCCACCACACTAGCTGAGAGCCCACCACACCATCGAGCCCACCAGCGACGAAGCCCAGCAATGACGAGCCCAAGTATGTTAGCAAAATTGTACCCATTTTTTAGCAAAATCGTAGCCATTAAAATACCATTTTTTGCAAAACCCTGGCTCATTTTTTTTGGTAAAACCCCATTTTTTCTCCTAGAAATGAATTGAATGTGAAGGTCAACTCTAAAAATACATGGTTGGCAGTTTTGTATGCTACATTCTTGTTACATGTAAATGTAAATGGTCTCTTTGAGAAAGACAATCTGAGGGCAATAGGCAAGCTATTTATACCCTTCCATTATGTACGTCCAATCCTAGACAATAAAAAGTATTCTTTTACCAATCAGACAATAAAAGGTCAGAGAAACTTGTTTTTTACAATGGACGATTATACTGTAGTTTCAAGCTAATTTTATCTAGCTTTATTTCTATTAGCTTTGATCCACGACTAAGGAAGAATTCATATGGTTGTTACCTGTACATTTTTCCAAGGTCCTCTTGGTTGCCCCCGTTTTGTATGCTACATCCTTGTTACTTGTAAATGGTCTCTTTGAGAAACTCTGAGGGCAATAGGCAATATTTATACCCTTCCATTATGTACGTCCAATCAGACAATAAAAGTATTCTTTTACCAGGTTCAGAGAAACTTGTTTTTTACAATGGACGATTATACTGTAGTTTCAAGCTAATTTTATCTAGCTTTATTTCTATTAGCTTTGATCCACGACTAAGGAATAATTCATATGGTTGTTACCTGTACATTTTTCCAAGGTCCTCTTGGTTGCCCCCGTTGTTCAATGTATTTATTTGAAGCGCTTCTTTTATGTGCTGCAAATTGTAACATAAAGGATCTTTTTAGTTTCTAGAAAAATGAGTATATTGTGTAGCTCACAGCTTCCTATACCATACTAAGATCCCAATAGTGGCATAATTGTTGATTGGAGCCGAGATTGCAGAGTGCACTGCCCGAATAATGCATATCATGGAGATATTCCATTTTCACAAACCTTAATACTACTGCCACTGCTAGGAAGCTTTGCATATTTCTTCTGCAATATCTGTTTTAATGTGCCTTTAGGACTGCTTCAAAGCTTCTAGATAAGATGATATTTTAGTTTTAAATGCTACATGGAAAGCACATCTAAATCATTTGAAGCATGTCTTGAAAATGTTGAAATGAAAACAAATTTTATGCAATGTAAAGAAATGTAAGTGCGCAAAACAATCACTAGTCTACTCAGGGCATATGATTGGAGACAAACTAAGAGTGGATCCAAGGTATCACTACTTAGACCATATGATTGCCACAGAGATCAGGGATTTTATTGGAGAAATACAGTGCATAAAGAGTTTACAACTGCTATCCCCATCATTCCAATGCCTCTACATCCCATTGCAACAAATTGTAAGAGTTTTCATTGGGGTAAGAAACATGGTGGTGCTTTCAATTCTTATAGTGGCTGTCAAGAGGAAGACATCAAGACAAAGTAATATGGTACCTCGAGGAGAAAGTGGGAAAGATCTTCCCACATCTCCATATCCCCTAACCTTTTAAGTAGACAAAAACCTCCCATAGGGATCAAGAAAATTAAACATCTTCAAAATCCATCCTAAGTACACCTGGGATCAATCAACAAATGGGGCTCAAGTTGGGCATTTCTTATATGGTGGCAAAACCAACATTATATGCATGCGTAGATGCACAACTACTAATTCCCTCAAGGGGTGGTTATATAACAGTCAAACTTTGTAGGAGCAGTTTCGTAACTATTTTTCTACCTAAAGCAGGAGCTTAACCCAACCGAATTAAATATTCAAAATAAAGGCAAAATGAGGATCATTTCAATTGTAAGTCATTTGGTGCATAAAGTGTCACTCATAAAGCATGATAAAAGGTGAAGAGATGAGCAAAGTGAGCAAACAACTAACATTTTCTTGTATTTGAATTAAGCAAGCAAATAATATAATGTCTGTTGCATTCATTTTATTACTCTCTTCGTAATATTTTTTTGACCATCATATGATCAAGGAAGCCCGTCAATTTCCACTTCCAGCTAGTTTTCCCCACTCAGATTTCTAGGTTAAAAGTTTTGATGTTCATTGTTGTTCTTTTCTATTATATTGTTTTGGTTATTTATATTGGATGTTTCCATCAACACACCCCACTAATTTAGATTCTTTAAGCATTCAAAACTGTCAATTTCAAGTATAGTTCAAGGGCTATAGCATATGCTGATTCTGCAAATTAAATTAAACAAATGGACTTAAGAGTTTACAGATCACCATATAAATTCTCTTGAATAATGCATCTTCTCTATTAGAATGATGGTTGGAATAAATGCAGTGGTGTGGCTAGTTCAAAAGGACCATCAATTGCAGTCGTTACACCAGATATTACTATAGTATATTCAACACAGTTGAATTTTTGTAGTATTGTTGAGTACCCTAACATCATAAAATATACATGTATGGGCACAACCATTAGGGAGAATAATTACATTCATAGAATGTAAAATAGAAAGAAAGCTCTTCGAACTCTAGGCTAAAGAATATGGTCAACCAATGAGAAAAATAAATGGTAAGGTGTACTAAGCTCCACAAATTTGCTTTCAGTCCCAAACCTGGTGATGAGGTCTATACACAAAATTTGAGCAATATAAGGTTGGAGAGAAATTATCATCTATGTATCTAACCTACAAAAATAGACTTCACCTTTGCATTTGACATATAATCTTATCTGTTAGATAAAAATTTAAAATAGTACAAACACAACCACTGTTAAAATCAAAAGAGTTGTCCCTTAAGAATAGATATGAAATATACCAGTTACTAACATATGAGATTTTCCCTGGCTTGGTTTGTTGGGTTTGGTTGATAGTAGAGACAATACATTGCTAGGTAGAAGCCCTGGGTTCTAACTCTGCCAAGCTGAGGGTTCCAAATGATTTTTTACAAGTTTGACGTCAATAATAGATCCAACTATCCAGAAAACGTGTTTGCCTGACTACCAAATTCCCCTTGTTTTGCTCACTCCCAATATTCTATTTGGCCAGCTAGAAATGTAGTGATGGCTTGGAACACAGGACTTTCATCATCTACATCGCCATAATGATTTATAACTACATTTTTGGGGGCAGTCAACTGTTAACAACATAAAGTATAAGCATCATTTTGACTGCAATAACGTCATCACAATAAAAGACCTAATATACAATAGGAACACAAATAAATGGGAAACTCTTTAGTGGTGATAACAATCAGATAGTAAAAATGGCCAGTCTTTGCAAATCTTAGGTATAACTGCAGAGCATTACACATGCTCCAGACATTTACCATATTTGTCTATCAATCATAGCCAGTGCTTTCTAAAGTTTAAAACTTCCA
Source organism: Taxus chinensis (assembly GCA_019776745.2). Taxonomy (NCBI): domain Eukaryota; kingdom Viridiplantae; phylum Streptophyta; class Pinopsida; order Cupressales; family Taxaceae; genus Taxus; species Taxus chinensis. The sequence continues at coordinate 723,078,753 of CM034151.1, read as the reverse complement.
GTTGCTTACATGTTTGGTATCTAACATGTAGTTTCCTCTTGTGATACTTATATGCATTGTAAACAAAAATTATAAATAATATTAAATAATCAGAACAAAAATAATAATGCCTTGCAAAACCTATTTTGTGTTCTAAGTAGTCTTGAATAAACCAGAGGATGGAGCATTAACATTGTACATGCATTCCCATTTGGGCACACATAAAAGAGAACATCGCATATTACCCACCTATAATGTTGTACTTTTAGGAAACCAAATACCCCTTACAGATTTCAAATTGAATGTCTATTACATGCAAATATACAACAATGTTGCCTAGAAACAAGCATCTAGATACCTGAATTTCTGAGAGACTGTGAACTTAAGTTAGAATCTGTTAATCTAGTGGACCCATTGATGTCTAATAACTAAAAGGGGAAAGGAATAAAAGGAATTAATGATGATACACCAACTGATGAATTGACAAAACAAAATACTTCTTTGAGCTTATGAAAAATGTAAATATTTTGACAAATTGCATAAAGAAATCATCCAAACAATGCAGGTTAACCAGTTTCTCTAATACAGGTTCAATAAAATATTTAAACTGAGATTCTTCCAAAAACAAAACGATCCAATAAACAGAAGTGATGAAATTCCCTATGACCAGAGTTACATGATTAGACTTTGAAGCAGATGCTTGCATATTGGAATAGTTGATATTCTATGAAGACAAAGCATCAATATTTGCATATTCTTCTGCTCAAACATTGAAAGTTGATATTCTTCTGCAGAACAATTAAAAGAAAATAAAAGGAAATGAAAAATACGTGAACATTCATTTATTATTAAGGAATTTTCTTACTTAATTACTAGAAATAAACAGCTTCATTGAAATGTAAAGTTGATTTATCCCTGATTTTGTATACAAACACTATGATGACATCAATAATAGATTACAAATAATTTCAATTTTTTTGTGATTTTTAAGCATGCATAAGTGGTCAACTTGTACATGTGGAGATATAGATGCATTAGACATGTCTTTTACCGATGTGTTTTGTTGTTTAAAATTGGATTGGTGTTCTATTTGATTATGCTAATTCTGTATCATATGCACAAAAATTGTGTTCCAGGGAAAGGTGAATCCCACTCAATGTGAGGTTTTGATAATGGTTTGTGCCCAGGTAAACTTACATTCTCTTCTAGAAACATTGCTTTGACTTTAAGATCATCTAAATGTATTCAAAACTTTTCATTTTTGAACTTTGCAACATCACTTGGTATATTTTGTTATCATTGTGATTTGTAATTTATGTAATTTATTTGATTTTGTAATTTATTTTCTATATTAGTTGCATTGAACTTGAAAATTTCATATTTCTGTTTTCATTAATATAGGAGAATATTTTAGGAACTTTTTTTAATTAAAAGTACTATTAATTAGAATTTTACTTTCATTTTTTTTACAGTCATGGCTTCTTCTGGAACTCCTAATTTGTTTGAGAGGACCGATTTAGAGATTGAAAAATTGCAATCTATTCTCGAAAATCCAACTACAGTTGGGCAGTATAAAGCCCATTGCGAAAAAATACTGGTTGATCTTCGTAGAATAGAGACAAGTTTGAAAACATATAATCCATTTGATTCTGAATCAATTAAAAAATTTATGGATTCACTAAAATCAAGTGTCTCAGGAGATGTAGGTTATAATGAGATTACATCATGACTTTCCAATAAGGAAGTCGTTAAGAGGTCTTGTTGGAGTTTTTATGCAGACAAACGGAAAATAAGGGCATATTATGTAAACAAATGTTCATGTCCTTTATGTGCACCTTTGATTTATCCTAGATTTGTGGCCTCTCAAGGCCAATTTCCAAATAACGACCAATTACCGTTATACTTCATAATGATGCTACATGCTGAGGTTCACTTAAACCTAAAGGTGAACTATTTAGACATCCCTAGTTATTTGGGGCAAGGGCGTGGCTGTATTAGCCACATGAAGGCATATAGAAAGGAGGGAGCTCCTGCAGTTGTTGATGCGCGGCAGCTTGTACCAAGGCCACAACCATTGTTATCAGGCTTTCAGGATGTCGCAGCACCTGTCGTTATGACTGCACATGAGGCTGTTATCGAGGGTCTTGCTGGCATTGCTCGTGAGACCCAATTGATCTCTTCTGACCATGTGGGTCAGTACCTTCAGAGACGCGATACTAGCAGTGGAGGTGCTAGTAGCACCAGTGATGCACGCAACGAGGTATACGCTCGTGCATCTTTGATTTCCCCAGATAACTTTGAGCTAGTTACAGATCCCACTCAGGCACGTCGGCTAGGACGCATCATGGCTGCTGACTTGTTGCGTGCGTATGAGGTGATTGCTCGGCATTGCAGCATTCCACTATTGGGGGTTTTAGATTTTATAGAGCAGAGTGGGAGTGTATCTTCTAGTCAGGGTACTACTACCGCTGCTATAGATAGACTTCCTGTTGCTGGGATTGTCACACCTGATGTTCAGCACATTTATGTTCCGGTGTGTGAAAATTAAACCTTTAATATAATTAAAATTTATTTTAATTGATCATTACTTTACAATTTATTAATATTAAAATTAAACATGTACTTTTTTGTTTAGGCTTCTACTCCAGTGTGTGGAGCTTCACAGCCCACACCATCTACCCATGTCACATACACACAGCTCTTGATTGAGCACAACATGGATCTCAATGTTCCGGGTCTGAGTCAACTTGGCTTAGTTGGTGACATATTTGCTGGTGTTGAGGTCGTGGATGAAAATCCCATAAATTTGGAGATGCGTTCCACAGAGGTATAAATACATGTGTTTTACTATAATTAATATTTAATCTAAATTGAAATGTTAGAAATTAATGAACTTTATTCAAAAAACTTATTTATCAAATTCTTACATTTTATTTATTTTGTTTCACAGGGATCTACGGGACAGAGATCTACGGGTAGCGTAGATACTCCCAACATCCACGCAGGGACAGATACTGAGGTAATCAATTGTACATATCAGTTATATAATGTATTGAATTAATCAAGAAATTGTTGTAGATTTCTGCTTATATATTTTAATATATGGTACATGTTATATATAGTTTATGACGTGTATATTCCTTTTTTTTAACATGCAGGGTGTAGCAGAGCGTAGTGAGGGTTTGGCACTCACCCTAGTGCACAGAGGAGACTTCAGTGATATTTTATAGATTTCAAACATTTTAGACATACTTTTAGAGATTTTAGACATATATATATTCATACTCATTCTAGACATTATTATTATATTTTGATATATGTCTTAGACACGTGTATTATTAATATATTTTGATATATGTCTTAGACACGTGTATTTACAATTATGGATGTGAATATAAGACACCCCCTTATCTTTCATTTTTATCTCTTGATGATATCATAATAGGTATATAACTAGCAATCGCATGTGTTTCATGAGATGTGAACGCCAAACGGTATATGTTATTTGATTTAGAGGCATAGTTATGTGAAGGTTGTTTCTACATTTCAGTCTTGCTCCTTGCCAGAGATTCCTCATTTTCAACCATTGACTAACATCCTTCCAAATCTGTTGTGAGAATGGACCCTGTACAAATAGATGGGTGGTTCTTAAATAGATGGCTTGTTCTCCATGCTAAATTTATCATATGAATCATCAACAAGTGATTACTGGTTATAAAGCTAGGTTCCCTGCAATACATTCATTATTTCTAGGTTTTACACTTTGCTGGTCTCTAGGAATTTAGTGATGCTCGAGATGCTGACGAGGCAAGATATTATCTGAATGGAAGAGATTTGAATGGGAGCCGTATTGTTTTGGAGTTTGCAAGAGGGGTAATGTTTTCATATTTTAGTTTTGTAATTTCTTCTATTATTCAGACATATGTCATTCATACCTTTGATAAGACCTCTTGGTAATTCACACCTTATTGGTTTGCTTTGTCACTTGTAACTAGTTGCAGCAGCTAAGAATAATCCCTAGGGAGGAGTTAGTTGTTTATAGCTAATCCAGTTTCAATTTTGGGTTTTATATTTCTGTTTTGATTTTCCTTTGTTCATCAATATTGATGGAGAGATAGATTTTTAGGGTAGGGATGGGCGAGTGCCTCTACTCTACACATAGTGGTATATAGATATAGATATAGATTGATAAGGCAACAACATCCATAGTTATGCTTGGAAGACCAAGGGTCTATGAATATCTAGATGGATAGCAGGCCCAACTATTATATAGCCATAGCCAAGACAAAATGACTCCTATACCATTGTAAGAAGGATCCTCGATTGTTTTCCGGATGCTGGAGGCGACCAGACCGTATATAGCCTGGGCTGGAGGGTCTGCTCTGCTACTCGAGAAGCTGTATGCTACAATTTAGATTGTTGGAAAAACCTGTGGAATAGGATATCCCTACACAGACTTTAAATTCCATGCAAATTAGGAAATTGGAAAAACAAATGGAGGATGAGGTTGATGGAAAGGAGCTTTTTCTAGCTGATATATTTGGTTCCCCACATTAACAAATGAAGTAACCAAAGAAGAATCAATCTTAAATCATCATGGAAGGCCATTTTTTAGGGTAGGAGGAGGTTAATCAGAAACAAAAGGATACCACTAAAGCATTTTGTGTAAACTATGAATCACAGCACAGCGTAATTGTTTGAAAGTAAACATATATCCTTGTAACCCTGTCATAAAGGATTTAAGAGGGAATAAGACAGTTCCATAACTTCTTCTAATAGAAGAAACTAAGAACTTCCTCTTACATTGAGTGAAGTAGCTCACCAAAAACGCTTGGAGTGAAAGTACAATGTAAATATCCAGAAAAATCAATAAAGAAATGACTAATTGTGGAACTTGTGAACATCAAGAGGCACGTATATGGATAGGTTTTATGTTGGTGGTGCTCCATGTTATTCCTCCTGGATCAGGGGGAGACCCTCTAATCCCAATTCTGTGATTGTGGGATTGTTGAGAGGCTCCATAATCCTTCCGAATCCAACACTATGTTAGCACTCGTACTTGGATGATATTCTACCACAATTATAATGACTGAGGAGCAGCCACTGGAAGGCAAGAAGTATGCAACAGCTACTGTGATATTATGGAGTAATTTAATTGAGAGGAATAATATATTATTCGAAGGGAAGAAAAAGTGATCAGTCAATTTTTGAGTATAAAGGATATTCCATCAACATCCTAAATGGAGAAGTTCCAATTTTATGCAATTGGAGTATATTATAAAAATCAATAGCATCGTGGAAACAAAATCCATTCAAAAAAAGTTGTTCAAAAGGCTATCAGGAGCATTTAAGTTCAGAGTAGATATGGGTTCAAAATTACTGTCATGTTGAATGAGACGAATGTTTCCCACTAAGCTAAAATCAGTTGTTGAAGACATGAAGAGGCTAGCCATGCATTTTCCTTTTATATGTTTCAAACACATCAAACAAGCTACCAATAAAGTGACAGATCCTTATAATGTGACAATTTAAGTCGCTAAAGGAACCTTGGTCATGAGATCAAGGGAGGTTCTGAAGGTTCAAACTTCTAACATACAAACCTGTATTGTTGGGATGTGTTCTATAGAACAATGGCCATATAGTTAGTAGTTTTACGATTCCAGGGAAAACTAGTAAGCAATAGATAAATGTTTTCATGTTTATTAGTGTTACTACAGACCCAGGTTACTCTACTTTGTCCTATGTTATAGCTGGCTTTATCTCTTTTCTGGTTTTAGATGCCACAGGCACCAAACATTTCACCCTCTGCCATCTAGATTGATATTGAGTTGCTATCATTTTGTAGTATTGGCACTTGATGCACAACACCAGGGATTATTCTATAATAGGAGAGCTCCTTGCCAACACTCTGAATTTCCAGTCCAGCCAAAGTCGATTTACCCTCTCCGAGCTTCAAATATGTTGCGCACTCCATCTGTAGACTAGCCTCCTTTTTGTCTTTTGTAGCTTGACCTAAAACTGAGACAGGAATTTTGCTGCCAATCACAAACATCTTTTCCAAATTCACTCCCTCATATCCAATGTCATGGTCCCAACCATGATTTTCCAGAACAGGTCGCACCAGCCATTAATTAGATTCAATGTCAAGATACCGATACCTATGAGAAGGATTTTCAGCATTAAAGGATGGTGGCAAAGCCATGTCTGGCATTGGTACAGAGACAGGCTCTGGACCAACATTCTCCTCTTCCATGTTGCGAGCATTTCCAATTTTCTCCTTTGCAGCTGCTTTCATCTTCCTCATAAGCCTCCGACGTTGTCTCTCTTCTTTCAACTGTTTTTTCATGAATAATTTTTCCCTGTGCTCCACTTCTTTATAATAAGCCTCCTTTTGTTCTTTGCTTAACTCATTTAGCTCAGCCTTTTTAATGGTCTGAAGTTAGGTAGCTTATCATACTCAGATTCATCTTCTTCATCAGAAACATCTTCCAATTCCTCCTCAGAAACATCCTCATCGCCAAGCTGCTCTTTTGGCATCTTCAGCTGAGCTCTTGACAAAATCTTAGAGGCAAAACAAAGTAGCAGTAGTTGCATTTGCTTCAGCCAGGATCTTAGAGGCAAAACAAAGTAGCAGTAGTTGCGGCTTCCAAATCTGCCCATTTGGCAAAACTCTCTGCCCTTCCCTGTTGGTCCTGCAGGCAGAATGATTCTCCACCAAAGATACAGGATTCTCCACACCAGACCATGATCTGCTGTCAAGTATTTTCAATGGATCTCCAAACCCTGCTTCAAAGCTTCAAGACAGGCTCAAGCTGGGGGGAGACTAGTAATGCTATATGAGTCTGGCCTTCCACCTGTCAGTTGCATTTGCTTAAAAATATCAAACAAAAGTTGCAATCAAGCCTGGTATGTGTAAATCCAGGAAAAGCAAACACATTTAATTGATCAGTTAAGCACCATATCCACTAACTAGAAATTTGATCTCATTACCACCTAACACTGCAAAGTACGCAAACGGATTGTTCAAACCAATATATCAGTACATACCCCTTGAAAACCTGAAGCATCTGGCAGCACTGCTGCTACACCAAAAACTACCAGAGTTTTGAGCAAGAGTCAATCAGTTGACTGTCCGGTCAATTTGTGCAGGACGTGGAAACATTTTTATTCAAATAGTGTTCAAACTCAAAGTGATCAAACAAAGGCTGTTGGTCAGCTTCACTTTGCTCATATCACTGGGTTTTTGCTGATGTCAGCAGTACACTGTGTCTGAATCCTCCTTTCTGTTCTTAACTTTCTTGTTGGGCAAGGGAAAGGGAGGTGGACTTCCCATGTGTATTTAGTATGGGAAATTACTGAACATTTATCACTGGAAACAGAAAATGCGCACCCTGGGTAGGGTAAACATTTCAGAGATGTGTAAGTGAATGCAAGATGGGGAGACCAGCACAAGATGTCTCCTTGCTGTGGGAGATGTCTCCAGCAGGCGGTGAATGTCACCTGATTTTTCTGAACACCTTACTGGATTTCTCTTGCTGTAAAAAATAAATAGAAGCAACGAACAAAAGTAAATGCACATTAGATGTAATCTGTATCTAGATAACCCTGTAACTTGAAGCATAAAAGGTGTCCTTGTTATTGTGCTGGTCCTTGTACCTGTACTCACATCTCCAGGCGAATTGCATCTATACGTTTTAATGGAGGTTATTAAGTTTGATTTGGCGCTAATCAGCCTAGTCAGGAGCCTATCTGTTGTAAGTGATGCTATCAAAATTTACCCGAGGCTAGAAACACGTCAAGGAATACTAATCAGGCCAACATGGTAGTGAAAGCATTGTTTCTAGTCCTTGAACCTGTACTCACATCTCCAGGTGACTCAAATCTGTACATTTAATGTGGGTTATTAAATTTGATGTGGCACTAGTGAACCTAGTCAGTAGCCTATAAGTTGTAAATGATGTTATTCCATCAAGTTGTTCATGATGCTCTGGTACAGGAAAAAGAAAGACAAGAAAGGCATTATTGAGTATGAGGAAGAATTTGAAGAAGAGCACTAGCCAAGGACAAGAAAGTCATTGATGAGCATAAGGAAGAACTTGAAGAAGAGCACAAAGTTGGTTGTGTGCCTGGGAAGCCCAAACCCTTCACTTACTCAAGATCCAAGAGGATAGGTAGAAGACAAAGTTTTAGATTCAAAATAAATGGAACACAAGGCTAAGCCTACTAATCCTACAACATATTGACATCCACATCACTATGAGGGGCAACAATCATTAGCGCATGGTGTGGAGCATGAAGGGAACTCATCTATGGATATACTGGGCATCAAAGGAACGCCAACTAGGGGTATAGTTGGAATCAAAGGAGCAATAGCTATGGACATCCATAACTTAAAAGAAGCAACAACTATGAACGTCCATGGAATCAGGCTCGCACAGCCAAAGCATGGCACGATCTAAGACCGGCACTTGTGAAAATATCATTTGGATAGTTGGATGATCAAGCTCGGTAGAAATTGTGTGCAGTGTTCAAAAGACCACTTTATCTAGTTTCTACACGTACTTAGATCTCATTACCACCTAACACTGCAAAGTACACAAATGGATTGTTCAAACCAATATATCAGTACATACCCCTTGAAAACCTGAAGCATCTGGCAGCACTGCTGCTACACCAAAAACTACCAGAGTTTTGAGCAAAAAGGGAAGTAGCTATATCCTAGAGATGGCAACAACTTTTCTGAAACTTCCCTTTTTTCTCAAAACTATCTTGTTCAGTACCACAGTTAGATAGCAAATCGACAGGTTTATTCTCCCAATAGTGATGGCTAACTGTGTAGGAGCAGAAACTAGGGAGGAGGTCCCTGGACACCGAGAATACCATTTATAAATTTGAAGCTGGATGGAAAATTGAGACCCACAACCAACCCAGAAGGAAGTCGCCCTCAATTACCAATTTATAAATTTGAAGCTGGATGGAAAATTGAGACCCACAACCAACCCAAAAGGCTCGGCCACTTATTAGAAGCTTTGGGGATTATGAGGGAGGGGGTGTGTAACACTCAGTTCTATGCATATCTCAAAATGCTATCTGCTCCTGCTATTCAAATTCAAGTTAGCCCATTTGTTCTTCTATGCATCTCTCAGAATACTATCTACTCCAGCAATTCAAATTTAAGTTAGCCCATTTGTTGGTATGCAATAATGGAAAGTCTCCATAGTCCCTACTCTGCATATCTAGCCGTCAAAATACAAAACAATACCCCTGGGTGTCTTCTTGATGAAATGTTTGACTGATTGCAGAACTTTCTCATTGTCTGTAGCATGCATCATCAATTTCTTTTGTAATATTGCCCCGTGTGCTAGTAATTTACATGGCTTCCTTTGATTTTTGGTAAGGTGCATGCAAATACTACAAGTATTCCGTTTGTGCAACCTCAAGACCCCACAGGAAATGTTCTGCTCTCTAATATATTGAAATGAAATAGGAACATGTTGCCGTTTGGTATTTTATTGCTACAAAGTTAATAGAAAAGAAATGTGAGCCATCTATTGCTAAATATTTGAATGAACGAGAATGTAGTTGCTTGTATCATGTTTTCTAGTTAGGGTTCAATAGGCCAATTTGCTAGTAAATATTCCTTTATACTTCTGTTATATCAGTGCTTTGATTTTTAGTCTATGCAATCAGAATACCTGAGTAGCTCCCAATAAATGAACCTAATTTTTCCATGTTTATTCATAACTGGGATTTCCTACCAGTTTTTGCTATTGTTGTTATTACATTTAGGATACAATTTCTGAGTGAGCTCATATGTTTCATGCCCCGGGTGTAAGTGAATTTAAAGTTCAAGTTGACTGTTAAGAATACAAAAATTGAGTTCAAAATGTGAGTACAAAATTTGAGATCATAACACAAGTACACAATTTGAGCTCAAAACAAGAGTACAAAATTTGAGGTCAAAACTCTACAATACCAGATTTGAACAATATATAAAGTAAATGTAAAACAATCCAATTGTGGGCTTCCACAAGAGGGGTCTCATACACTAAACTGGTGTCTCACTTAGTCCTTAAAAACACCTTTACCTTAACTGTTTTATTCAAAAAATGTGTAAGATCTTTTGAAAGCAAATTTATTAAATATCTAAATTTTTCGTAATGCTTATATTTAAATTGTACATATGTAGTGGATCTTCTTTATGTCTGTTGTTTGATAGAAGAGTTCTTTTCATTTTTCTTGATTAAAACAATTCTCTAGGTTTATGTATAAGCTGCCATGCAAATATGTACTTTCTCTGTAATCCTTTAACTTAGGATGAGTTTTGTGAATGGAATTAAATTATGTTAAGTTGGCATCATGAATATATGATAGAGATCACATTGGATGTGCTATCTTATATTTTCATGGCTTTCCTAGCTAGTGAAATTGCCAAGCAAATATTCAACTTCATGAAATGTGTTTGGATATGTTCCAGAGGTGAAATTCATAACATATCATAATATATTGGATAAGTGTATCTAACATGTCATAACCAGTGAATCCTTGTGAATACCGGTCATATTAGGGGCTTTTCCTGGGAGCTGCTGCTTCTAGGCTTCCTCAAACTTTCTGCCTTGGATATGCTTAGTTGACATGTCATAACCAAAATATCAGTATGAATATCCATCATATCTGGGGCTTTGCTTGGCAGTTGCTGCTTTTAGGTTCCCAAAAACTTTGTTTCTTGGATAAGTTTAGGTGACATGTCATAGCCAGAATATCTCTATCATATTTCAGACTTTGCCTGCAACCTGATTCTTTTAGGATCCCAAGACTTTTGTGGGTCATACAGTGTATTAGAATGTTGTTCTTAAATACTTTTCAACTTATATTTTACTTAACAAAGCTGTTTGGCAGATATTGGCAGATTTGGTGGGTTGCCATGGGTATAAGGAGAGCAATGAGGTTGCTAACTTTTTGATCAATTATGAATTGCAAAGAAAGTACTAGTTATTTTCCTCTACTTTACTTGTGCTCAATAAATATGAATTTTAAGTAGTACCATCTCACACCAAAATCCTGTCGAATTTTTTGGCAATGTCCTGAAATCTTTAGTGTGATAATGACCATTAACTTTGAACACAGATCACTCAATTTTGGCAAATCTTGTGAACGTGGATAACCTAGTAATATACCATTACAAATCTTGTGAACGTGGAGTTATTTTTGCATCATACGCTAGGAATATACCATTACAAAGCCTTTGTTACTTATGAGTTGGAAAAAATCTTCCACACAATCACTTCTACATTACATTACCACAACTAACTAATCTATAACAAATAAATGAATGAACTCAAGGATCATGTACACAATTTTGTATTTTTTTTCTTATTCATGTGGTTAATGATGTACAATAGGGATCTTGTATAAAGCACACAACACACTATGTGGATTGAGTGATGTGATATATTTTTTCATGAGTGGACAAAGCACACTATTTGAGCACAAAAGAATAAAATATGAACATGTATGCACCATAATAGTTTCTTATGAAAATAATACTATAATTCCATAAAAAATACATACAAAAATATCTCAAGAAGATGGTCTTGGTGGCGATGGAACAAAAAAAACTGTATATAAAAAAATAATCATAACAAAGCACATAAGCATAAAGGTAGACTAAGACGAAGTAGAAAACCATTGAGAGCTCTAATACCATATAAAAGTTAGGAAAACTCGTCCACCGAATCACTTATGCACTCCATGAATGCATTTAACTAAGCCACAATAAACATATGATTGAACTTAGGGAGCATTCACACAAATTTGAATTTGTCTCTCATTCATGCGATTAATAGTGTACAATACGAAACTTCTATAAATAATAAGGAAATTTTATTTTACAATCACCATATAGTTGTCTTGAACACACTATTATTTAAATTGCCTAAATATGCACTCAAAAAATGGTTTGTGCACATATCTCTCAAACATCTAAACAACCTCTCTAATTTAAGCTTAACCTCTCTAATTTGAATTAAATCGTAAAAAATATCATCAACTCTCACCTAGGTCACATGTTTAAATAATATAAACTAGCAATCACACATGATGTGTGCGATGTTAACGCCAAAACAGACATATTGCTGAGCGGAAAAGGAAATTGAAATGGAGAACAAAGCACCGTAGTTCAATCGAATTCGACGATGAGAAATAAAGGCAAAATAGGCAGGTAGAACAAATTGTCGTAAAAAGTGTCAATGATAGACTTAATAGCATCATTTACAAGACAAGGTTTGAACGCATAAATTTATGGAAAACATGAATTTCTAGTTAACACAGAGAAAAATTTAATGTTGCAATTGATCCATAATCAGCCTATCATGAGTCAATAAATCATGTTTATACCATACATACTTCCATGTAACAACCATATCACAATACTTGTAAACCATAAACCATCTCACAACAAGTAAGAATCACAAGTATTAAACAACTTTATTGTATAGTGGTCTCCATAGTCCCTTCAAGTAGAAAATACAATGCTATCTAGCTTAATAGTTTATTACCAACAAGGTTTAGTAATTTATTCCATGTCCTTCTATATAATACCAAGTGGCTCTGCTCGTTGTTCAATGACTTGTAAAAATTTTTCATGGTCTTCTACATCTAGTCTCCATTTTTTGCGTTTACTATTTGTAGTCTTCACCTGCTGCAATTGTAACCCTGTAGCAATTATGTGATGGGTGTAATGATACACCTTTTTGTCTAGTTTGTAATCAACAAAGTGAATCCCACTTTGGAGGGCTTTCACTTGTTGTAAGTATGTTCCCTGCACTACAACTGAGCCAGTAAAAAATGTTGTCACTTCACTTGTTATTTCACATGTTAGCTTTGTTCTCTCCTCTGTGCAACGCAACAAGTAGTACTCCACTTTCTCAATATTGGCTTCTTCAGCAATGACTGCAAATACATCTCCTACAACCAAATGCAAAGAAACATTCAATGATCGGATGTATAGTATAAATTATATACATATATATTTAATTATCAAATTATACTTGATCCTTTCAAATAAAACATACCTTGTTTAACCAGTCTAGATATGTGGTCATAATTAGTTGAAATTAATGGCACATCTTCAAAACTGTCATCATGATCTGATCCATATGTGTCATCCACAACTAAAGGAACTTGCTTCCACTCACCTACATACCCATGTTTTTGACTATTGCACTCTGAATATGATTTGTTCATGCATTCATAACAAAAACAAGAATAATCTCTTGTACAGATTGTCCAGTTATTACTATCCATAGTCATCAAAGAGTGCAAAGACCTAGAATTGCGAATCCTTTCACATCCATACTTTGTCCTCCGATCAATACCTTCATTTAATCATGCTCAAAAGATCAATATAGTTTAAAACATTTACAACAAAAATCAGAATAAAAAAATTTAAAGTTAGTAACTTGTTCACTTAATAAATCACATCAAGATTTACATATCTATGTTTTAAATGTGCATGTACCTGTTATCTCCCAAAATACTCTATGTAGGGTTGAAGCGTGTGGGGTTGAAGCGTGTGAGGTTGAAGCTTGTGAGGTTGAAACCTGAACTGTAAAATGTTTCTTACACCATTCAACAACAGTGTGGGCATCAATCAATTGATCTCCCTCATAATCAAAGCTTTGTTTCTTTAGAGCACGTTTGATGCATCCACCCGCACCATCGTGTTCTCCCTTCCCACGACCACTCTAAAAAAAACTCCATAAATAAGGAATTTTGTGATGACGATGATAATGAATGAGTGCAAAGAAAGGGCGAGAGGATTTGAATTGTGATGCGTAACCATCTAACCAAACAAAATGGTGATATATTTGTACTCCTCGCTGATGAAGATATTGAAAGAACAAACCAAAACAATGTTGCACAAAGTGGGTGTCATGTTCCTTGTCATCACTTATATAGAAGTGATACTCCTTCTTGATCTTTCACTTCACATATGTACTTTCAACCCCATCCAAATCCAATTGTGCATGCCTATAAAATACTTGAACCATGATAGTAACCTGGTTAGTATGATAATACTGTGTTTGAATTTCATTTTGATGAGAAAATGAGTAATTCTCAGCAAAATCAACCACGAACAATATGGAACCAATAGGGAATGTGTCCCTATTAGTCTTGAATTGTGTAGCCTACCACTTTGAATAGTGAGAATGTTTGATGTATGGACTAATTAAACTTCGGAAACTTTGCATGAATGTAGCAATGGGGATTTCCTCTTCTACCAAATCCAACTTGGTTTCATCTTTTCCAATCCTTGTTGAATATTTTATTTATTTGAACCTAAAAAATCAATTCATAACATGGACAAATTGTCATGTATTCATTTGCAATAAAATAAAAAGCAAAATAAAATCTAACATCCAAATTTAAAAACATAAATTTATATATATCACCTCTTGCAAGCAACCAAGTTAACTGTGTCCAAATCTTCATTTGTTTTTGGCAATAATTTCAAGTCCCCACACTTGTCACAGACACCTTTGATGCAAGTCACATGATCATCGACATGATCATCAGATACGTTGCAAATAATTGAAGTTATGAATTCACTGACACGTGTAGGTGGGGCAATTTCTTCTCGTAACTTTCTATACACCTGAAAAAAACATAGATTTTGAAATACATTAATTTTAAATCACATGTCTAAAAAAATTATATTTAAACAAATTTTAAATATATAGATATAAATGAAAGCACGCCTCAAAATATATATACATTGAATCTATAAATTTTTATGTACCTGATAGTGATAATCAAACTCAACGTGATAGCGACAACAACATGTGTCAAGGACTTTATCAGCTCGCACATACCAAGGCTTCAAATTTTCAAACATTCGTTGTCCAATCTTAACATCTGGATTTTCTTCTGTAAACTTTATGTACATCTCATGTTGAGTTATTTCAAGCCAATTTTTTATATGTTCATCGTAGTTATTGCGAGTTACCCTATGTTTTAAAACATCCCTCACATTCGGAGAAGGACGAGTCCTCTCAGTCCAAAAATTAGAAACTATCTTCACAATATTATCCTCTATTTTATCAGAACGTGGATTTCTACACATTAGTACCCAATTTCCTTCCATAGTAGAGTCATCCAATGTCTTCCTCCTTTTTGCATACTTGCTAACTGTCTTTCTAGATAAACCCAATGCCTTGGCAAAGGCGGTAACATGACGATTCTTTGTTGTATCTTCACTTACAACTGAAGTTAATATTGCTCTATGAGAAATACTCTTATCAGTAGACCTAGTTTTTGTACCCAAAGAACTTATTCCTTTAAAAACATTCCTAACAAATTCTTCTTCTACACGTTTTGAATTTTTCCGTCCAAAATCAACACCTAACAATTCTAATGTTTCCCTCATATCAACATGATTCAAGAATGTAACCAACAAATGTGATCTAGCAACTGTAGTCAAATTAACAAATTCACCATATACTATCTCTACACTTTTTGTTGTTTTCTTTCGTGATAGTGGTTCTTGTTCGGATAATTCTTTTAATTTTTGTAAATCCATCTTCACCAAGTGTTTCACATTTGTTTTGGGAAGTAATTCCATAACTTTTGTTATCACTTCAGCATAATGTTGCGCATCATGATCTGTGTCCATAAACATACACATGGGATCCTATCAAAACCCTTGCCTTTACACAATCTAAAAAACATAAATTATCATATTTAAACCTTAGAACTAAAATAAAAATTAGGATCTATCAAGGGTTTCTATACATATGTACCAATTTTTGCAGCGTTGTCTTTCACTTGTTGTGTCTTCTCTCTCTCTCTCTCTCTCTCTCTCTCTCTTGTGCCCTCCTACGAATAGATCTTCTAGCATTCTTCTCTGCATTCTCTTCCTCGGTATATTTTTGTTTCTCATTCTTTGCATTTCCTATGATTCATCCACTTCAATAATTTTCACCCGCACACATAAATTGTGATAGATCTGAATGTCTAAGGGTAAACTCGATACAAAACTATATGTGCATGCAACTCTATTTATATACAAATCTCAGTAGAAATTAGGTTATTTTTAATTTTAGTTTTCTATAACTTTAAAACTACTTTTCTAAATTTAATAGAATTTATATTTAATACGTAAAACAACTTTTCTAATTTAATATTACATATTTTTGGTTAAAAACAATTTAAAAAAAACACACTTACTTTAAAACACAAAAAATATGTAAAAAATTACATTTAAAACATAAAAAGCGAATAGTATTAAGTAAGAAACTTGTAAAACATTAAATTTAGAAGGGGAGACGCAATTGCGAATCATTAAATCTAGAAGGAGATGTTTTGGCGGCGCTTTGGTGGCGCGGAGGGGGTTCACACGAATTGGGGTTCGCACGAACCGCATTCACACGAACACCATTCGCGCGAACCCTATTTCGCGTGAACCCTGATGAGTGGCCGTGACGTGGCGCCTGAGTGGCACATTTTGGCTCCAAATCCTTTTGGGGGACAATTGTGAGCCAAAATCTGCCACTCGGGTGCCACGTAATTAGGGTAAACGAAATAGTTAACTTACAAAATTTTGACATAAAATTCATATTTTTATTGGCTTTCTAAAAATGTAATTTTCAGTTTTTAAAAATCTGTTTTGCTATTTATTTTTTAATTTTACTAACATACGGTATTTTAGGACAATCAATAGTACACAATCAACCAAATTTGAAAAATAGTACAGTATATCAAAAAAATTTGAAAAAAATATACTTAGTATTTGTTGAATTATTCTTCTTTCTTGTGAAAAAAAAAATTAATTTCGAAATAAATATTTAAAGTTATTGGCATTGAAATATGGACGCCATTTATTTTAAAATATAGTTACTAAATAATTAATTAAAAAAATATATAAGTAAAAAAAATATGAAAATTTGACAACACGTCAAAATTATAATATTTAACATATATCTAAAATTTCATAGTGAAAAGATAAGTTTTCATTTTAAAAAACCACCGGGGGACAGTCATTCCTCTTTAATAGCATAAGAAACAACATATGAATAAAATTAAGAAAAATACTATATTTTTTGCCAATTTTTTTAAAAAAAAATATACATGTATTCTACACTCTATACACAACATTTCGTTAGTTTGTGGAATTTCATGAATGTGTACGGTTTTGTGGCTATTACCTTTAGAAAATCAATTAAACTGAAAATTCATGTTTACTAAAGTACAAACCATACCAACAAGTGGGACATTTTATTGTGCTTTTACCCATTATAGTTAGCACCTTCGCTATGATTTTATAAGAAGTATTTAAGAGTGTAATAGGTCGCTAACTAGAAATATTATCTTCATTGTTTCCTTTAGGAAGAAGTTTAATTAAACCTTTATTAATGCTTGAGCCCAAGGATCCCTTTTCAAAAGCTTCTAAATAAAGTTGATAAAATTCCCCTTTAATGTGTGGCCACATTGTCTGATAAAATTATGTTGGAATCCCATCAATGATGGGACTTTTGTTATGTGCCATGGAAAAAATTACGAATTCAATCTCTTCTAAGGAAAGCATTCAGTCTAAAAATTGACTGTAACCTAGGTCAATAATATTAGGAATGATCTCTTTGACTAATTTCTCAACATTTTCTTGAGTGTTCCTAAAATGATTTTCCTCTTTGAATATATTTTCATAAAATCCCTAGAAAATCATAGTAATTATTGTGGGATCTGTATGTGCTAAGCCCTGTTCATCCCTTATAGCACAAATTTTCCCCTTTTTATGTATGTAATTCAAGTAATTGAAGATTTTTTTTGAACCAATGTTAACCTCTTTCATCCATTGAATTATACCACTTATTTTGGCACCTTGACCTCCTCTATAAATATCTATTTTACGTAACTGTGTTATAGTTGTGGAAATTAAATTATGAATATTAATGTTGCTAGGAGCCTCAAAGAGTCATTTTCTAGTAAGTTCTAATTTCCCTTGGAGGGATTTTTCTCTGCATTTTTGCTTCCAGGCCATTATTTTACCAAAGGAACAAAGGAAATTGGTACATTGTGAAATTACATGACACCACCAGTCAATCCATTATTCTCCCTCTTTTGGTTTGTGATTAGAATTCCATAATCCAACAAGTGCAACAACACAATCATGATTTTTAAGGTGAGAAACATTAAGTTTAAAGGGGATCTCAGAGTAAGTTGATTAATGACAAGAGAAGTTAACAAATAAAAGAATAGGGAAGTGATATGAAAGAGTGGTTGAATAATCCACTTGAACAATAGTAAAATTTTGAGTTTTTACTAATTTAATGTTATGTGAGATATAGAATTTGTCCAGTGATGCAGAGAAAAAATAAAAAGATGCATATATTCTATGAATAAGGAGTTTTCAAGAAACCAAAATCAACTAGGCTTTGCATAGAGGATCCAAAACAATCCCAAAAAGGCTAAAATTTTGTAAAAACTGTCAAAACTCACCTAGAAGGGTCTTACTATCACCATACCCCAGTCAACATCTTCATTCCAATAACAAAAACAACTCAACAACTTTCTTATCGACACTATGATACCAAATGATGCAAAGAGAAAATAAAATAATTCATGGATACAAGCTTTCAATGGATTAGAAACAACTACTTCACTTAGTCTCTACATAACAGGATCCTTCCCAAGCCCAACATGGCTTGTTTTTTGCAAAAACAAATAGTTCAAAGAGATTTTATTAATAATTTACACAGAAGTGTCAAATAAAATAAATATTGAAAACCCACTTTCACAATTCTCCTATTATTCTTAACTCCAAATTTCAAAAACTAACTCTATAAAACATGTGGGTTATGCTCATTTTCCTAGGAAAACATTTTGTCAAACAATTTGCATGAACTCTAAGTACAACTAGGGAAAGCATGTTATAACTCAAAAATTAGTAATAATTAAGCCAAACGGCTGAAAAACCATTTGTAAAATGAACTGGTTCACCCACATATCAAACTTCAACTCATTTTGAGATCATATACAAATGTTATCAGCTTTGTCCAGAAACTAGTTTTACACGGTTCAGTTTTTCACTGTCAATCGAATCTCCAAATGAACATCAAAAACAAAGTTTATGTCAATCCTTCAAGCAAGATCATTCCAAGATAACCAACATTGAATTTTCAAATCTATAAACTTACCAGCAAGAGTTCAAGTAGTTAATAACACGTGAGTCCATTGTATTTCTTCCTCTTAACCTATATATGCACAAAGTAAAGTTTGACAATACTTCATATAAGTAACCCAAAGTAATATGCCTCCTTATCTGATTTGATACTTCTCTTTCAAACACTTCATGTAAAATACCTTTCATTGAATTCACCTTAAATTAATTTTCAAGGGACCTTGTCTTCTAACTCTCATGCACAACCCTAAACTTCATCACATCCAAGCTTGAATGCAAGTTCCATAAAAGCTAAAACTCTTCCTAAGCCAAGATAGCTGCATGCAAGCCTATAAAATAGTACTTAACACAAATTATCACCATTTATTCATGAAAATGACACACAAGATAATCATAGCATTAAAAGAGAGGCGTACTTCACAAGAAAATTCATACATATGCTTCAACAGAGGTTTCACAACCCATATCATGCATTCATCTCAGATTTTACATTTTCAACCTTTTTCTACCCTCTCCTTCCTCTTTACATGAGGAATGAATGTAAAACTCCCTAAATTGTCTTCCTAAATTCTAATTTCTATTGTATGTAACTCCTCTTACATTTCCTACCTAACCCACAAGCTTCATTATGACTCAAAACCTGATATTTAATGACCTTTCAACTTCCACACTTGTTATGACCACTTTTTACATAACTATGACTTATATACATGTTATCTAAATAACTCTCCTAGTTATTTGGGTAACTTGCATACATATTTCGGCTCTGAACTCCTCATCAGAAATTACGCATGCTCAAAATCACTTAGCACATTTCCTTGGTCACAACTTTCCTGGGCGCCCTCCTTTTCCTTACACCCTCTTACGTGCCCTTCCCCTTCTTTCCCTCTTTCCCTTTTCCTCTTTCTTTCATCTTCTTTTGTGCGCACCTCACACTTGCTTCAATCAGCTAAGTCCCCAGCCCTCTCACATGCCACACCTATTACTTTGTAATAATTTTTCCTCGACCATACATTCTCTCCTCACAAGTTTTCCCCATTTCCCTGCGAGCGCATCACGCGCGCCTCCCTCTACTTTCCTTCTACGCCTATTCTTCCGCGCATGCTCTTTCGTGCCCTCTTCCGTGCTTCTTGTTCTAGGTCATCTTCTGACATGCTTGAGTGTGCTCCATGCAACCAATCAAAGCGCACCAACAGGGCACCGAATCCTTGTAATAAATCAGTGGTTGACACGTGGCAGAAATGACAAAACATTTACACAGTTGGCCATCATTCGAACTAATCCACGTGTGTCACATGTCTTTCGCGTTTTGATGGCTTTGAAATTTTTTTGATAGGCATATCTTATGCTACAGAGCTCTAATCAAGGCGTGCCTCGACTTGTCAGAAAGTTGTTGACATCAGTTATAGTGCTAGATATTCAAATTTAAATTTTTGGTGGATCTGGTAGGTGAGAAATGGGAAAACAGCTCTATGAGTATTGATGAGTAGATCTGATTTCTCCAATCACCTGATTTAATCTGATTCACCCTCCTTCCTTCTTCAACATGCCAAACAGACTTGGGGAAGCGTATTTGACAGATTAGCAGGAAGATTTGTAGGCATTGAATGCCTTTTGTTGGTGGCTGTATTTCAAAATCACATTTTCCCTCCTTCTCCTCTTTCTCTTCTACCAATTCATTAATAATTGTAAGAGCAATGGTCATTTGTTATGTTGGACACTCTGGATCCTCACGCATTCTACCAAGGAATCCATACTTTCTGTATTCTGAGTTGAAGACCTATATATCTGGCTCTCGCATGTGGATATCGCCCTCCTTTGCCATTGTAACAGCACTGTGCATTTTCTAGAAGTAATAGAAGCATCATTTTATGACTACTTTCTATCCTAACATGTTTACATTCCTCATTCTTGCCTTTTCTTTTGCGTTGTGTGCTAGTTGTGCCATTTAAGTCCCTTGAAATTCCTTATTTAGTTGTGTTTCATGAAACTGATATGGTAAATACGTGTTTAGATGTGCTACACATTCTTAGCCTTCTTTCACACATTTCTTTCTCATTTTCACTCAGCAGAAAATAGTGTTCATCCCTCTTTTTTTGGTGCTATCTCCTTTTAGTGTAGATTTCCTTCATGCTATCCTTCTATCCCTGCTCCCTTAGAATTGTTAGCTTAGTTTTCATTTTTTAGCATTAGGACTAGTAGTAGCTATAGCAGTAGAATTAGATAGAGGAACTGGCCTTCTCCAGAGATCCGTCCCAAGCGCACAAGGTCCCAAAACTTTGGGACACTTCCATTTCTGTCTCTAACATCTCGATCCTTCCTGATACGAGATGTGAGTGCACATTTGAACGACCAACAGTTTCTGGCACACCTGGTGGGACAATTATTGAAAGCTTACATTTCACATTTCTAAGTTCCAGTGTGTGGACTTAGTATTTCATCCTTTGGAGGATCATTTCAAAACATCTTGCGACTCCTTAACCTTTGAAAATCTCTGTTTCAACAGTCCTTAGCACTTTTCATGAGAAGATTACACACAAGAAAAAGTACAGTAGCTGAAGATTCTTTCGAGTACCTCCAGCTATCCTCAAGGATAGTTCATTCCAGAAATCCTGTGCACGCATTTCCATCTCCAGCACACCGTGCCCATTCAACTCCTCCTCAAAACAGACAACTTGCGCGCCCTACAATGGTGCATCAAAAACCTCCTCTACTCAGAAAATTTGTTATTTTCAATGGAGGAAGCCCCTTGGTTTTGGCTATGTAACATGATATGCCAAATGGCGCGCTCAAAATTATTCCATACTTTACTGGTGAGAATCAAGTCACCCCTCAGGAGCATATCCAGGATGTGGAAAACATGTGTTCACTCTATTTGATCACACATGATGATGTAGCAGTCAGGCTTCTTGCAGCCTCCCTCAAAGGCAAAGTGCTCTAATGGTATAGAGGCTTGAGACTTTGATCTATTGCCATCTGGGATGAGCTAGGAAAAACTCTCTACAATTATTTTGAAGACAAGTCAAATCACCTATCTTTGGTGGAGTAACTGACATCAACAAGGAGGGCACCCAACGAGAAAATGACTGATTTCAATATTAGATTTCGAAAGACTTGGGACATAATTCCTCTTGTGGTAAGGCATACACCCCAGAATGCCATTTTTGTATTATTTTAAGGCATTGAATAGTGACATCTCAATCATTATTAAATCCATGGGAGGTAGGACTTTACCAGCTACTTATAATATTGCAGTAAGGGCAGAAAATAGTCTTATTCAAGAAGGAAAGATTGCTCCTAGACTGCCTAAGCCCTTGTTCCCAGAAATTTCATAAGCACCCCATTCTTCTGTGGCCCCTATTCCTACTACTAAGAAAAGCACACAACCAGTTGCATCAACATCCTACTCTCCAACGTAGCAAAAAGAAGATGAAGAATTGAAGGCCCTGATTATAAATTTATCGAATAAGGTCATATCATTAGAGAAACAACAGGCGCAAGCCTATAGAGGTAGTTCTAATCAGGCACATAGACAAAGCAGTCAGCCTTGGTGGAATCAATATGGAAACCAAAGGTACACACCCAACCAGCAGAATGATAGATGGCAAGCTAACATGCATCTTCCCTTACAAGTTGTTCCTCCCGCGCCCTCTCTTCCAGCACCTGGTGCGAGTCAGGAACTTTTTCCAGTTTAGAATAATTTGGCACAAGAGTTAGAATGGTGTTTTCCTTGCAATATGCCTCATAGTCAATATCACTGTGTGAACGTTGTGCATGTGCGGGCCAACATGATCCAGAATGCTTCCACATGTGAGCCTTCAACAAGTACCCCTGAAGCAGAAAATCAAAGAAGACCAGAAACCTCTCCAGAAACAAGTTTAATTTCCTTTAGTGCTGAAGAATTTTGTGCAATCAATCAAGTTGTAGAGGAACCAAGCAAACCACACACCCAAGTTGCAGACAACACAAGATACAAGAAAATAATGGTAGAGTCTGGTGCCCAGGCCACAATTCCTAGAACTCAAGTAGATCTTCAAAAGAAAAAATATATGGCTAAGGAATCCAATAGCAAAGGCCTTTAAGTCCTTACACAAGAGGCTCCGCGTAAGTCTCCAGAGATGACACACACCCGTCATTTGGTAGCTCAAGCCTCTGCTCCAGCTAAAGTCTAGTCTTCCACACCTGAACAATTAAGAAGGGATATTGTCCCTCAAATGCACAAGACAACAGAACTTCCATTTAGAATTATGGATTAGATAAAGAGAACAAACATAAATGTCACAATGTGGAATGCCCTGACCATCCCTTCTCGACGAGATCTTCTGCATGAGGCCTTGTCCCAACTTCCTCACACTAATCTTGCTATTCATAAGCCGCACACCACTATCAACATATGCCAAGAAGGATAGGAGAAGAAAGTAATTAAAGTTTTTAAGACCCCACCCTTCTATATGTCCTTGATCATAGGAAAACACCTTGTCCATAATTGCATGATTGAATCAAGTACACGTACTTCTGTTATGCCTAAGAAAATTACTGATGTCCTAGGTCTTAGCTATAGCCCCTTGTCTAAAGGAGTCCTGCAACTTTATGGTTTAATTGTCAACACTTTAGGGATCATCAAGGAGCTTGAGTTAACTCTTCATGCATGTCCAAGTCTAACACTAACTCAAGATGTGTCAATCATTGACCTCCCTCCTTTGTGTGTCCTATGTTTGTCAAGGGAATTTACTGCTAAAGTGGGTGGTTACTTGTCTTCGGATTGGTCTCATATGTTACTCAAGACTAGGTATGGTACCTAGTTTACCATACAAGCTGAGAAATTTTTTTCCTATCATGTAGAGTCATATGTCTCATCCCCTCTCCAAGCCAACTACTTAATTCAAGAACAAGCTTCAATTCCCAAAGAGAAACCTCTTCCACCCTCTATTCCTGACCTAGTACTTGATGAATGGGCAGAGAGGCACCATAAATTTGACCCATATGCTGAAGAACTAGAAGCCTATGAAACTGGGCTTGGTACTTATAGTATTCTTGAAGAAGAGGCCATGCTGCCACACACCCTCAAAATAAATCAAGTTAACCCTAGTCTATGGAAGTTATACTTCGATGGGTCCAAGAGTAAAAACGGTGTGGGAGCAGGAGTTTTTCTCATTTTCCCTAAGGATGAGAAATTATTCTTCACGCATAGGCTGCAGTTTGCATGTTCCAACAATGTGGCAGAATATGAGGTACTAGTGCATGGTTTATTGATTGCTGAGAAGAGGAAGGTTAAAATGTTTCATATCTTTGGGGACACAGAATTGGTTATCCATTAGGTTACCAACAAATGCCAAACAAAGAATAAGCTTCTCAAAGCTTATAAGCATAGATTTTGGGACCTTCTTGAGAGCTTTGATTCTCTAAATCTATAGGTGGTCCCGCGTAAAGTGAATAAGGAAGCTAACCAAATGGCTACGCTTGGTTCACAGTTCTCTCATGCTGAAGACTTTGTAAAAGGAAACACTCAGCACATTAAAATGGTCATCAAACCATCCAGAAAGTGTTTGACAGTGATGCACAGATCGTCTAGTTCATCCAGAATGAAAATGAATTTTCATCAATCATATAAGTACTAAATTTGTCTATTAATGATCTCACTATGGTCTTTCCCTCTTAAGTTAGCCGGCTATCTAGTGTACTCTTTTATTTTGCATTGGGGTCTAATAAGATTGAGGGAAACATACCAAGTGACATTTTTAACCTTACAAAGTTGACATTTTTAGACTTACATGACAACGGTTTCAATGGAACAGTTCCATCGACGCTAGGTCACCTTCTGCATTTTGAAAGATTGTTTCTCGACAAAAACAAGTTAGATGGATTAATTCCAAAAAGTTTGGGTCAGGCCAAAAATCTTGGGTTATTATCATTGGGTGAAAACATGCTTTTAAGGAGAATTCTAGAGAGTCTTGGTGATCTTCCACAGCTAAGACAACTTTTTCTTTATCACAATCAACTGCCACGACAAATACCAGCCATTTTAGGGAGATGCATAACTTTAGAGGAGGTAGACTTGTCTTAGAACAAGCTAAGAGGAAATATACCTCCTGAATTCATAGGTATTCAAAATATCTAGTTCTATTTCAACATTTCCAACAATTTGTTACAAGGTTCTCTTTTAAAATTGAGAAAAATGACAATGGTGCAAGCTATAGATGTCTCCATCAACCATTTCTCAGGTGAAATTCCTGGAGCACTGTCAAGCTGCAATAATTTACAACATTTGAATCTTTCTGGGAACACATTTGAGCACCTGATACCAGCATTTCTCACAAGTCTAAATAATCTTGAGGAAATTGATCTTTCTAGAAATATTTTTTTAGGTGCAATCCCAAGAGCTTTCGAAGAGATGAAAATGCTTCAACATATAAATCTTTCTTCAAACAAGTTAACTAGAGAAGTTCCAAAGGGAAGAGTTTTTGAAAAAGTTGGCAAGTCAGTGGTTATGGAGAATCCTGGTCTTTGTGGTACATGGATAAAATTGCAGCCATGCTCTTACTCCAACCACAAACAACTTCCAATCTTCAAAAAATTATTAATCCAGTTATGATTGGCATTGCAATATTTATTGTTTCTTTTTCAACGTTAGTATTCTCCTATAGAAAGATACATACTATTCAAAAAACTCTTTATCTCAACATAGGTCTGAAGAAGATTTCATATGAAGAAATTAGAGATTTGACTAAAAGGTTTAGCAAAATCAATCTATTAGGAGTTGGAAATTTTGGGTTTGTTTACAGAGGTATTTTGAAGAATGCATTGAATATTGCAGTTAAAGTTCTCACTTTATAAGATGCAAATGCTCAGCAAAGTTTTAAAGAATAATGTAATGTGCTAAAAAGGGTTAGGCACCACAATGTGATCAAAATCATTTCAACATGTTCGAACCTTGATATTGATTTTAAAGCATTGGTTCTTCCACTCATGTCAAATGAAAGCTTAGAGAGATGGGTATATCCTCAAGGAGAATATGATTGTAGATTACAATTGAGAGACTGATTAAGAATAGCAGTGGAAATAGCACAAGGAATGGCATATCTACATCACCATTGCTTTGTACAAGTGATTCATTGTGACTTGAAACCCAGTAATGTGCTATTAGGAGATGATTTGACTCCACATATAAAAGATTTTGGCATTTCCAAGCTATTCTTTAGCAATTCACTGGATTCATTAACTTCATCAAATGCACTCAAAGGATCTGTTGGATACATTGCACCAGGTATATATATTACATTATTGTAATATACATTATCTTTGTCTTTAGCTTTTGTATTTTGTATTATTTTTTAAAACAATATAACAATCAATAATCATTGCAATGTATTTTAGATTATGGAATGGGTGGAAATATATCATCAAATGGAGATGCATATAGCTATGGTATTCTACTATTAGAGCTGGTAACAAGGAGGAGACCTACAAATTACATGTTTGTTGAAGGAATTACTCTTCAAAAATGGGTAAGATCAATTTTCCAAATAAAATCATAGAAGTGGTGTATAACAACCTTCTTAGAGATGCTAATGAATCAAAATATCCATAACATTGGCATGTCTTACTCAACTTATAGAAATTGGGTTGATTTGGACAAGGGATTTACCTCAGCAATGTCCAAATATGGATGAGATAGTTGAGAGATTAGAAAAAACAAGTGGTAAATTTCTTGGTACTCCAAGAGATTTTCAATTGAAATATCTAACCTTTTCTTGAGAGAACAAGTGGCAGTATTAGAAATAATGATTCAAGTAGTTCTACATCTACATCCTAGCTGATGTTTACCTAGTAATAGCTATTACTATTTTTGTTCCTTTTTTAAGGAATATTTTCCTAGATCAAGCGATAATAATTGAAGTTTTCTATATCTCTTTAATAAAGTGCAAAGTTATCTAAGGATCACATGTGTGTAATGTTATGCCAAATTGAGGAGATGTGTAGGTGACTTGTGATTTCTGGCTGAATTGATGAATTTATGAAAAATAGATTAGTTGTTACTCTTTATTCTTATATAGTGTTGAGACACAATTTTGTCAAATAGCGAATCTAATTTTTTGATTAGGAACAAAATTTCAATTTTAAGACAATGTGAGCTAAAAATTTAAAAAATATCACCTAATTTTATTTTAATCACATGCAATATTTTTAATTTTTGAAAGCTTACTTAATTTTTTTTTTTAAACACTAAAAATAATCAAAATCAAAATCCAAATCAATTTATGTATACATTTGAAAAAATATTATGTAACAACACTACTACATCACAAAGATAAAAGATACAAATTTCTATTTATAACAGAAAAAACTTAAAAGTAAAAAATCAATCTAATGATTATATGCATCTCTCCACATTTTTATTTTATTCCATAAAACGAAAAAAATTGCAACATTATATTCATATATATTATATGAATGAATGAGAGCCAATTATTATTTCGAAAACCAGAAGTAATAGTTAATGCTTATAATTATTGAAGAAAAAATTATTTATTGTAATAAAATGACCTCTACTATTTACAAAACTTCAAAACACATGTATTTTACTTATAGGTTGTCATTACAATATTTATAAAAAATAATGGATATTTAAAAACAAACATATGAGGTGTACCATCAAAAAACGTAACTTCCTTTGTATCCATTGTAATTGTTTTGAATCCGAAGAGACTTGCATGGAATGCATCAAGAACACTCTTAGGTGTGCACATTGAAGACTTTCACTATATGTTCCAATAAGAAATTGATTGAAAATCATTATTACTCAATAACTATGACATAGATCTCATCAAAATGATAATCAATTTTATTATGATAATGTAATCTCTCTGATGAATATAATAGAAAGATACATAGATTCAATAATCTAACAAAGTAAAATGCTATTCTTTGTATACATTAAAATTTAAATAACAATAATTGAATTAGAAAAATTCATTTCTCATATACATTAAATTGAAATAATGTATATTAAATTGAAATATTAATATTCTAAGAAGATATTTCATTCCTGATACACATTAAATTGAAACATTGGTAAACACCTCTTGACTCTATGCATCTTCCATGTTTTTCTTTTTTATTTTTAAACTACATTAACATCATTAACAATAAATATATCCTGCAAATTATTTTTGTATACTTTGCTAATATGTTTTGATCCTTCAACATATTTTGAATTTTTCTTAGTGGGCGAACCTTCCAATTCAAGTAACACCTTAAAACATTTTCTTCACAGATTTTTGTATATTGAAACAATTTTTTTACAAAAGGAGGTTGCAAAAGAAGGGAACACAAACTAGGACAAGATAAACTATTATAATCCCCGACCAAACATGCTTAACATCAGAACATACAGAAATTGGTTATATAAATAAAATATCAAATAACCAATTTATTGTTTTGGAACATTGGCACCATGTTTCACCCTCTGGATCATTTGAAGTTGCAACTTAATTTGATCTATCTAGCGAACAACGTCCTTGTTCATCTTGGTTAATTTTTTTATTTTAGAGAGAAGAGAAGCAAT
The DNA here is from genome assembly GCA_019776745.2 of Taxus chinensis. Taxonomy (NCBI): domain Eukaryota; kingdom Viridiplantae; phylum Streptophyta; class Pinopsida; order Cupressales; family Taxaceae; genus Taxus; species Taxus chinensis. Next base: position 723,050,032 of record CM034151.1, on the reverse strand, counting down.
CTAGAAAAATATATTACAGTAAATCTTTGTAATTACAGCTTCCTAATGAATATTAGAGATGGAAAATACTCCTGAATATCAAGTTTTCCAAATATTCAATAAAATCAAATGTCTAACAGAATCATCTACAATATTATTTTTCAATCCCAATCGAAATAAAGTTTATCTCCAATTCGGATGACGATTAAACACAATTGGTAAAGTTTCTAAAAACAATAGAGCATTACTTTTAAGCAAGAGGAAAACTCCAAAATAAATGTTTTTAAAGTTTTCATTGAGATGAAAAAAGGGGAATTTGGAGGTCTAGATAGGCATATATTTCATTCTTTCTCCAACTGGGAGCTTGCAATGTAATTCTTCCATGCAAGTAATTGAGCATTAGCATCAGCATTATATCTCCATATTTGAGCACTTAATTTTACCCAATAATCATGGCTAAACTGACATTTCCATTTAACATTGAGGCAAGGAGTTAGAGACAATTTGGGGAGTTAGAGACAATTTCTGATCTTTGAATAAGTTACAATGCATGGGGGCGCACAATTTCATCAACAAATCGAGAGGGATTAATGATAACACAAATATGAGAAAATGTCATATTTAATTATTCAAGCCAAATCTTATTTTAATAACTTTCCAAGAAGACCATTGTAAATTTTTGTAATCCCATATGTCACTAAATAATCTAACTCCTTTCTTGAACAATGAATAAGCATGTCTGGGAAAACTAATGGCTAAAGGTTTCCCCTAATATTGGATAAGTTTATTCCACCAAATTGAAGGAGGGAAAGCTGAAACCATGATGCAAAAGGGATTATTTCCATTTTAAGCAGACACAAACATGTTTCCATGCCTTCTAAATATATTAGATAGGGAAGGATGCTTTTATTTGAAAAGATGGAGCAAGCAGAATTTTTTCCAACAAATGAACTTCTTGCCATTTCATTATAGTTGAGGTGGTTTCAATTCTGTGGTGTAGTAAAAAATTTCTTGGCTCGTCACCTTTGATAGCTGTAACAATCCATTTTATAACTAAACATGCTCCTTGAATTTTGGGGTCTATGATTCCCAATCCTCCTTTGGATTTAGATTGAATGCAACAACACCAAGATGTAGCTCTGAAACCAAAAATGTCATCCGACTTGGACCAAAGAAAATGGAAAATTAATTTGATTTGATCTTCATACCCTTTTTTAGATGGCATCCAATAAGAATAAAAGTATATGTGTACCAAGAAAAATTTTGTAGCAAAATTGAATTTTTTGAGCCAACGATAACAAATTATTTCCCTAGTTAAATAGTTTACTTTTGATTCTATTAAGATACCAACTCCACATATTGGAAAGTGATAATCCCATGCCAAATGGAAGGTAACATGATATCTCTCCATGTGTAACAACCTGCTAAAAACAACCCACTTGAGACCCAAGAAACAACCTAGGATTAGTTAGGAAAAATTATGGAATAATTTTTTTTGGTTTAAATGAGTCTACTACCAGGTTACAAGGCAAAAAATTGTCACTAACAAGTTCCAAAACAATTCTAATTCACTAGAATATAATTTTCTTTTATTAATAATTATAATAGAGTCACAAGGTCCAAATTTTAGGGTTAGAAGGTTCAACTAGGTTCAGAGGGTAATTCCTCACCATACCCACTCTCTAACAGGATTAAATATTCAACTTGATTTTTCTCACACTTAACACATTCAAAATTTTCCCTAAATCACTTCCCATTGGATAGGAAATTTCCTCACCTTTCCATTGATATAAAGAAGTCCTCCTAACTCCTCATAAAACTCAAGTTATGGGTCGGCGGACCTTGGGAGGAAACTTTTCCCAAGGGTGGGCTTGTGGGCCCAGGGGTGAAAATTTTCCCTTGCGCGGGTCAGTGGAGTGGGGAAGAGTTTTAGCGATTTTCCCCTCTTTAGGGAAAAATCATGATTTTCCTTCACATGTTCACAAGCCCGAAGAGGACACGTGTTGGCTTGAGAAAGGTCTGGCGGGAAGTCGGGTTGTCGGAGAGATTTAAGGCATTAAGCCTTTTGGTTTTGGAAACCCAAGGGGAAAAACTTCCCGCGCACCTCCGCCTATCCCAGATGACGCCATGTGTCATCACCCTATTGGCCATGGGTCAGCGGGGAGGCGGGGGAAACTAAGAAAATTTTCCCAAGAAAATTTTTAAAAGCACTAAGGTTGAAAAAGGTGTCATGCCTCCACCGTTGCCTCGTGATGCCATGTGGCATAACCTGATTGGTCATGCAAGCCTGGCGGGACGGCCGGGAAAACTTGGAAAATTTTCCCAAAATGTTTTGGATGTGCTAAGTTCAAAAAAGAGGTCCGCCCCTCCGCCAACACCTCATGGTGCCACATGGCAGCCTCTGATTAGTTGCTAGGTCCGGCAGGGCAGAAGAAATTTTTGAAAATTTTCCCAAAAAATTTTCCTAAGTGTTTTAAGGGAAAAATTCGGGCCGTGGGCCAGCCATGGAAATTTTTCCCAAATTTTTCCGCCAAGGAAGGAAAAATTCAAAGGGCCATAACTTTTGATAGAGAGATCAGTTTTGGGAAAATGAGGACTTTCTGGAAAGCTCTAGAAGCCCTCTTTGCACTGGAATCATTAATTTTAGATTTTGATAAAGTTTAAGGGGTAAATTTTAAGAAAATGGCCTGCAGGCTTATTATAAGCAAACTGGTAAATTTTAACTTGTAAATTTTGTTCAATTTGATCATTCTCCTTCACTTTAACATGTCAAATGAACATGGAGAATTATTCTAAGAAGAATTTTAGGATGTATTGGAAGGTAATTTTGCTTGATTGATTTCCAATTTGAATTTTTACAACTTCTGACAAGAAAAAGACTGTGAAAGGTTTAGGCCCGATTTTGCAATGTTTTAAAATATTTCCTTAAGTGCTTTTTGTCAAATTGAACTCATTTATACCCTGACATGTTCAATTTTAATGTTTCATTTTTATTTCTTGCTTACAGGTTCGAACTGTTCATTTTCGATGAATTATTTGCCAGTTTTAAAATACAAAACAGATATCAATTTCTAAAGGATCTTTTTTATCATTTTTTTCAACTTCCAAATATGGAAATTCATTTCTATTCTAGTCTAATACATTTAGTTTATTTAAACAAACCATTTAATAGCTAAAATGCAAAGTTTGATTTCCAATTTTAACATATTTCAAAAGAACAGAGTTACATATATTTCCTTCATACGTATTCCACATTTCAATTTTCCAAACAGAGATTTCAAATCACAATTTGATGATCAATTTCAATACAACAATGTAAATTGATAAAGGTAGTGCAATCTTTTATTGATTTCAAATATACAATTTTACATCTTTCAATTTCTTGAATGCAAATAACATATTTCAATTTCTTTCTTTCAAATGAATAGAACATAGTGTATATATCCTTTATATTTACAACTTCTATATAAATATATATATATATCTTTTATTTCATTTCAAATTTACAAATTTCATAGCTCAATACAAAGTATCCTTCCATTACAAAACATTTACAAATTCATCCACTTCAAAGTGGGAAAGGTTACAATGAGATTTTATTTCACAAGGTACTGTCAAACTATCTTTCTCCTCTGCTCTAGAACAACAACATGCATTCTTCTCATTCATCCAATTTGATCACAACAAGAGTAGGGGAAAGGAAACACTCTCCACCCAACCAAGACATCCAATGAAAAGGAGAAGCCATCCTTCTTCATTGGCCCCTGAGCCCTAACCACAATGCAATAAAAGGTGTGATTTCAACTCATGGCAACAACAGGCTTCCACAAACACATATACATCAACATTTTCACATTAAAACATAGTCCAAAACAAAATGTTGTTTTGCAACTACATTAAAACATACAAACAATACTAAGGCTTAATCAAGCAAGCCAAAGGAGCAAGGAACTATGGGGGAAGCTACTTATGCCTCCCAATGGGAATTGGGTATCCACATGTAACAAACCGCCAATATAAAACATCTCCCATATATCCTTATGCCCCCCACAATCCCTCCTTATTCCCCCCACAAATTTCCTTATGCCCCCCACAAAGTAAGAAATGCAAGCTATTTATTTTCCATGGTGGATCCCAATCCCAAACTCCCTCCACAATAAAAATGATGCCACTGGCATTCCCTTATGCCCCCCGTCAGTGATTCCCCATAGCCTTCTCCTACACCATTCCTAGGAAGTCTACCCAACCAGCCAACAAACACACAAAACATTCACCATTCACACAAACATAAAAAGAAATAAAAGCATATATGAAGAGCTAAGCTCCTACCTCTCCATGGTAGAATTTTTTTCCAATACAACAAGCTTTCAATGTCAAAATACAGTCCCAAAATCAGCAATGCCCAAGTATGAAATGCTCTCCAATCTCCTCCAAAATCAACAAGAGCTCCAAACAACCAAGGAAAATTTTCCCCCAAATGAAGTATGCCACCAAATGAAATCCAGTAACCAAGTAACCCACAACAAGCCAAGCAAATTCGAATTTAAGAAAGAGGGAAGAGAAGAGGATGAGGTGGATCCATGTAGGATACCACATCACACATCCTCAACTCCAACACCAAAAGTCAACTTCATTCCCCCAATGCATAATAAATAGGTGGGTGAAAATATGACAAATTACTTACACACTCCAACTAGGCCCACACCCCATAAGGATTGCAAATTTAAAACATGAAGAAAGTGCAATTAAAACATGCAACTTGACTTATAAAAATGCATTAAAAGGGTCTAAAATAAACCCTCCAACCATAGGTATGGTTGGTAAATAAAATTAAGAGGTATGGGACAAGTTTTACTTGTCCCACAAGCCTCCAAAATCATCCTCCAAGGACAAATTCGAATTTCCAAGGAGGTGGAGTGTTTCATACTCCAAAATTTGACTTACACAACTCTTACACATACTTACACATCACTTACCACATTTAATACACAGAGCCAACAACTTCTATAATTACTTTCTTATATCCCAAATTTGATTTATTTATTTATTTTAACAATATGATTACTCACAACATTAATTCTCCACAATTAAAAGAATAATGAAAAAGGGTAAATGCATCACAAAATAAACACATGCAAACAATCATAAAAAGGAACCACATTAATAAAATACACATAACCCCTTGGTCACATTCAAAGGTAATCCCCCCATGGGAATCCCTAACAAAATACAACACACACACAACATACATTTGCCATGGTGACCTTGTTGAATTCATCTAGAATTCCAAAGTGGCTGGTCTCCAATCCCCCGATGTTTGTTGTGATATTTTAACCTGCAAAACACAAATACCTCCTTCGGCCTCATGGCCATATCAGAACATCCAACATGATATAAATATAATCACAAAATCATCTATACATATGAATCACAACAACATCAAGGCAATAAACAAATATCACTTACAATTTATATCAACAACTATATCATCATCATATAATGTCCATTTTCTAGGTCTACTCACAATATCCAAAAATCACATGTCCGAACAACATTCATAATATATCCATGTCAAATAGTATATCATCATACACATATGAAGTATCTCTAATAATCATCATGTATCATAACTAAATCAAGATCAACAATAATCCATGGTCCAACCTCTAACATCATACTAAATCAAAACTATAATAATGTCCATAATGTAATCAACAGTATCAAGATCAATATCAAAAGGTGTCAAAGGGAAGTGGGCACTACACCATGCTTGAAAAAAATTTCATTCCTTGGGAATCCAATTAGGAATTTGACTAACTTGAATTGTAAAAAACTCAGTTTTATGTTGAGTTAATATTGAGCCTCGAACACCTTACAGTACAGATTTAGAATATCAAGAGCATTCTTTAGTTCTTTTACTGAATTTTGAAGAAATAAAATAATGTCATAAGAAAAATGATAATTAATCACAATAACATTATGAGGAATATAATTTCTAGAAATGAGCTATAAATGATTATCTCTTTGCAATAGGTATCACATGGCATCATATGTGAGAACATATCATAATGGAGAAAGGCGACATCCTTGTCTGATGGATCGTTGTAAAGGGATAGACTCAAATATCGATTTATTAACAATTATATGATTATTAACATATCTAAACAACATTTGAACATGACCATAAATTCGAGCCCCAAAACCCAACCATTGCATCATTTTGAGGATAAAATCCCACCTAATTCTATCATATGCTTTGCCAAAATCAAGCTTGACCAACAAAAAATCATGTCTTGACTGTTGTGCCCACTCACTAACTTCCCAAGCTAAAATCAGGTTATCAAGAATATATCTTCCTCCAAGGAATCATATTTTTTCCTTTTTAAAAATATCCTAAACCAAAAATTTAATTCTAATAGTTAGCACCTTCGCTATGATTTTATAAGAAGTATTTAAGAGTGTAATAGGTCGCTAACCAAAAATATTATCTTCATTTTTTCCTTTAGGAAGAAGTTTAATTAAACCTTTATTAATGCTTGAGCCTAAGGATCCCTTTTCAAAAGCTTCTAAATAAATTTGACAAAAATCCCCTTTAATGTGTAGCCACATTGTCTGATAAAATTATGTTGGAAGCCCATCAATACTGGGACTTTTTTAATGTGCCATGGAAAAAAGTACTTATTCAATCTCTTCTAAGGAAATAATTCAGTCTCTAATTTCACTCTCCTTCAGTCGATTGATTTAATCCGTAACTGACTAACTGGCAGAGTGCCCTTGGTGTTTGGTAAATTGCGGAACCTTCGATATCTTCTACTATGGGCAAATCATCTTGTGAGTGGAAGCAACGGCTTGACTATTCTAACAACCTTGACTAATTGCTCCTATTTAGAAGCACTAGATTTGTCTATTAATGATCTTAGTGGGGTCTTGCCATCTTCAGTTAGGCACCTTTCATGCCAACTCTCAATTTTGTCACTGGCCTCTAATTAGATTGAGGGAGACATACCGAGTGACATTGGCAACCTTACAAATTTGACACCATTAGCCTTAGATAACAACAATTTCAATGGAACAATTCCATCAACGCTCGGTCACCTTCCACATCTTGAAAGGTTGTATCTCCATAGAAATAAGTTAGATGGAAGAATTCCAAAAATTATAGGTCAGGTAAAAACACTTGGGGTATTATCATTGGGTGAAAACATGCTTTCAGGGCCAATTCCAGACAGTCTTGGTGATCTTCCACAAATAAGAGGGCTTCTTCTTTATCACAATAAAATGACATGACAAATACCTACCAGTTTAGGGAAATGCATAACTTTAGAGGAGGTATACCTGTCGTACAACAAGCTAAGAGGACATATACCTTCTGAATCCACAGGTCTTCAAAATCGTCAGTTCTATTTCAACATTTCCAACAATTTGTTACAAGGTTCTCTTTTACAATTGAGCAAAATGACAATGGTAAAAACTATAGATGTGTCCCTCAACCACTTCTCAGGTGAAATTCTAGGAGCATTGTCAAGCTACACAAATTTTCAATATTTGAATCTTTCTGGGAATGCATTTGAGGGCTCGATACCAGCATCTCTCACAATTCTAAAGAATCTTCAAGAAATTGATCTTTCTAGAAATGTTTTGTCAGGTGCAATTTCAATAGCTTTCGAAGAGATGAAAATGCTTCAACATATAAATCTTTCTTCGAACAAGTTAACTAGAGAAGTTCCAAAGGGAGGCGTTTTTGAAAAATTTGGCGAGTCAACGGTTATGGGGAATCCTTGTCTTTGTGGCACATGGATAAAATTACATCCATGCTCTTACTCCAACCACAAACAACTTCTTATCTTCAAAAAAGTATTAATCCTAGTTGTGATTGGCATTGTAATATTTATTGTTTCTTTTTCGGCATTAGTATTCTCCTATAGAAAGAGACATACTAGTCAAAACACTCTTTCTCTCAACCTAGGTCTGAAGAGGATTTCATATGAAGAAATTAGAGATGCGACTGAAAGGTTTAGTGAAACCAATCTATTAGGAGTTGGAAATTTTGGGTATGTTTGTAGAGGTATTTTGAAGAATGGTATGAATATTGTTGTTAAAGTTCACAATTTGTAGGATGCAAATTCTCAACAAAGTTTTAACAAAGAATTCAATGCGCTAAAAAGGGTTAGGCACCGCAATGTGATCAAATGCATTTCAACATGTTTGAACCTTGATTTTGATTTTAAAGTATTGGTTCTTCCACTCATGTCAAATGGAATCTTGGAGAGATGGCTATATCCTTAGGGAGGAGATGATTGTAGATTAAATTTGAGAGACCGATTAAGAATAACATTGGAAATAGCTCAAGGAATGGCATATCTACATCACTATTGGTTTGTACAAGTGATTCATTGAGACTTGAAACCCAGTAACGTGCTATTAGGAGATGATTTGACTCCATATATAGCAAACTTTGGCATTTCCAAGCTATTGTTTGGAAATTCACTAGATTCATTAACTTCAACAAATGCACTCAAAGGATCCATTGGATACATTGCACCAGGTATATATATTACATTATTGCAATATACATTATTATTGTCTCGATCTTTTTTATTTCTTTACTAATGTTTAAAATAATATAACAATCAATAATCATGGTAATGCATTATAGAGTATGGAATGGGTGGAAATATATCAACGAAAGGAGATGTATACAACTATGGTATTCTACTATTAGAGCTGCAAACAAGGAGGAGACCCACAGACAACATGTTTGTTGAAGGACTTAATCTTAGAAAATGGGTAGGCATGGATTTTCCAAATAAAATGATAGAAGTGGTGGATAAAAACCTTGTTAGAGATGCTAATGAATCAAATACATCCATAACATTGGCATGTCTTACTCAATTTACAGAAATTGGGTTGATTTGCACAAGGGATTTACCTCACCAACGTCCAAATATGGATGAGATAGTTGAGAGATTAGAAAAAACAAGTGGTAAATTTCTTGGTACTCCAAGATATTTTCAATTGGCGATAAATATCTCACCTTTTCTTGAGAGAACAAGTGGAAGTATTTGACATAATGATTCAAGTAGTTCCACATCTACATCCTAGCTGATGTTTACCTAGTAATAACTATTACTATTTTTGTTCCTTTTTGAAGAGGAAGAAAAGTTGGAACCATGATGCAGAACATATTCTTTCCATTTTAAGCATAGACAAACACGTTGCCATGATTTCCAAATAGATTGGATAGGGAAGGCTATTTTTATTTGAAAAGATGCAAAAAGAAAGATTTTGTCCAACCAATGAACTTCTTGCCATTTCCTTGTAGCTGAGGCTATTTCAATTTTGTGATGTAGTAAAATTTTTCATGGTTCATCACCTTTGACATCTCTAATGATCCATTTTAGAACTAAGCACACTCCTTGAGTTTTGGTGTCCATGATTCCCAATCCTCCTTTGGATTTAGGTTGAATAAAATTTGACAAAGATGTAGCTCTGAAACCAACGGTGTCATCCCACTTGGACAAAATAAATTGGTAAATTAATTTAATTAGATCTTCATACCCTTTTTTAGATGGCATCCAACAAGAATAAAAGTACACATGAGTAGGAAGAAAAGTTTTTTTCGAAGCTTGAATTTTCATAGCCAACAATAAAAATTTATTTTCCCAATTAAATATTTTGCTTTTGATTTTATTAAGATACCAACTCCACATATCGGAAAGTGATAATCCCATGCTGAGTGGAAGGTATCATGATATCTCTCCATATTTGACATGTTTCCATTCCTTGGGAATCTAATTAGGAATATGATCAGCTTGAATTGTAAAAACCTTAGTTTTATGATGAGCTCATTGAGACTTGTAAACCTCACAGTACAAATTTAGAATATCAAGAGCATTCTTTAGTTCTTTTACTAAATTTTCAATAAATAAAAGACGATCATCAACAAAATGAGAATTGTTCACAATAACATTATGAGGAATAGAGATTCTAGAAATTAGTTATAAATGATTATCTCTTTGCAATAGGTAGCTCAGGGAATCAGTTGTGAGAACATATAATAATGGAGAAAGAGGACATCCATGTCCGATGGATCGCTGCAAAGGGATAGACTCATATATTGATTTATTAATAATTATATGATTATTAGAATCTTTGAACAACATTTGAACATGAGCACGAATTTGAGCTCCAAAACACAACCATTGCATCATTTTGAGGATAAAATCCCACCTAATTCTATTATATGCTTTGTCAAAATCAAGCTTGGCTAGCAAAGAATATTGTCTTAATTGTTGTGCCCATTCACTAACTTCCCAAGCTAAAATCAGGTTATCAAGAATATATCTTTCTCTAAGGAATATTGTTTGTTCCATTTTAACAATCTCCTGAACCACATGTTTAATTCTAATAGTTAGTGCCTTTGATATGATTTTATAATCTATTGTTTAAGATTGTAATAGGCCACTAAATAAAACAATTAACTTCATTTTTTCCTTTAGGAAAAAGTTTAGTTAAACCTTTATTAATGCATGAGCCTAAGGATCCCTTTTCAAAATATTCCTAATAAATTTGATAAAAATCCTCTTTAATGTGTGGCCACATTATCTGATAAAATTATATTAGAAGCCCATCAATGCCAAGACTTTTGTTATGTGTCATGGAAAAAAGTAATCATTCAATCTCTTCTAAGGAAAGCATTCGGTATAAAAAAATGACTATAACCTGGGTCAATAATATTAGGAATGATCTCTTTGAGTAATTTATCAACATTTTTTTGAGTGTTCCTAAAATTATTTTCCTCCTTGAATTTTTTTTCGTAAAAATCCTTGAAAATCATAGTAATAATTGTGGGGTTTGTATATACTAAGCCTTGTTCATCAATTATAGCACAAATTTTCTCCTTATTATGTTTGTAATTCAATTAATTGAAGAAAAAACTTAAACCTCTATTACCCTCTTTAATCCATTGAATTCTACCTCTATAAATATCTAGTTTATGCAACTACATTTTAGTTGTGGAAATTATATTATGAATATTAGTGTTGTTAGGATCTTGAAAGAGTCATTTTCTAGCAAGCTCTAAATTCCCTTGGAGGGATTTTTCTCTACATTTTTTCTTCCAAGCCATTATTTTAACAAAGGAACGAAGGAAATTGGTACATTCTTAAATTACATCACACCACTAGTCAATCCATGATTCTCCCTCATTTGGTTTGTGATTAGAATTCCATAATCCAACAAGTGCAGCAACACAATCAGGATTTTTAAGGTGGGAAAAATTAAGTTTAAAGGGGAGCTTAGAGTAAGTTGATGAATGATAAGATAATTTAATAGAGCAAAGAATAGGGAAGTGATATGAAAGAATGTTCAAACAATCCACTTGAACAATATTACAAGTTTGAGTTTGTACTAAATTGATGTTATGTGAGATATAGAATTTGTCCAGTGATGCAAAGAAAAAAAAAGATGCATATATTCTGTGAATAAGGAGTTTTCAAGCAACCAACATCATCTAAGCTCTACATAGAGGATCCAAAACAAACCCAAAAATGCTAAAATTTTGTAAAACCTGTCAAAAATCACCTAGAAAGGTCTTACTATCACCATACCCTAGTCAACATCTTCATTCCAATAACAAAAAAAACTCAACAACTTGCTTATCCATGCTATGATACCAAATGATGTAGAGAGACAATACCAAAATTCATGGATAAAATCTTTCAAGGGATTAGAAACAAATACTTCACTCAGTCTCTACATAAGAAGATCCTTCCTAAGCCCAACATGGCTTGTTTCTTGCAAAAAAAACAATTCAGAGATATTTTATTAATATTGTGTCGAATCAAATAAATATTGAAAAACCACTTTCAAAATCATCTTATTATTCTTATCTCCAAATTTCAGAAACTAAATCTGTAAAACAAGTGGGTTATATTCATTTTCCTAGGGACGTTTTGTCGAGAAATTCCCATGCACTCTCAGTACAGCTAGAGAAAGCACATTATGACTTAAAAATTACTAATACTTAAGACAAATGGCTGAAAACCCATATGTAGAATGAAATGGTTCATCCAAATATCAAAATTTTAGCTCATTTTGAGATCATATATGCAAACATTATCAAATCTGTCCAAAACATGGTTTTGCACTATTCAATTTTTCACTGTCAACCAAAGCTCCAAATGGACATCAAAAATAGAGTTATGTCAATCCTTTAAGAAAGATCATTCCAAGATAACAAAAATATATTTTTCCAATCTATAAAATTACTAGCAAGAGTTCAAGTAGTTAATAGCACATTAGTCCATTGGATTTCTTTCTCTTAACCTATACATGCACACCATTAAGTTTGACACTGCTTCCAATCATTAACCTAGAGTAATATGCCTCCTTATCTGATTTGATAATTCTATTTTGAATACGTCATGAAAAATACTTTTCATCAACTTCACCATCAATGAATTTTCAAAGAACCGTATCTTCTAACTCTCATGCATAGCCCTAAACTTCATCACATCCAAAATTGAATACAAGTTCCATGAAAGCTAACACTCTTCCTAAGCCAAGATAGCTACATGCAGCACGCCTAGAAACTAGTAATCAACAAAAATCATCACCATTTATTCATGTACATGACACACAACACAATCATACTAGCAAAAAAGAGGATTACTTCACAAGAAAATCCATACATATGCTAAAACAGAGGTTTCACAACGCATATCATGGATTCATCTTAGATTTTAAAATTTTCAAAATTTTTCTACTCTCTCCTTCATCCTTACACGAGAAATGAATGTAATACTCCATAACTCCTTTTCCTAAATTCTAATTTCTATTATATGTAACTTCTCTTACATTTCCTAGCTAACCCACAAGCTTCATGATGACTCAAAAACTAATATTTAGTGACCTTTCAACTTCCACACATGTTATGACCACTTTTTACATAACTATGACTTATATACACTCACATAATGACTAACCACACACACTATGACTTGATTAGATAGTTACCATACCTTAGAAACCTTTAATACTCTTTAGATATGCATTTACAATTTAAATTACATTTTGGAGGGATAATCCCTCATTTCAAATTTCAAATTATTTACTCTTAACTCTCTCTCACACATGAATCCACACACCTATTTGACCACATTGTAGAGAAAATTCCATTGTAATGGACTCCATTAGATACTTCTGCATCATCCAGTCTGCTGAATTTTCTATCCATGCCCATGTTAGAAATAATCTAACACTTAATTCACCATATGTGGATTAATGTGTAATTATAATAAAGTAATTATTTAATTAATTAATTTAGTTTAGTTATTAGTGTGTTGTTATCATCCCTTAGAGTGTGGAGGATGTTCTTTAGTTAGAATATTGTTCTCGGATGATTTCCTGTAGAAGCTTTTTAGGGGCAATATGCTATTTCTACATATTTGTTTTGTTTAGGAGATTTGTTCCGTGTATTGTGGAAGAGATAGAAGCTGTCCAATATCTACAAATATTGTAGCTCTCTCTTTTGGTTGTAATGCTTCATTTTATATTAATAAAATCACAGCAAGCTCTGCCTTGTTTTTGCAATTTAATCTGGTTTACAGATTTCATTTGGTATCAGAGCAGGGGAGTTAAGGCTGTAGAAAATTGTTGAGGTAGTGTTAGAAGTTTTGAGGAAGGAGGACTAGAAGCCTGAGCCAGGAGGAGCCATAGATGCCCCCAGCCTCTTCAAAGTCCCTGTCCTACTCCACACGCCAGAAGAAGCAAGAACAACATTATAGAAACACCTCCAAGATTGGTAACAAAGTGATTGTATCAAATTTTTTTTAATACTGTTCATTGCATATGAACTATATACAATTGTTTTTTTTCTTTCTCTCTAATTTAGAGATCACTTTTAGTGTGATTTAATTTAGTGGACCCCCAATTTTGGAGGCACCACCATTCGGGTTTGGTGTGTAGGTTTCATTTTTAATAAAAAAAGAAACATCCACCACCAATCTGCAACCTGTATGCAACTGCGTTATTTGCATATATATGTGAATTCACCTTGCAAACCTGTGGATTTACCTGATAGCTTCACACCTACAAAAGGAAAAAAAAAATGAGCTGGATACTGATCTGGCTGTGCGTCTTCAATCTGCAAGCAATTCCTATGCGACCTTGCAAAACAGAGTGTAAGAGAGCCTTTAAGGCGAAAGGGCGGCGAAGGAAACAAGGTTGACGACGGAGGAAACAAAGCTGCACACATGCATAAGTTAGACCCGCGTTTTCTGCGTTAAATTTTTTTTTAAAAAAAAATTCCTTTTCTGGACGATGCAAAAAAAATCAGAAGGATAAAAAAAAATTTCATTTTTGGAAAGGGGCCCGGAAAAATAATTTTAAAACGGTCATAACTTTCAACTGGTACCTCAGATTGAGGTGCCATTTTTTTTAAAGTGTGTGTTTTTTTGAGCTCTACGCTTTGGTCTAGTCAAAGAGGCCAAAGAGCCCAAAACTAAACTTGTAAGGGAAAAGAGGCCAAAGTGCACAATTTTTTTTAAAAATGCGAAAATATTAATTTTTTCGTAAACAAGAAGGGGGTACAATTTTCTTTTTCTATTTACAAGATGTTTGTAAAAATGGCTGATAGTGCCGAAAAATCATTGTAAAAGGCCAAAATGGAGCCCACACTCAATAAAAATCAATTTTTTTTAGGGGGGGGTGTGTGTACTGATTTGAGGGGGGGATTTGTTTCGTGTTTGATTCTCTATCTCTCTTTTCTTTCATACACAAATGGCTAACAATGCGCCCAATTTTTCCCGATTCACAACTCCTACGAGGAGATAATTATGCTGCATGGAAAATGAAAATTAAAACTCAACTTGAATTTGAGGACATAATTGGTGTAGTTGATGGCTCGATAACAAGACCAGAAAATAATATTGCTCAACAACATGTGTTTGATCGTGCTAATCATAAGGAAAAACTTATAATTCTGTTTGGTGTAACTGATGATGTACAACCTCATATTCGTCAAGCGACAACTACAAAAGAAGCATGGGATAAACTAGAAACTTTATATGAAGCTAAGAATAAAAATACTATTTTACAATTACAAACAAAACTCCATTGTCTTAAAATTAATTCTAATGAGTATATTGAAGGTTTTCTAAAGCATGTTGCTATATTGAGATCATCTCTCCAAGCTTTGGAAGTAGAGTTCACTAATGAATCTCTTGTCCCTATTGTATTGAGAGCTTTACCAGCCTCATACAAAATATTTGTCACAACTCTCAACATTATGGGTCCAACTACAAGTTTTGAAGAGTTGACGAACATGTTACAACAGGAAGAGTCCATGAACAAACCTGTAGAAGATGAGGAACAAGCCCTCTCTTCATTCCATAAGGGAAAGAAACATATTCATACAACTGGTAAGCAACACAAGCAACATTCTCAACAGAATAATCAAGGGAACACTCAGCAAAACCAGTGTCAAATTTGTGGCAGAAAAGGACATGACTTAAAATATTGTTGGTATAACACATTTCAGAAGGGTTCATCTAGTGGAAAGAAGCCAAATTTTCAACAATCTAGTCAGGGTTATCAAAACAAACAACAAGGACAGAGGAAAAGTAACTGGAGAAAGAAAACACCGCAGCATGGCAACATTGCTGAAGAAGAAGATAACTCACCAGATGAGGACTTCCTATTTGCTACACAATAAACTCAAGAAATCAATTCACCACAGGAAATTTGGTATGTTGACTCAGGAGCAACAAGACATATGACCGGGAGAAATGATTGGTTCTTAGAGTTAAAGAATACACCTAACAAAGACTTTGTTTCGTTGGGTGATGATTCATCGTACAAAGTACAAGGAATTGGAAACATCTCCTTACCTCTTGGATCAAGAAAGTGCACAATAAGAAATGTTCTATATGTTCCTAGATCGACAAAGAATCTACTTTCAGTAAGTTAGCTTTTGGAGCACAACTTAAAAGTGGATTTTGATTGTACAGATGGAAAGAAGATGTGTTTAATCAAAGATAAGTCTAAAAAATCCAATATTGTTACACGAGATTTTGGTGTAGGTCATATGTTTTAGTTGGATTTTATTCACACCAAAAATCATGCCCTTTTAGCTAAGGATACATCATCAACACAATTGTGGCATCGAAGATTTTGTCATGTAAGTTTTGGCTATCTTGAAACACTTCAAAAAAAAAAATATGGTAAGAGGATTGCCAAATGTCAAGAAAAATACAGACAAGTGCACAAATTGTTTGGCAAGAAAACAACATAGAGCTTCTTTTCAGAAAAGCAGTACATTTAGGGCCCGTGGTAAACTTGATCTGGTGCATACCGATCTATGCGGACCTATGAGACCTAGTCATTCAGGGTTTCAATATGTATTCTCTTTATTGATGATTACTCACAAAAAATGTGGGTATACTACATTCGCACCAAAGACCAAGCCTTTGAAACTTTCAAGAAATTCAAAGTAGCTTGTGAAAAATGCAACTGGTAAGAAAATAAAAACACTCCCGCTCAGATCGAGGGGGTGACTACACCAGTAATGAGTTCAAAGATTTTTTGGAAACACATGGAATTTGTCAAAAAATTGCACCTCCATATACACCACAACAAAATGGTGTAGTTGAGAGAAGAAATAGAACTATAATGGATATGGTAAGGTGTATGATTGATGATTCAGGCTTGAGTAAAACATATTGGGCAGAAGCAATAAAAAACAGCAATTTATTTGCTAAATAGAGTTCCCACTTCCATACTTGATGGAATAACACCACAGGAAGCTTGGTCAGGGAACAAACCATCTATAAAACACCTTAGAGTTTTTGGATGCAAGCCAAGTATGCACATTCCTAAGAAAAAGAGAACTAAACTTGATATGAAATCAGAACAACTTATATTCTTGGGATACAGTGATGAAGCCTTGGGATATAGGTTAATGGATCCAAAAACAAGAAAAAATTTCACAAGTAGAGATGTTGAGTTTTTTGAAAATAAAGAAGCATATGCTCCTTCCATAAACTCACAAAACAATCCTACTAAGAAAATAGAAGATGTCCTTGATGAAGATAATGATGATGAGGATAATTCAACTCCTCCATCTACAGGAATAGCTAAACGTATTCCTAAGTGGTATACTAATCTAATTCGAGATGCTAAGTTGGATAGTGATCCTAACACATCCACTTTAGGACCTAGAACTCGTAGTATGACTCAAAATGAGGTAAACTTAGCCTTAATGAGTACAGTAATTGAATCAAGTGAGCCCACTACAGTTCAAGATGCCCAGCAGTCAAAACCTTGGTCAGATGCTATGAATTCAGAATTCAACTCTTTGATTAAGAATAATACATGGAAACTTACAGATCTTCCACCAGGGAAGAAGGCAATAGGTTGCAAATGGATATTTAAAACAAAGTACAAATCAAATGGAAGCATTGATAAATACAAGGCAATTTTGGTAGCTAAGGGTTATGCACAAAAAGAAGGCATTGATTATGAAGAAACATTCGCACCAACAGCTAAGATCAAAACAATCAGGATGATATTTGCTCTAGCTGCACAATTTGGTTGGAAAGTTCATCAAATGGATGTAAAAAAGTGCATTTCTTAATGGGGATTTACATGAAGAAGTCTACATGACTCAACCGGAAGGTTTTGTCATACTAGGTAAAGAAGGAAAGGTATGTAGACTCATAAAGTCATTGTATGGTCTCAAACAGGCTCCCAGGGCATGGTACATAAAGATTGATGAGCATCTCATCAAACATGGATTCAAAATAAGTCCATATGATCCTAATCTCTATCTCAAAAAGCAAGGGGGGGAGATAGTGATCATAGTAGTATATGTTGATGATCTAGTCATCACTGGAAGTTTGGTGAAGATGATTGAAACAACTAAGGAAGATCTAAATCAATCATTCGACATGACAGATCTCGAGCTTCTTCATTATTTTCTTGGACTTGAAGTATGGGAAAAGGAAAATCACATCTTTGTTACTCAACTAAAATATGCCAAGACAATGCTCGAGAAATTCAGAATGATGGATAGTATACCAATGGCTACACCTATGGAGACAAGGCTTCAATTATCTCACACAGATCAATCAGAACAAGTAAATGTTACTCTTTATCGACAGTTGATTGGGAGTCTCATTTACTTAACTTATTCTAGGCCAGATATCAGCTATGCAGTCAATTATCTTTCTCGATTTATGTAAGAACCAAGGGTTTTGTCACTGGAAAGCAGCAAAGAGGGTACTGGGATACATCAGAGGAACCATGGACTTTAGCCTAGAATACAAGAAGAATGATAACTTCTTCTTGACAGGATATATAGATTCAGATCATACATGGAACGTTGATGATAGGAAGTCCACTTCAGGATTTGTGTTCTTTTTGGGATCTGGACCTATTTCATGGGGGAGAAAGAAACAAAATTGTGTTTCAAGGTCTTCCACAGAAGTAGAATATCGCGTAGCAGGAGGAGCTTTCTGTGAAGCGATTTGGCTCAGACAGATACTTGTGTTTCGCACAGAATGTTTCGGCTCTGCAGAATAGACTTGCTTCTATCCTATCATTCCTTTGAGAAACATATAAGGGTTAGGGCTAGGAGGAATACCTATTGAATGTTGAGAGGGTGTGCGCGTACCGTAGAGAAAGATCAGATCGACTGCGAAGAACTTCTTTTTGTCTTGGAAGGACTACCTGCAAGTAAGAATACAAGACCACCAGATTTGAGTTAGACAATAAATGAGGGATCTGCCTTAGGCCCAGGAAATGTAAAAACTTCCTTTCGAAGGTGGTCAATTCCCCTTTTAATATGATTTAACACAAATGATAATAAAGAAAGCTATTGCAAAATCATGATTTAGGTATCTCGTCACAAAGCAATAGAAACTAAACTATCAATAATAAAGTGTCATGTTGTTTGTTCGGTTACTAGTCGTTGATACGTTCAGGTTGAGTTATAGGGATAAACCAAGCTGGATTTGGGGTTGTTAGGTGGCAAATAGGCGAGCAAAAGGGTTTTGGGGTATAGTCACAGTGACTGACGGCGATCACTGGGTAACTGCCTCCCACCCCACCCCTGACCACGGTTAGAGAACCACTGCCGGTATAGGATAATCGACACCGGTAGGGTCAGTAATCTAGGTGCTTCTGGGTAGACATTGGTTGCAAGGTGATTGTGGGGTTATTTGAGATTGGGGGATGGCTGAGGGGAATGATGGTAGGATAGGGAAGACTCAGAGTGTGGTAAAATGGCCTTCTGGGCAATATCAGGGGGTGTGAGTGAAGGTTAAGTGCGGTAGTGGCTGGTAGTAGATCTAGGAATAAACTTGTGACGGCTGTGATTCAAAAGGTCTAAGAAATGTTATCAAAGAGACATACAAGGTTCTACTTACTGTTTATTGATGAGAATGCAGGTCCAAGAACTGTGATGATGAAGGTAGAACTCAGATAGGACGTCCTGACGATCAGAAGATGAGACGTCTTCCTTTACGATGATCAGCTGAGTGTCACAGGGCTCTGGTTGTGTAGTTGCAATCTTGGGCTTGATGTCCTTCTCTGCAAACTCTTCCTGTTTCTTCACTTGTCTCTGCTTTGGCCCAGCAAAATCTGGATTCTCTCGATGATTTCTCCCTCTCCCAATCAAATGAAAATCTGATCCTTGTTTTTGGTTGGAAGTGGTCATTTACGGGGAACTGATGGCGGTATGCAACCAACAGCGGTCGAGTAGGAACCGGTATCGGTCCGGTCAAAGCGGGCTATTTTTGGCAAAATAGCCAGTTTTCCCTCCTTTTCTTCCGAGGGATTGGTAGCGGGCTTGGTCAAGTCATTATGAAGTTGGTTTTAGGTGCGGAATGAGGAGTAATTAGTCATAGGTGTGGAATTGGACCAAGTTATAGGTCTTAATTAGGTTAGTTTAGGGTTAAGACTAGGTCATGATGAGGTGGCGACATGAGGTGGCAGGTATGGTGATGTGGATTTATTAATTATAAGGTAATTAATAAATAATTGTGTAAGGTTTAGGTGGTGAGGTTAGGTTGCGAAATGCGATGCGAGTCACAAGGGGTCATAAGACACAAATTTGGTGTCTACATTAGCCCCTTATTGTCGTGTAGTTTGTTTTGTAAAGCTGCACGGACAATAATAAGAAGTGGTTACTCCTGTTAAGGGTATAGGTAATCCCCCTCAAATCTATCACAGATTGAGGTAGCGTGAAATCAGGGATAGGGTTGATAAAGGGTAAATGGTGTTTAGATGATGGTAAGATGGTGGGGTAGGTCCAAGGAAGCAGACGCACGTTGAAATGCAGTAGTGCGACCAGGGTACATGATTTGACTAGCAAACCAGCAATGCATAGGCAAAGGTCGATAGTTTATCCAAACAAGGGTGATATAATCCTGGTATCCAAGGCATAGGAAGTAGCTCCAGGGTATATAACAGGTAAGGTACATGAACGTTTAGGCATGTTCGGCAGTACCAAATGGTTGGTTTGGTTGAGATAAACGTCACGGTCTAGGTCTTAGGCAAAGTTGGTCGACAGAGCAAGTCAAGGACCCTAATCATGCTAAAACACGAACAGGTGAGCTCGATTGAACAAAAAGGTACATGATGGATGGATAAAATAAAATGTTGATTGTGGGCAAGGTATTTGATTGGTGCGGCCTTAGGTCGGGCCAAATGGTTGGGTGCGGCCTTGGGTCGGGCCAAATGGGTTGGTTACTGCCTTGGGTCGGGCCAATTGGGTTGTAGCCTTGGGTCGGGCCAAATAGGTTAGTTGCGGCCTTGGGCCGGGCCAAATAGGTTGGTTGCGGCCTTGGGTCGGGCCAAATGGTTGGGTTGTGGCCTTGGGTCGGGCCAAATGGGTTAGGTTGCGGCCTTGGGTCGGGCCAAATAGGTTGGTTGTGGCCTTGGGTCGGGCCAAATGGTTGGGTTGCGGCCTTGGGTCGGGCCAAATAGGTTAGTTGCGGCCTTGGGTCAGGCCGAATAGGTTGGTTGCAGCCGTGGGTCGGGCCAAATAGGTTGGTTGCGGCCTTGGGTCGGGCTGAATAGGTTGGTTGCGGCCTTGAGTCAGGCCGAATAGGTTGGTTGCGGCCTTGGGTCGGGCCAATGAAGGTAACGAGGGGTTGTCAATGAAGGTGGATATAGGCGATGTTGGTAGAAAGGGCTATTAGTAAATAAGGGCCGAAATTGGGGTAGAGGTGAGATGAAACCGATGTCGATTATCTATGACCGATATCGGTTAGGGGACCGATACCGGTTTCTTAGGGCATAATAAAACCGATATCGGTTATGGGCGAAAAACCTATAAAAAGAAAAATACGACCTGTCATTGTCACTTTTGCAATTTGGAAACCAATTTGAATTGTCTGACGTGGAAAGTTAAGATTGGAGCCTTAGTTGCGGGAGGTGGCGTTATTTGACTGGAGGAGTTAGTTGTTAGTGGGCCCGAGTGAGGAGGAGGCAACAGTTGATTAGTGGAGGACTCAGAAGAGGACATTTGGAGGCATGGCACAACCAGGAGGAGTAGGAGGGGCTGGACCAGCTAGACCACCACCACCCATCCCTCCATGACGACGTGTCGTCATACGGGTAGGTTCGAAACCCCTCATTATGTGTATTTGATTGCATTATGCTATATTTGGGGTTTGGGTAGGAATGTACATTTTTTAGGAAATAATTAGAAAATGGAAATGATTTGAAAAAGAGAGAGGGTAGATAGGTGAAATAAGCCAAGGCGGCTGGGTGGGTAGGTTTTTAGGGTATTTGGGTGGGTAAATTGGTAGAAAAATGAAAAAATGTAGGTGGGGGGGGCCGCGCGGGGTTCGGCTCCGGGAAGTTACAGCGACCGATGTCGGTCACAAAATTTTAGGGGCAGGGTGTTTTGTGTTGGACCGGCGTCGGTTGGTCGTGGACCGGCGTCGGTGGGAAGAGGACCGCGGTCGGTTATGGGTGACCGGTACCGGTCCTTGGTGATTTTTAGCGATTTTTGTTGGTTTAGGTTATGTTGTTGTTGTTGAGTTTTTGGTGGTGATTTGGGTATGGTTTGGGTTGGGGTGGGGGTGTTGTGGTATTGTTATGTATACTTTGCTTAATGCTAAATCAAATGAAGCAAGAACTACCACCTAAAATAGTTCTACAATTTAGCTAAAACAAAGCATAAACACCATCATGATAAGAATTAAACAAGGGTTAGATGCTAGCATTCATCAATACAAACTTTGAAACTAACAATGCTAAATATCTAAACTCCTCTATTCTCTAACAACAAATAAATGAATGGACCTAAGTAAGCTCCATGGCTATCAAAATAGTTGTCCTTAATGCTCCAAGAACCTAGGAATGGGGGCTAATCAAAGTTGGGCTACAAGACCCTTTTGACACCTCCCATATGACCCAAGCACTTTAAGAAAGAGGCTTAACTCTTCAAGATGATGAACTCTCAAAAGGGCAAGGTGCAAGCTCTTAGTCTCTTTGCTATATGCTTTGCATTTGCTCTCTTAGAAAGTTTAGGTGTAAGTAAAAAGGTAGGTGGAGGGCTCTTTATATAGCCCAAAGGATAAAGGATTCAACACATTCTCATGAATGTGGGATAAAGGTAAAACATGATTAGGAATGGATAAGGTTGCTTTATTAAAGGTAACCTTACTTTAGAAGGGTTTAATACATGTTTAGCAAGTCATGGGAGTTGGGGGGTATTTTAATTAATCAAAGGTGATTAATTAATAGGTAGGTGTAAGCTTATAGAAGCCAATTAGAGGAATATTAGTGTGATTTAGGCTATTATAAGGGGATTAAATCAATTAAATATTGATTTATTGGTTAAATGGAAGGGAAAGCTAATTAATTAATAATAATTAATTAGTCTAGGTAGAAGGGGTGATTTATTAACGGAAGGTCGTTAATTAGGGTATTTGTTGGATAGGCAACTTAATTAATTAGCTTAGTGTAATTAATTAATGATGATATGAGGGAAAATGAGTGCCTTTGACGATATGTCGTTGATTTGCGAGAAAGGGGATAATTAGCACAATTTAAGTATTTAAATTGCTTGGGCGTAATTATAGGTGTCTACATTTGCCCCTCTTTGGGGTGGCATAAGTGATGCCACTTCAAAGATAGTAGACAAAAGAGATTTTGAAGAGATGGAAGAAAAATTAGTAGGAGGGAGAGATGCCCCCTCGAGTGTCGATGGGGTGATAGAAGAACTCGATCGACGATCGAAAAAGGTGAGAAGTAGGCAGAAGAATGGGGACGAGGCAGGATGCCCCGAGGAGAGGGAGAATTAGGGGTGAAAGGGAAGTGGTGTAGAAGAAATATGGATGAGGGGAGAGAAGAGCTTAACCTCTAGCCGCTTATTTGTTTGGAACAAATTTGATGTCATCATATTGCCATAGGAACTACATCATCGGTCCTTATGAAAAATATAAGCATACGACAAAGGTAGAATGACATGAAAAGCCATACTACGAACAATTGTCCATTGCTGAAAGTACCAACTCCACGCAACATACAATAATGCAATGCAATACGAGAAGGAAACAAGCTCATATAACAGGGAAAACAAGTACGAACGCACATATCTAACCCAACAACGGTCAAGACAGTTGTACAAATGTTTTGTTATCAGTGCTGAAGAGATCCACAAGTTCGTGATTGACGACAAGGGTTAAAAATGATGCCCCAAGCAAGGATACATGCAAGGGGAAATGAAAATGGACACGGGGTCCATGAAAAGCATTTGTGCGCAACGAAACAGCACCAGGCAACCAAAAGTGCCCCAGAGTACAGACGAAGCAAGCAGCTAGCTTTTGTGAATGGTTGTGAATCCAGTGATCCGCGAGTCGTATTAATCGGGGAAGATGTGAGACAAACCAACAGGATATGGAGAAAATACCATGCGCAAGACACAAGTTTCAGCCGTAAGAAGCAAGTTACCATTTTGTAGGGTGTTTTACTTTTTAGGAATTTTTTGAAAAATTTTGCCTTGTTTTTAGATTTTTTTGATATATATATATATATATATGTTTTTGTTGTTTTCTCGAAACAATGTTTTTCGAAACAATGTTCTATTGTTTTTGTTTTTTCGAAACAATGTTCTATTGTTTTTGTGTTTTTCTGAAACAATTTTCTATTGTTTTTGTGTTTTCTGATTTTCTATTTTTTTTGTGTTTTGTGAAACAATTTTCTATTGTTTTTGTGTTTTCTGAAACAATTTTCTATTGTTTTTGTGTTTTTGTGAAACAATTTTCTATTGTTTTTGTGTTTTCTGAAACAATTTTCTATTGTTTTTGTGTTTTGTGAAACAATTTTCTATTGTTTTTGTGTTTTTAACAGTTTTCCAAAGCTATGTGCAGGTAACCAAGAAAGCATGGATGCCCCCAGCGTTAGGTGGGGAATATACAAGGGCAGAAGCCACGCGCTTATGAACAAGAAGGTGAAGTCGTTGAGTTGCCCCCAGCGTAAGATGGGAAATAACGAAAGACCACGTCCCTTACAGACGAATAGAAGAAGGCAAAGCCGGATCAAGGCTGGACTAGATGGTGTGCACAAGGAAACTCGAAGGTAGAACCAGGTCCAGGACAAAGACAACTACCCTTCTAATACAGAATGCTTGTGAACAACGAATCCTCCCGAGGCGCCGGAAACCGGTTTTCACCCAAGGACTTGTCCAAAGTGCCACAATTGCGTGGTTTTCACTAGTGGACGACCTGTTTTCTCTTTTTCTTTTTTTTTTTTTTTTTTTTTTTTTTTTTTTTTTTTTTTTTTTTTGATTTTTATGACTTTCTTGTGCCATGTTTAGGCATAAAACCTCTTAAGATGCATGGAATTCATGGGCTCCCGGAGCTCATCACCATTGGGGTGAGCCAACTTGTATGCCCCTGTGCCATACTTGGCAACTATGACATAGGGTCCTAACCAGTGTGGTTCGAACTTCCCTTTCTTTTCTCGCTCTGCTCTGGTGTTGAACTGGTTCTCCTTCATAACTAAATCACCCACCTCAAACTGGCGAGGGATGATTCTCTTGTTGTAGTTGCGGGAGATTCTGTGTTGATATACTTTCAGGTGATTAAGAGCGCGAATGCGCCTCTCATCCAGGAGCTCTAACTCAGCCAATCTTGCCACTCGGTAATCTTCATCCTTATCCAAATAGTCCCGAAGAGAAATTCGCAGGGATGGGAGTTCAATCTCTAAAGGGATGATAGATTCTGTCCCGAACACGAGGGAATATGGCGTCGCACCCGTAGGAGTGCGAATTGATGTTCGGTAGGCCCAGAGGGCTGGGTGGATTTGTAGGTGCCAGTTTCGACCAGTTTTGCTAACCATCTTCTCCATTATCCTTACCAAAGTCTTGTTTGTTGCCTCAGCTTGTCCATTACCCTGAGGGTAATATGGCGTGGACCATTTCAATCTGATTTGGAACCGTTGGCAAAGACCTTTCACAGTTTTGTTCTTAAATGACTTCCCATTATCTGTGACAATGGCTGCAGGGATACCATATCGGCAAATAATGTGATTCATGATGAATTTAGAAATCTGTGCTCCTGTGACATAGGTTAAAGGGACAGCCTCCACCCATTTTGTGAAGTATTCTGTAGCTGTGATGATATGTGTATGACCATCAGATGAGGTAGGAGTAAGCTTCCCTATTAGATCAAGTCCCCACTTGGAGAATGGCCACGGGGTAGTGATTGGTTGCAATGGTTGCGATGGAGCATGGATGAAATTTCCATACTTTTGGCATAGCACACATTTTCTAACATAATTACAACAATCAGTTTCCATGGTGGGCCAATAGTAACCTACTCTTAACAGTTTCTTAGCCAAGACCATTCCGTTTGTATGTGCTCCGCATACTCCTTCGTGTACTTCTTTAATTGCCTGGATTGACTCCGGCACATCCAGACAACGTAACAGATTCCCATCGTAGCCACGACGATAAAGTGTACCTCCTAACAGGGTGTAACGGGCTATCTGGCGAATTAGGCTCTGCTTTTCAGAGCGGGAGATTTCGGGAGGGAATGTACTGTCCTTAAGATAGGTGAAAATGGGTTCATACCATGGTGAATGGGGACCAACAACCTCACAAGCCAAGCAAGATTCTGGCATGTCATACGCGGGCTGGCGTAGATTTTCTACGAAGAATGGCATATCATTGTTCCCTGGCGGAATACGAAGCATAGATCCCACCGTTGCCATAGCATCTGCCGATCTATTCTGCGCTCTTGGGATTTGCTCAAAGGTAATGCGCACAAAATACTCCTTCAGAGTTTCCACCAACTTCTTATAAGGTATGAGCTTGTCATCCTTAACTTTATACTCATCATTAACCTGTTTGATGATTAGCTGTGAATCACCTACAACCTTCACATGTTGAATATTCCACTTGATGGCTAGCTTCATCCCTGCAATGAGTGCTTCATATTCCGCAATGTTGTTTGTGCAAGGGAAGGCCAGGCGGAAAGCCTGTGGTATAGGATCACCTGAAGGAGTAATAAGGACCACTCCTGCACCTGAACCATGAAACGTAAAAGATCCATCAAAATGTATCTGCCATACGATAGATTCTTCAATGTAGAGCAAAGATGCATCTGGCAGATCCAGACTCAAAGGTTCTATGCTTTGCAAAGGTGCTTCCGCTAGCTGGTCAGCAAGTACTTGTCCTTTAATTGATTTTTGATGGACAAATTCTATATCAAACTCACTGAGTAGAATGATCCAATTAGCCATTCTACCTGTGAGGGCAGGTTTGGACAACAAATACTTGAGTGGGTCGACCTTGGATATGAGCTTGGTCTTAGTATTTAGCAGGTAATGGCGAAGTTTCTGAAAGGTAAAAACAACAGCCAAGCAAGCCTTCTCAATCTGAGGATAATTACATTCATAGGCGATGAGGGTGCGACTCAGATAGTACACTGCTTTCTCTTTATGGCTAAGGTCATATTGGGCGAGCAGTGCACCAATAGCATATTGCGTAGCGGAAATATAGAGCAAAAGTGGTTCTCCCGGAGTGGGAGGCATGAGGACAGGTGGATTAGCCAGGTACTGTTTAAGCAAAGCAAAGGCTTGTTGTTGCTCAGGTCCCCAAATGAAAGTGATGTCCTTCTTAAGCAAATGAGTGAATGAGTGACATTTATCTGCAAGCTGGGAGATAAAGCGGCGAATGGCTTGAATTTTCCCTTGCAAGCTACGCAGTTGCTTGATATTCTCAGGTGGAGGCATTTCTGTGATGGCAGATACTTTAGCAGGGTCTACCTCAATACCTCGTCTTGACACGATGAAGCCTAATAGTTTCCCAGATAGCACACCAAAGACACACTTCTTTGGATTTAGCCTGACTTTGTATTCACGTAGGCGTTCAAAGATACGCCGCAAAATGATAGGATGTTCCTCTCTTGTTTTGGACTTTCCCAGGATGTCGTCTACATAGTCTTCCATGATGTCATGAATCATATCGTGAAATATTACTGTCATGGCCCGCTGATAAGTTGCTCCCGCATTCTTAAGGCCGAATGGCATCACCTGATAACAGAAGGTGCCCCAAGGAGTTGTGAAAGCTGTTTTGTGTTGGTCTTCCTCAGCGATCTTAATTTGATTATAACCCGAAAAGCCATCCATAAGTGATAGCATTTCATACCCTGCGGTTGAGTCAACAATCATGTCAATGTTGGGCAACGGAAAGTCATCTTTAGGGCAAGCTTTATTGATGTCCCTAAAATCTGTGCAAATTCGGATACCAATAGGTTTCTTCTGGACAGGAACAATGTTCGATATCCATTCAGAATAATCAATTGGCCTGATGAATCCTGCTGCAAGCAACCTTTCCAACTCTTCTTTAACTAACAAGGCCACTCTTGGGTGCATCTTTCGAAGCTTCTGTTTGATAGGCTTAGCGTCTGCGTGCACAACCAAGTTATGCACGACCAAAGTTGGATCTAAGCCGGGCATGTCTTTGTAAGACCATGCGAACACATCAATAAACTCTCGCAGTAGCATAGTGAACGTCTTTTGTTCTCTGGCTGAGAGTGATGCTCCCAATTTTACTATCTTGGGATCTTCTTCAGTACCAATATTGACATCAATGGTTTCTTCAACTAACAATTTTGATAAATCCTCCATACGCGTGGGATCGGGAGGTAGGTTGAGATCTTCATCCAAGGATGTCTCTACGAGATTTTCATCCTTGGCGTGGTCACTTTGTTTGTCCTTTGATTTTCTTATTTGTTTGTCAGCCAATGCCTCAAAGAGGTTTTCACTGTGTGACTTGGACTTTGATTTTTGCCGAGGCTTTTCTTTAGAACTCTTGCCCTCGCTTTTCTTTAAATTTTGCTGACCACGAAGTTCAGCCTCCTCGCCGAAGTAGGCGCAGGTGTCTAAGTCGATAAAGAAACCCTTCTTGTGATCTCCAATGGGAATTGTATCCCTTATGCCCATGAACTCTGCAATAGCCTCGTCATTCTCGAATAAATCTAGTGGCACGTGACGTTGTTGGTCCCATTCAACAAGGGAGGGGTATACAAGGTCAAGGGTTGGTTCATTGGGGGTGATGGTTAGGACAGCATTATTCATGAAAAGGTTCGTGGAGGCCAGATCCTCATATTGGCTACAACAGGAATCCGTATCGCTGTCTAGATAATCGGAGCTATCCTCATGCTCAGAACAAGTCGCATCTTGATCGTTGGGGTGTGCTCCATAAGGGCGAATCCCAATGCCATATCTTTCTGTTTTGAAATGTGGAAGAGGGACTGGTTCTCTTTGTCCTTGTTCATTCCTCCCACATCCTAGGCCTTTGTAGCCCATGGAGTACATCATTCTGCTAGATTTTTCATATTCTGGGGTTTGATAACAAGATGGCTGAGTGTCCTCAGGGACCCAAGTAGTAGGTGGATCAAGTAATTTTTCCTCAGCTAACAAGCCTCCAGGTAGGAACGACCCAATAGTATGTTCCTCTCTAGGTCTCCTGAAGCAGTAGTTGGGTCGACCTCTAGTCTTGGGCGACAAGGAGAGGTCAGAAACCAAGAGCGCTTGTTGTACATTATACTCCCCACAGCCATATTCCAGAATTTTCATCTCCCATGAATTAAATGGAGATGTTGAAGTAGATGCCCCATGAGTGCAAGAACGAAGAGAATTTGAATCTACTCGAGATTCCATGGCCTCAGAATGAAGAGGGACAGCTATATCTGTGGAGGGACATGCATATGTACCCTTTCGTGCAAAGCTATTAAGAGCTCTACAATGAGCAAAGGGCTCTGAGTCTCCTGGTATTGTTACTGTATGTCCCTCATGCTTCAGCTTGATGCATTGATGAAATGTTGATGGCACTGCTTGCATGGCATGGATCCATGGTCGGCCTAGAAGCATATTATATGGAAGTTCCAAGTCTAAGACGTGAAACTTTGTCTGATGGCAAGTGGGGCCCACCTCCATTGGCAGCGTAATGGTGCCTGCTGACTCTCTTTCCGCGTTGTCGTATGCGGTGATAGTGATGATATGGGACTCAAGATCTTCCTCTGTATGTCCCAATTGTTTGACCAACTTAAGCGTGCAGATATTCAATCCTGATCCATTGTCCACAAGCACCCGTTTGATTTTCCTGCGGGTGACAACTACCTCAATGTATAAGGGAAGATTATGTGTAGGATTCTCAGTAGGGACCTCCCTATGGTTGAAAGTGAGATGCTCACTGGGTGCAATATTTGCCACCGCGGCTTGAAGGTATGCAGGATCAACTTCTAAAGGCACTCCCGACCCCTGAAGAGTTTGATACAAAATTTCCTTATGCACATTGGATATCTTGAGAAGATCTAAGATCGAGATCTTAGCAGGTGTCTTCTCAAGTTGTTCTAAAAGGTTATATTTACCAGTTTGCGGGGTCAACAGAGAGGGTTCTGGAATCACGAGGCGGGCACGCCTTGTTACCGCAGCGCAGTCCTTTCCCTTGATCCGGATGGTATTGACACGGTCAGTAGGGGAGCGAATACATCCGATAAGTGAATCGTAATGATTGTTATCTCTCTTGGTATACAAGTAATTCGTGGCTTTATAGGTTTGGGATGACTCTCCCCGATCCGGTTTTTCCTTTTCCGACTTATCATGCTTGGGGAATGGTTCCTTATAAATCCCCATTTTCTCGTTAGGTGTTTGCATGTGGCTAGGGTTATCCACCTCTATCTCCCCGTTGTCAATGAGGTCTTGAATATAGTGGCGAAGTCGCAAACATTTGTCTGTTTTATGACCTTTAACGCGATGCATTTCGCAGTATTCATGCTCCTTATACCATGAAGGTTTAGGAGCGTTGTCATCGAACGGTTGTGTTGTAGGATAGGTCATCATGTGGGCCGCATCCAACTGTTTTAGTATGACAGACAACGGCTCATTGAGGGAGGTGAATGTTCTTCGCTTTGGTGGTGGTTGAATTGGGCCCTTGGTCAGTTTAAAAGGTTGACTGGTTTGGACCGTTTGAACACGTTTGGAATCAGTGATTCCGTCTCCCACCACGTTTTTGTTTTTGTTAAAGATCTTTGGCTTTTCAGCGGGTTTGACACTTTGGTTGTCTTTAGATTGGGTTTTGAGGGTGCCTTTGGCAATGAGAGCCTTTTCTATTTGAATCCCTTTCTCGATAACCTCCTCAAAGGTGCGGACACAATGCATTTGGAGGTGGAAAGCTATATCTGGGTTGAGATTAGGGACGAAAATACTGACTAGCTGCTTCTCAGGGAAAGCGCAAGGGAAGCGACTAGCTATCCCTCTCCATCGTTGGAGGAAGCTGGCGAAGGTCTCATTTGGGCGTTGTTTTGTGCCGCACAAGTCTGCCATGGTGACGTCACTCTCTATGTTATATGAGAAATGACGCACGAATCTTTCCGCCAATTCTGGCCAGGTGAAAATTGATCCTCGTGGCAAGCGCGTAAACCATTCTAATGCTTGACCTCCGAGACTCTTAGGAAAAAGTCTGATGAGGTAATTATCACTATAAGACACCTCTTGACATGCCATGTAGAAATCTTTAACATGATCCCTTGGGTCTCCCTTTCCTTTGTATTTGTCGAACTTTGGCATATCAAATTTCTTTGGAAAGGGTTGAAGGGTCATTGTCTTGTCAAAAGGATAGGGGCATAGTTCTTCGTATTGGTATTTCCTAATACTCCCTATATTGCTTTCTTGTATGCTCGCAAGCGTTGCTTTCATAGATTGTACTTCTTGTGCGAGCAATTGTTCTTTAGTGGGAGAAACGGGGATGTGTACATGATGATACCCTGTGTCTTCTTCTCCTTGGTTTTCTCGATGGAGTTCGTGGATCCTAAACTTAGGCTTTGACTTTTGAACGTTCTTGTTTGTGTCTTTCTGTACTTGGAAAGTAAGCAAAGCTAGTTGTCGGCTTAAGTTACTGAGTTGTTGTTGGATTGTGACTTGGTTTGTGTCTTCTTCTTCTAAAGGTTCCTCCTCTTCGTATTGTGGAGGTTCTTCCCCTGTCTCATGTTCTATCTTGTTTCTTCGTGGCACTTTGATGAGGGGTATTCTATGCCCTACCACTTTATCATTTTCTACATAAGAAGTGGAAGCATGTCCGCCTGTTAAAATATCTTCCATATTGATAAGGGGGTGTTCCTCCTTAGTAGTGTCATTTGTTTGTAGTATTGGTTCCTTCTCAATGGGCAATTTGGCCCCTAATTCCATGACCCGTGCCAAAACTCTATCTTTGTTTCTAAGGAGAAACTCATCTAGTAGAGTGGGGTCAAAATCAAAGTCTGCGTGTGGTGATTCTAATTCATTTCCACTATGATCGACCATCTCTTCTGTTTCCTTTTCTGCAGAAAATAGTGGTCCTAGATCGTGTCCGATAAATGGGTTTGACCCTTGTCTGTTAGAGGTTTCCCAAGCTTGCGCCTGTTGTTCCTCATATGTTTGTTTCTTTAACCCTAGACGCGTCTTAGGAGCCATGTTTTCGTGATAAGTTTCACTAAGGTAAGTTGTAGATTTGTTCAAAATTCAATGACTACCCCTAAGTGAAACACAAGATGTACGTGTTAAGAGTAAATTAACAGTGTGAGAATACCAATGTGATAGAATGATAAAGTCACCAATGAAACAATCGTTTGGTATCAAAACTTAATCAAATGAAGTACCTCCTAGATTACGTTTTAAAGTAATTTACGACGCCAGATGATTAACAAGATGTCTCCACTTATGCCAAGTTCAAAGGAATGAACAAAACGTAAGTAAATACATGAAGTTAAATGCGATCTCCCAATCAAGATATACGATGAGCAAGCTCAAGTCTGATTAAGACCTATATCTCAAAAAGTGTCAATTACGATTTGCGAATGACACAACAATATCACCAAGATATGTTAACCCACTTTGCAAGAAAGTGGAGTATTGATATCGAGGTGTTATTGATATAACACGCACAAATGGTAGTTCCTAACACCTTTTGAAATCGAGGTAATAATAAAACTGAACAAAAAAAAGCTCAAAGTATAGCTAGGAATAGTTAAGAATGTGTGCAGCGTAACCGTACAATATAGGTATTTATGTCGAGTTTACAAGAAACAAGACGTAAATATCGAAATTGTAATGATACGAGACAAACAAACTAACTCCTCTATGGAAGTCCGCAGTGATGAACCACGCCTAACTACAATGACGATCTTGACGTGGGTATCAAGATCACAATGGCTACCAAATGACGTGAAAACGCCTCCACTCACTTTAGACGTTTAACTAACCCAGCCGCAAACATGGATGGGCGTAAACGGACATAAAAGTGAGAGAAACAGTCGAATGGCAACACAAAGGTAATCACACCTCTTTTGATCAACAAAGTGTCAAAAGAATATGAAGGAAATAAATCAAGAAAAAAATGACAAAAAATGCTAGTCTTACTTCGGCAGAGTTTCGCCTCGCCCTAAGGCAAGTAAAAACTAGGCGAAAGTAATACGTCACACGTTTCTCAAAAAGAAGGTTCACAACTCAACACTGTTTTAAAGTGGTCAAAGTGGGCTCCTGGCCAAAGTATATTCTCCTAGGTGGTTCTCTCGCCCTAGGTGTTACAAAGTTGCCACGAGCGAGCGCGATTTACCCAAAAAGTCACACTGACTAGTTTGGGAGTATCTCGGCTTTACTTTACCCCCTTCAAGAACAGTAGGCAACTAGTGCGTCTACGTGTACTATCACTGGGGTCGCCACAACGGACAACCTGTAACTCTATCTCACAAAGGAATCACTAGTCAAGTAGGTAGTGCGGAGCACTTCCCGTTTCGTCCACAAGGTTCCCTCTTGCGTGGACTACTTTGGGGTTCCTGGAACCACCCCCATTGTTGTAGCTTAAGGCGTTATGCCAAAGGGGTTATGTTCCAGTTGAGCGGAGAGGGACGTACCCTTTTCCGAAACCTGCAATACAGTGTTTTGAATATGTTGTTCTTTTTATCTTGTTTAATTAGGTGTGGTTTGCTTGAACACCTTTTGGCAACCTGTATAACAACTGTATTAGTAGTTTTTGATTTCGTTTTGATTCCTCCTTTCTTTGACAAGCGTTTTTAGGTCCTGCACTCAAGCGTTAGTAGTTCTCCAAGAAAATCACATTATTTAAAAGAGGATTAAAAGTTGCTTTTGATTCTCAAGATCATCCAAGGATGCAAGAGAAGAGCATACACAACAAATAATCCAACTAAAAAGTAAATAAAATCTTTTCAATCAATGAACCATACAAAATTTTTGATAAATGTTCATTCCCTTAAACCAAAAGTGAAAGATGAAGTTTCCAATTTACCAAATGTTATAAAATGAAGACTAAAGTTGCTTTTGATTCTCAAGATCACCCTAAGGTGCAAGAGAAGAGCATACACAAACTTTATCCCAACTATATAGAAATGGAAAACTTCAAATCAAAGGACCGTTGAAAAATGCTTTGTAAAAGGTTCATTCCCTTAAGCAAAATGAATAATTAAATTTCCAAGTTTAATCCCAATGTTAAAAAGATATAGATCAAAGTTGTTTTTGATTCTCAAGATCACCAAAAGGTGCAAGAGAAGAGCATACACACGCTTTGATCTAAATCGAGTAAGCATGGAAATACAACATTCATCAAAACATTAGACATGTTAGAAAATGACCAGTTTTAAAATAACAGAAAAACCTACAACTTCTGTAAGTGTAAATCCCAAATTTATGTTTTCATTGCATAGTTAACTTCAATACCTTTCCAACGCAAAAAAAATGGAGTCATTTCGAGGTCGGGAGCAAAAGTTATGGCCTTCGGAAGATGGGTTACGCATATGCTCTTATGCTCATGGGTATGCACTTGACATGCACTTAAAAAATGTCAAAAAAAACGTCCCTTAATATGCAAAATGGGCAAATTTTTCCAACCAAGATTCAATTTTGACAACAACCCATCACATTAATATATGAATAGAAGACTCAACGCTATCAAACATTAACATACATGCTCAAGAATTTAAGATTTTCAAGAAATTGACAAAACTAGCATGTAGAATGATGAAAAAGTAAGCTCTAAAAATGAAAACATGATGAAATCTTGAAATTTTCTCACCAACATTAAATTTTGACAGCAACCCACCACATTAATATGTAAATATAAGACTCAGCACTATCAAACACTAACCTACATGCTCAAGAATTGAAAATTTTCAAGAAATTGACAAAACTAGCATGTAAAATGTTGAAAAAGTAAGCTTAAAAAATGAAAACATGATGAAATCTTGAAATTTTCTCACCAAGATTAAATTTTGACAGCAACCCACCACATTAATATGTAAATAGAAGACTCAGCACTATCAAACACTAACCTACATGCTCAAGAATTTAAAATCTTCAAGAAATTGACAAAACTAGCATGTAGAATGTTGAAAAAGTAAGCTCTAAAAATGAAAACATGGAGAAATCTTGAAATTTTCCCCTCAATTCCAATTTTGACAGCACTTCACCTCCTTCATACCTACAAGGAAGACCCAACACATGCAAACTCAACAAAACATGTTAAAAAAAACAAGTTAGATCAACATGTGTAAAAGAGGGTTAGTAACCAAAAATAAAACTTAACTACAAAAACTTGAAATTAAGTGCAAAGGACAATGGAGTAAGTCCCACCGGGCGTGCCAAATGTGTGCATGTATACTTTGCTTAATGCTAAATCAAATGAAGCAAGAACTACCACCTAAAATAGTTCTACAATTTAGCTAAAACAAAGCATAAACACCATCATGATAAGAATTAAACAAGGGTTAGATGCTAGCATTCATCAATACAAACTTTGAAACTAACAATGCTAAATATCTAAACTCCTCTATTCTCTAACAACAAATAAATGAATGGACCTAAGTAAGCTCCATGGCTATCAAAATAGTTGTCCTTAATGCTCCAAGAACCTAGGAATGGGGGCTAATCAAAGTTGGGCTACAAGACCCTTTTGACACCTCCCATATGACCCAAGCACTTTAAGAAAGAGGCTTAACTCTTCAAGATGATGAACTCTCAAAAGGGCAAGGTGCAAGCTCTTAGTCTCTTTGCTATATGCTTTGCATTTACTCTCTTAGAAAGTTTAGGTGTAAGTAAAAAGGTAGGTGGAGGGCTCTTTATATAGCCCAAAGGATAAAGGATTCAACACATTCTCATGAATGTGGGATAAAGGTAAAACATGATTAGGAATGGATAAGGTTGCTTTATTAAAGGTAACCTTACTTTAGAAGGGTTTAATACATGTTTAGCAAGTCATGGGAGTTGGGGGGTATTTTAATTAATCAAAGGTGATTAATTAATAGGTAGGTGTAAGCTTATAGAAGCCAATTAGAGGAATATTAGTGTGATTTAGGCTATTAGAAGGGGATTAAATCAATTAAATATTGATTTATTGGTTAAATGGAAGGGAAAGCTAATTAATTAATAATAATTAATTAGTCTAGGTAGAAGGGGTGATTTATTAACGGAAGGTCGTTAGTTTCGCCCTCCCAGACTCAGAGGGAGGCCGCTTTCCACGGGCACTTATGGGGGTCTTACATGAGATGGTTGAGGAGCATACCTGTTATGCTTGGGCTCCAGTATACTTGGTGCAGTTGTATCGAGAGCTATGGGGCTATCGCCGGATGAGGCGATTCGGGATCTGCTCAATGTTTTTGCTACATTGTTGGGCATATGAGCATATCATATGCATTAGACCAGTAGGGCTACCTCAGCAGCCGGGGCCACATGTCATCTATAGATACGGATTTCAGAGGTGGTTGAGGGTCGTGGGTCAGCCACGAGCAGTGCTTGTAGGGCGAGACGTTACTTATTACCGGCATTTGTTAGAGGGCCTGACAGCGGAAGATATTATATGGAGACCGTATAGAGGTCATCACCCTCACGGAGGAGCCCGAGGACAGTTACAGTGGATCCAGTATACATTCTGGATAGCGGGACGGAGGCCGGGAGAGTATGAGAGGATACCCCTGGAGAGGGTACGCAGGCAGATGGGGCTGCGACAGGATGAGCCCCCTCGCTTCCCTCAGTACCAGAGGGATGATGTAGAGGCCCCACTGTATGCACCACAGCCCGTGGATCCAGAATGGGTTGCTGAGAGGCCTGCCGATGACACTGTAGATGATGCTGGGTGCACAGGCACATTTTTGGTTTGGTGGGCCGGAGAGAGAGCTGCGAGGATAGCACATCCTGCACAGCCAGACTTAGCGGCTGTTAGAGCAGAGAGAGACCAGCTCAAAGGGCAGGTACAATTATTACAGGGGCAGCTTGCTGCTACACAGGCACAGATAGGTGTCTTACAGGGGCAGCTAGCCCAGGCTCAGGTACAGGTAGCAGCACAGGTACCAGCACAGGCACAGGTACAGACACAGGCAGCAGCACCACCAGCAGCACCAGAACAGCCGCAGGTACAGGTACCACCACAGGCACAGGTACAAGCACAAGCAGTAGTACCAGTAGCGGCACCGGCACAGCCGCAGGTACAGGTACCACCACAGCCACAGGCACCACCAGCGGCACCAGTACAGGCACAGGGGGCATTGGTAGTAGGAGTCAGGGGACCAGCCCCAGCACCTACGGTGGCTCGAGATCGTTACATGGAGGCTAGAGCGGAGGCCCGATACTATTAGGATATTCTTGATGGTACCGGGGCTGATTATCAGCCATATGCGGCACATAGAGCAGAGACCTCTCGGAGCCAGAGATCTCAGGGAGGTGCAGCCACAGCCGGTGGGTCTGTGACAGATAGGAGGCGAGAGGCAGCACAGGGACCAGTAGGCAGACAGGCAGAGGGCGGTGGAGAGAGCTGAGGGGTCCCTACACATTTTTGTATTGGTTCATTGGATATGGGCACCGGTCTGCGAACCGGCTATGGTTAGAGAGGCCTGCGTGCCTAGATATGATGTATTTATTTATTCATTCATTCATTTATTGTATATACTGGCCTGCGAGCCGAGTACAGGTTGTACAGTTGATACCGGCCTGTGAGCCGAGTATGTTTTTGATATGAGATACCGGCCTGCGAGCCGAGTCGAGATTATTGATAGTTATTACGGCCTGCGTGCCGGCTTTGTTGTATTATGAGAGCACAGAGGCCCCGATGCAGGGCACATTGTATTTTTGAAACTTTGTATATATATATAGATATGACGTTTTGACCCACATGCTGTGCGTAAAAAAAAGCGTTAAATGTTTTGTCAATGGTTTGTGATATGTGATATATGATGAGTGTGATGCACATGGTGTTATATAGTAATGATGTTGATGTCTTTTGTTGATGGGATGTATATAGATATAAATGATGAGTTTAAGTGACATGTTAGATTATGAAATGTTGTATGTTTTGGTTTTGTGAAATTGAATGTATGTAGCTGTTAAGTTGGATCCAAATGGTGTATAAATTGATGGTTTTTAATATCGGTTGTTGATGGCTTGTTTGTTTTTGTAATGTAGATAGATGATATTGATGAAATTGTAATGAGATGTGGATTTAATGAAAAATATGGATAATGGTGTTGTGCATGTAGGAAAAAGGGACGGGCGCCACAAAAATTTGTAAAAAAATGAAGAAAAGGCTTAGGTTTAAACAAAAGGTGGGCGTGACCAATATCGGTTATGTAACCGATGTTGGTAGCTATATGACCGGTATCGGTTATGTAACTGATATCGGTTACTCAAGAATGATTTTCCTAAAAATAGAACTGCTGGGTTGGCAACTTAAGTTCTTATTTTTAGCATTCTTATTTTTAGAGTCATGAAAGACGTTAAATATGCAGATGCGACACTGTTTGACAACTGCTACAGGTAATTGCATGATAGAATTTGAGTGATAAGGAGGAAAGAGACAGGTGAAGTGAGCGTGGGCTGAGATTCTGAAGGCAGAAAGACAAGTTATATTTGAAGAGGGTGGTGAACATGGCTGAACGAGGAGGAGCATCCAGCAGGCAGGGACGAGGGGGAAGACATGTTCCGCCCCAAGCTGCTGCATCCGGAGAGGTAAATTGTTTGGTTGTAATTTGATTCTTGCATGTAGTTATAAATAGCATGAAAGAAGTGTAAGTGGGTAAAGATCCAAAAAAAAGGTGATAGGCAAGG
The DNA here is from genome assembly GCA_019776745.2 of Taxus chinensis. Taxonomy (NCBI): domain Eukaryota; kingdom Viridiplantae; phylum Streptophyta; class Pinopsida; order Cupressales; family Taxaceae; genus Taxus; species Taxus chinensis. The sequence continues at coordinate 723,011,446 of CM034151.1, read as the reverse complement.
GTTGGGGATGGTATGAGTGCTATGGGGTAGGTAAATAGGGTGGGCATGTATATTTTTAGGTAGAAATAGGAGTAAACGGGCAAAATAATTATCGAAGGTGTATGTTTGAAGTAGGGTAGGTAGATTTTGACAGTGACCGGTATCATTTATAAGTAACCGGTATCGGTTATGCATAACCGCTATCGGTTACTGTAAGGGTTTCCAGATTTTGAGAAAAAACCCGTAGAGATTTGTTCTTTTGAATAATTATGTGTCGTTTTGATGTATGCAGGCAGAAGCAAGGTTAAGGATGAATGATACTGTGCTAGCGTTGTTGTCACGAATCCGAGCGGATGTAACACCAGTTGAATGGGCATTGATAAATCAGTTGGGGTTAAGTGGAATCCACTATTATTCAAGAATCACGCGTAACCATGCTATGTTACAGGCGTTGATTGAGAGATGGAATCCAGAAAAGAATACATTCTATCTACCAACAGGGGAGATGACAGTGACTTTGGAAGATGTTTTCCGTATTTTGAGAGTCCCAATGATAGGAAAAATAGTGTATCAGGCATTGCCCAGCGCGGGGCGAGCAGCGATAACAGTAGTATTTGGGGACGCTGCACGAGATTTGACACAGTGAGGTTTATCATTTACGTATGGTACAATGTATGCAACACACCCCGGAGGAAACAAGGTTGGTCATGTTATTAATGATAGCAGTGGGGTATTATGCATTACCGAGGGCGGAAGGTGGAAGATTTCCCAAAGCATTGATGAGTGTTATTTGGGAAATGATAGAAATGAGCGTGACATTCGCATGGGCACCCGCATATCTGGTAGAGTTATATAGGGGTTTATGGGTATGCAAGCGAAAACATAGGACGACACTGGATTGTTCGTACTTATTACATTGTTGGGCCTATGAGCATATTGTTTGTGTGCGTCCAATAGGCCGACCCGTTGAGTCGGGAGAGACAGGAGTGCAAAGGTTGGGATTCAGATGATGGGTCTAGACAGAACAAGAAGCGAGATCCCAGGCTGTGATAGATGACATCGAGTATTATAGACAGGTATGGGAGATGGTGATGGTTGCGGATATTTGTTGGAGGCCGTACGGGAACTATATGGTGACAGAGCACATAGCTGAGGAGTTGAGAGGTGTAGAGCGATTGAGGTGGATCGCAGGGCATAGGCCCCCGAGCGTGAGTATGATGAGAGGATTCCTCTAGATCGCGTGCGACGACAATTTGGGTTCGTTCAGGATATTCCTATGACATATAGACCATACATGAGGATCGACGCCGAGGCAGCATTCTCACCTCCCTGGCCTACACCTCCAGAAGGGCCGGAAGAGATAGCAGCCAATCGTAGGGTGATGGATGCGGGAACGACGGAGGCCTATAGAGTATGGTGGGTAGCAGAGCTGCGAGGTGCACGTGAGTGCCCTGACATAGCTGTGATTACAGCGGAGAGAGATCGTCTGCAGGATTTGGCTTGCCAGCTTCAAACACAGGTGAATGAGACAATGGGAATGTTAGAGGCTTCATAGTTACGAGTGGAGAGACTGGAGGCAAGATTCCTTCACGCGAGAAGACGTATTCGTATGTTACAGGAGATGTTGGTGGATCAATGGGAGGAACCAATGGCAGTGGCACCTTTGAGGATGGAGAGGCCAGCCGAGAGGCATCGACGATCATGATCACCACCTGATTCGAGAGGAGGTGCGAGGGTCTAAGTGGATTTTATAGGAATATTAGAATAAATAAGGATGCCGACCTGCAAGTCGATGATAGAGAAGATGTATTTGGTTAACATCTAAAATAAAACTAAATATGTATGTGATTTTGAGTGATGATAATAATAAGAATGGTTGTGTGTTGAATGTTGTTTTTGTTTGTTTTGAAAAAGGATAAAGATAAACGTTGGAAAATAGAAATACACAAAAAATATTTATATTTACAACACATGATAGGGTATGGTAGGGGATGGTCGAGCTAACCTTAAGAGACCCCATGTCTCCTAAGTGCTACCTACATAGCCCATTGCACAAAGCAAGGAAGGGCCTCAGACCGATGTAGTTCTCCCTTAGGATCAGGGAGAGGTGAATTCAGGCAATTTGGTTGGGGTTAGGCAAGTTTGTTGGTTGGTAAAAAAATGTGATGTTGGTAGGGTAATGTTGTTGGTGTTGGTAAGGTAAAGCGAATGTTAGCATACCCAAGTAGTAGGGAATCGTGTCCTGATTAAGGTCAACACACAATCCTAGAGTCGAGTAAAAGAGGCAAGAGTGTCCCGTAATTGAGAAGAGCTAAACAAACCCACATATTAATGTAGGATGAGCTTGAATCCCTAGGTATCTTGCATAGGCGAGAAGTCGATAGGTGAAAAGAGTGGTATGATCACAATATATCGGATATACGTTACGTCCCTTGAGTTTTGGTGCTTTGACAAATGGTGAAGTGAGGTGGTTGATGTGGGCAAGGGTGCAAAGAACTTATTATAAGATGATGATTCTGATAAAAGAGAACCAAACCCAAATAGACAAGTCCATGACTCAAAAGTGCTTTGAAGTACTGCTTTTATTTTATTTGATTTTGCTGGATATAGACTGATCGATACGGGAAGTCTACATGGGATACGTAGTTTGTTATTCTTGAGGTCTTCACGAAGCTGATCAATGCGAGAAGCTTCTAATAAAGGCTGACTATGTATAGCTGTCCTTCAAGGGAGCAGTCTATTTATAGTAGCAGATGTGGTGCTTATGTATAGCTGTCCTTTAGGGGAGCAGTCTATCTATAATAAGAGCAATAGTTTGGCATATAGCTGTCCTTCAAGGGAGTAGTCTATTGTATAAGTTAGAGGTCTAGATGTCCGTTGGGCATGAAGCATCTAGTTTTTTGTAAGAAGTTTGACTCAAGAAAATCCCATAAGTGTGTAATTAAGAATGTGTCATTTTGATACTTTGAAGTCATGGACTAGACTAAAAAGGGGAAGGAATCTTTTAAGGGGAGGTGATAATCAAACCATGTGAGCTTGATTGGATTTTGAGATGTAAGAAACAAAGTGTATGCGGTGGTAAATGAGCTCAAGGGACGAGCGTAAGGTAGATAAGTAGTGATATAACACTAATTTCAACAGTAGAATGGTCGAAGATGCAAGGCATTAAGGGGCTCAGGCTCAGGTTTACCATTAAGCGAAGCTAAACGATAAGTGCCTGATCCATAAGTGTGAGTGATAATGTAAGGCCCAATCCAATTAGGAGCAAATTTTCCACGTTTGCTCTTTTCTAGTTTGGTTACATGTTGATTCTCTTTGAGGACAAGATCGCCAACCTTAAAAGTACGCTCCTGAAGCCGTTTATCATAAGCACGCTTGATGCATTTTTGGTAGATTTGAAGGTGGTCAAGAGCCGTAAGATGACGCTCGTCAAGAAGCTCTAATTGGGCTAACTGCTCTTGGCGGAAATCATCGTTAGTGAGAATACCCTGGAGAGATATTCTGAGGGAGGGTATTTGTATTTCGAGAGGCAAGACAGCCTCGGTACCATATACCAAAGAAAATGGTGTGGCATTAGTGGAGGTATGAATGCTAGTACGATAAGCCCAAAGGGCAAAGGGAATGTGATCGTGCCAATTTCTTCCAGACTCATTGACAACTTTCATGAGGATTTTGGTTAGGGTTTTATTAGAAGATTTAGCCTGACCATTGGCCTACGGATAGTAAGGCGATGAGAAACTAAGTTTGATACCAAAGTTGTCACAAAGGTCTTGTAACAACTTATTTTTAAAATATTTACCATTATCTGTTATTAGGTGATGAGGAATACCGAAATGACAGATAATGTGATGGTTAACGAATTCGACAATTTTTTCTCTTTTGATTGAAATGAGTGGAATGGCCTCCACCCATTTTGTGTAATATTCGGTTGCTGTGATTATCCAACGGTGACGTTGTGAAGAGGTCGGGTGAATCTCACCAATAAGGTCTAAACCCCATTGTGAGAAAGGCCAAAGATCTCGTGCGACCTGTAGCGGATGGCTAGGAGTATGTTGAAGGTTGGCATGTTGTTGACACATAAAACAACGCTTAACATATTCGTAGCAGTCATTGTTAAGAGTAGGCCAATAATAACCTAGGTGAAGGATTCGTTTAGCCATGGCAAGGCCACTAAAATGTCCACCACAAATCCCATCGTGGACTTGTTGGATGGTATAGGTGACCTCCGCGCCGGTTAGACATCGAAGGAGGATGCCATAAAAGCCACGTTTATAGAGGAGTCCCCCCATGACAACATAACGAGAAACACTTTTAAGAAAAGCACGTTTGCCATTACTAGTAAGGTTAGGTGGGAGAATAGAAAGTGGTAAGGTAGTCATGGAATTGGTGGTACCAAGTATCCTGTGAATTTGTAGACACAGTATTTATCATACAAACTACCGGGGCTGAGTAGGATGGGGCAAAAATTTGTTGGACCAAGACGAATATGTCAGAGTCAGTTGGTGCGGCAAGAATTTGCGAGGCTAAGCAAGCCATAGTGTCCGCAAATTTGTTAGTGGAGCGGGGAATGGTCTGGATAGAATAACGAGTAAATGAGGTCAAAAGTGAATCCACGTAATGTTTGTACTTTTGAAGTTCCTCATTCTTACATTAGTAGATGCCCATAACTTGATTGACTACCAATTGAGAGTCACCAAAAATATTAATAGATTTGACACCTAAGTGTAACGCAACCTGGAGACCCAAAACAAGGGCCTCGTATTCCGTTGTATTATTAGTGCAGGGGAAATCAAGCCGGAATGAAAGAGGCATAGGCTCAGCGTCAAGAGGAATGAGAACAACACCGGCTCCTCCGTCGCGTTGGCATTTAGATCCATCGAAGAAGAGGGTCATTTGATATGACTCTTCCCTGAGTGAAAGAGTGGCGATGAGTTCGTCGGGGAAATTAAAATTGGTGAATTGTTCCCCAGGTAAAGGGGCCTCCGCAAGTTTGTCTGCAATAGTTTTTCCTTTGATTGACTTCTGTTGTACAAACTCAAGGTCAAGGTCAGCGAGAAGCATAAGCCATCGTGCGATGCGTTGGTTTAGATGAGGTTTGGCATACATATAATGAATGGGGTCCGTGTTGGTGATGACAAAAGTTTTATGATTCAGGAGGTAATGTCGGAGTTTGGTGGCTACGAATGATAGGGCTAGGCACAATTTTTCTACATGTGTATACCTAGCCTTGTAATCCATGAGAGTACGACTTATATAATAAACGGCTTGTTCTCGACGTGCCGAGTCCCAATGTGCGAGCATAGCTCCTATAGCATGGTCAGTGGCAGAAAGGTAAAGGTAGAAAGGACGATCATCCTGAGGTGGAATAAGCACGGGTGGCTGCAAGAGATAGGATTTGAGAGCTTCAAAGGCTTGGTGACACTCTTCACTCCATTGAAAGGCAATGTCCTTTTTAAGAAGGTGATGGAAAGGGTGACATCGATCTGAGAGTTGGGAGATGAAATGCCGGATGGATTGAAGTTTACCCTACAAACTATGCAATTGTTTGAGGTTTTTTGGGTGGGGGCATTTCTAGGATAGCTTTTACTTTAGATGGATCGACCTCAATGCCACGCAAAGAGACGATAAAGCCAAGAATTTTTCCTGAAAGAACACCAAAGACACATTTTTTTGGTTAAAGCCGGACTGAATATTGCAACAGGCGATCGAAAATAATGGTTTAAAACATCGAGATGTTCACTGCGATGTTTAGATTTGCCAAGAAGATCATCGACATAATCCTCAAGGATAGTGTGCATAATGTCATGAAAAATGTAAGTCATGGCCCGCTGATAGGTTGCACCAGCATTCTTAAGGCCAAACGGCATGACCCGATAACAGAAGGTTCCCCAAGGAGTTATGAAGGCAGTTTTATGTTGATCGGCCGGGGCTACCAAAATTTGATTGTACCCCGAAAAGCCATCCATGAGAGAAATCATTTCATGGCCCGCAGTGAGATCAATAAGTTGATCAATACTGGGGAGGGGGAAGTCATCCTTGGGGCAAGCGAGGTTAAGGTCTCAGAAATCCGTGCATATCCTAAGTCCCCCCGTTGCTTTAGTGACAGGTACGATGTTAGAAATCCATTGAGGATAGTCAATAGGCAAGATGAAGAAAACAGAAAGAAGTCGTTGAAGCTCTTCTTTGACCAAGAGGGCAATACGTGGATGCATTTTTCTCAGTTTTTGTTTGAATGGTTTGGAATCGAGGTTTTAGGGTGATGTTATGGATGGCAATGGTAGGATCAATTCCCGGCATGTCAGTGTAGGACCAAGCGAAAGCTTGGTTGCGGGTACGGAGAAAGGTAGTAAAGGCGGCTTGTTCTGACGTGTTAAGGGATTGTCCGATCTTCACAATGTGAGGATCCTCCTCTATGTGGATGTTGATTTCTATGGTCGACTCATTCAACATGGTTTGAGTTTCAGACGGTAAGGTGCATTGAATATAGGAGTCGTCCGCCCCAAGGTAAGTGAGGATGGAGTCGTCATCCTGGCACTCAACAACATTAATCGAAGGCGAATCCTCTTCGATCATGCCTGGATATAGAAGGGGAAGAGACGATGGGTCCTCATTATCACGTTGATAAGTGAGAGGACCTATGAAGATAGCATTTATGAAAAAAAAAAGTTGGGAGGGATAGATTCAGGGTCTATCAACTCTGTGGGTGAAGATGGCAAAGCGGGTGATGATGGTTTGGTAGGGGTGACGTCGTCTTCTTCCAGGATACAACTGACACGAGGTGTCTCCTGTGTAGGTGTTTCAGGAAAACCAAGACCACTGCGATCATTGTGTTTGCGTGTAGTCACGGGAATGAGTGTATGTCGGCCTTGTTCGTAAAGACCAAAACCAAAGCCTTTCCAAGCATAGCGAGTCAAGAAGGTGAGGGTGAAACGACGATTTGTTAAGTATTGAAAATCAGACTGGAAGGGAACCACACCAAGAGAAGGTTCAGGGGTAATGGAGGATGCGTCAACACCCCCATACGTTAGGTTGGTGCGGCAATGGGGTGGTCTGTAAGAGATTACCTCCCCCACGCGACGGTCGTAGGTGGGATGTGCATGTAACTGTCCGTACTCCTGCGGGGTTGTTATCTCCGTTTTGTGTTCACGACAAAATGATTAGATAACCCCTACGAAATTTTTGAAGTTGATTTTGCATTATGGCCTCTTTTTGAGAAATTCAGGTTTTCAGGTTTGTCTGACAGTTCGACATGAGTTTTAACATGCTTTGTGTCACCTGTTTCCTGAAACCCGAAACCCGCTTCGTATTGAGAAAATCAGGTTTTCGGACCCCCAGCGCATCGGAACATGCCTAATCCAAAACATGTTTTATGCCTCATGCTTTCCGATACCCGAAGTCCGATTTAGTCATTTGTATCAGGTTTTCAGAGCTGTGGAGCATCTAAACATCTCATGCTTTATGTCTTGTGTTTCCCGAAACCCATAACTTGAATTGCACTAAGCCCCCTTGTGTCGGGTTTTCGGACCTCTCAAACATGCTGACATGGCATTCATGCCGAATTGTCAGTGAGTTGGCACGTGCCGAGCTGAAGTGTATTAATTACGATCTTCTTCCAACCTCGAAGCCCGAAAAATCGTTTGTGCTCGACTGAATCGCTTGTTTTCGATCTTCCATTTTTCTGATTGAAGGTATTTCTCTCTCCCTTCTTTGTTCTTGGTTTTTACGAATCGATTGCACGTGGTTTCTTCTCAATTTCTCACCAGGTTTTGAGGGTTTTTCCTTTCGTCTTCTTTTTGGAGTTATTTTGAAAAGGGTTTTAGGTTTCAGGGTTCTATCTCTTTTGAACTATCACTTGGTGCTATTTCTTCAAAGTTTTATTATGTGCCTGGTACATGAATGATTAAAAGGAGATTGCATGTTGGAAATACAAACAAAAAAACCCTGTTTTTCTCTTCTAGGGTTTTGAAGGCTGTTATGCAGTGTCGCAGACCCAAAATATATTGAAGGTTTGGCGTGCCGGACTTTCCAGAGTTCCCGACATCAACACAAGTGTCGGGCTATCTTCTGTTCCTGAAGTCATCGGCAGTGTCAGGTTTTTCAGAAGTTCCGACATTATCAAATGTGTCGGGCTTTCCCAAAGTTCCGACAGTGTCAAACGTGTCGGGTTTTTCAGAAGTTCCGACAGTTTCAGTGCATCGGGTTTTCAAGATTTCCGGACATCCTCCTCGCCAATGTCGGGTTCTTCCGTTCTTCCAGCATATCCAGCAGGTCAGGAATTTCAGAGCAAACAGTCTCAGCTGGAGGAAGAAAAAGAGGAAGGAGTAAAAGATGATGATTCAGATTAAGTCTCAACGTTTCATGTCATTTCAATCTTGAAATCGACATGTCTTTTTCATTTTTGTTTCATCACATTTTTGAATCATATTTTGACTTGATCTCCTACGTGAGAATCATGCAAAACAGAACTCTTGTTAAAACGCTATTTTTTAGGATCTGCCCTATTTTATCTCTACTTCTTTTGTTATAAATAAGGGATGCTTGTGCATTCCAAAGGGTCAAGATTTTTTGGAATATTTCGGGGCTATTGGAAAGAAGAAAAACATTGTGTTTTCATTCAATCATTTTGAAGAATAGGAATTGATATTGTTTTATAGACTTTGTGTTGTGGAATATATCTTACTTAAGACAGTGTTCTTATGTTCACGATCTTAAGCTATTCTTTGCATAGCATCTTAGTGTTTCTGATTATTTCGGACATTATATTTGTGATCTAAAACTCGTATGATTATTTTGTGCTCTGTGTTTACTCGAAAGAAAATACGTTTCTCCCATTTCCTTTCTATTGTGCTTCTTTCATTGTAACAGTTTCTAACCCAGTTCATTTACGAAAGAAATACCCTTGAATCGTGTGAATGTGGATTTCAGGATTTCATCCCAACCCCCAATGGTTAGATTAGTGTGAATACTGTGTATATTGTTTACCGTGTTTTAGATTAGCAATAAGCAGGCAGCCTCAACTGTCTTTGAGGAGGGATTTAATCCCATATACTGTGGTTGAACCTCATATTTTGGTTTGACAAAATATCCAACCAACAGTTTTTGGCGACTCCGCTGGGGAATACGGATCTATAGTATAAAGCTTATCCTCTTGGTGTCTGGTGACTCCGTATTTGCCTTATTTTCAACAAGATCTCCTTTCAATTTGTTGGTCCGAAAATCGGTCGTGTGGACAGATCTATGGATAGACGAGCCAACAGTGTGCAGGGCTTAGCCCCTCTTTGAGACAGCAAAGCGAAACTGGTTTATTGCTATTTCTACTTAGCAGGAACCTATGCAAGTCTCACAGATTCTGCCTTCGGGGGTTGGGATCTCATCCCAGTAGAGTGTTCCAGGATGTGAAAAGAAAGGAATGAAAGAGGGAGAAGAGAAAGAACAGATCCGAAGGGAGAAAAGAAATGAAATCCAAAGCAGAAAGGTCAGAAGATTTATGTTTTTAGTTTGGTAGTAAACAGAGCCAAACCTACTTTCATAAATAAACAAAGCAATACTGATAAACAAATGACGGAAAAGTAGATATGAATCCAACAGATTAAACACATACAGATCTAACGTAAGAAAGATCTAATGTATAACACAGCTATTGAGCACAAAGTCTGAATAATTGTATTACTGTTCTTTTCTGTTACAAGAAAGCTCAAAGTCTTTCTCTCCTCACTTCTATTTCTATCTAAAAAATGTTCACCCCTTGAATACAACAAGTATTCCAGTATTTATAGAAGATGAGGGAGAGAGAAGGCAAAAAGGAGCCAACCACTTATTTACAAAGATATTTACAAAATATCTAAAAGTCATGTTGACTTTGACAACTTGGTGGATGACATCATCCCATGATGCAACATGGATGATGTCATCGCTTGCATCAACTTACTTCAGATATTCCAACAAGAAAGTCGGAGAAAAGAGAGAAGAAGAAGAAGAAGAAGAAGAAGAAGAAGAAGAAGCTAATCATCATCATCATCCTACGGCCGAAAAGGGGTTGCCTGTTTTTGATGCTGCTCAGGAGATGAAATATGGAACTGAGCGCGGTATTCCAAAAACTTGTTAATCATCGGCCCAAATTGATCCTGTGAAGGATCCTTGTGCCGTTCACTGATTGCTTCGCAAGTCTCCCGCTCGTCTATGAGCTTTTCCGGGAGTTTGGAATAATCTTTCCCCGCCTCGATAAGGAACCCGATGAAGTCCCTACAGGCCAGTAGGTTGTTGATAGATTCAGTGTCGAATGTGACCTCTGGCCCTGTCCCTTGAGAAGCTATCTCCTTGAAAATCCGGATAGTGTCATCAGCTGATCTCAAGGTAAGGGAAGGAGTGAGCAACCCTGGAGTCATGGCGAGAACAACTTTCTCCATTTGATGCATCGCATCCAGGGCCTCTTCCTTTATCTTGTCTATCTTTTCCAGAACGAATTCTAGCTGATCTATCCGATAGTCCAGAGTGGACATAGTTTTGTTGAGGGCCCTTGGATGGCCGAATACTCCGAACTTGACCAGATCTTCGACTGAACAGTCAAACATTTGTTGGAAGGTCTCGTGCTGGAGTCTAGCATGCTCTAACACTTCTGATATCGGACCCGCTAATGCTTGGAGTTCCTTATTCGCCTTTCCGATGTTTAGGTATAAACTGGTATACTCGGCGATTACTCTTTCACTATCCTTGAGGATTTGGCTCCTCCAAGCAGAAACGGCCATGCCTTGCTCGCCGATCTTTGAATACTCATTGATCTTCTCCTGACTGAGCAGCTCAGGAGTCTCAGTGGAATTTGTGGGAGGTGCACTTCCCATCTTCTGTAAGGTTTGAAGCAGGTATTTGTTCTGCTCCTTCAGTAGCGTTTTCTCCTCTTTCGTTTCCTGAAGCTTTTTAAAGAGTGCATCAACTATGGAAAGAGCTTCCCCCTGGAGACTTTCAGAGGATGTCCCCATTGTGACTTGGGTCACGGTGAAATCTGTCGGAGACAGATCTTCTTTCTCTTTGAGGGGGTCGGGGTACGCTATTTCCATGACTCTCTCACCTGCAGCGCTCTTCGAGAAGCGTGTAACCGGCTTCTGTTTCTTTGCTCCTTTAGCTGGAATGACCGAAAAGTCCATCGGAGCGATGGGAACTTTCCTCTTTGGCTGGCTCAGCTGCTGAGAGATCCAAGCTGGTCCTATAGAAGAAGGACCAGAGACAGAGAGGGAGGCAGTAACGGTAGAGGAGGGGAAAAACGTGGAGACACGCGGCGGCGGCATTGAAAGAATAGCTGAAGAAATGCCCACGAGAGGAAGGGAAACCGTAACTACAGAAGACATAGGAAGGGAAGGGAGCTCGGAGATGAGGGAAGAAATAGAGGAAGACAAATCAGCGAGGGAGGAGAAGATAGATGAAGAAGTAGGGGAAAAGGTAGAAGAAGGGGCAGAGGACACGACCAAAGGGGTGGTCGTTTGAGTCACTCGAGGAGGGGAAGGAAGAGAAGAAGAAGGGATAGAAGGGACCTCTGAAGTTGTAGCGATGCCGACATCCTGGGTGGATGGGCGTATAGGACTATCCTCTGTCAATTCTTTCTCTGGCGAATCCAGAGTTATTACTTGTTCCGGCTCTGAGGGAAGAGGAATTTCAGGGGCTTCCTCCTGAATGGTGCTAGGTTCACCTTCTGCACCTTTTCCTTTCAGCTGCTTCTTTGACCTTGGAGGTGCATTGCCCAAAGGGGAAGTTGTGAAATCTACCCCGAGGTAGATCAGCCCATTCATGCGGCACCAATGCTCTGTTCTCCGCATAGTCTCTTTGACCCTCTCCTCAATTGTTTGAGGAGCCTTGTTCCTGTTAATGGCCAGGAAGGGCCAATTGTCCCCATCTGTGTCATTATACACCTTATCTACTTCATCTTCTGTAGTCTGGAAGCCTTCAGGGACAATGGCCACTCCGTATTGGATGATTTCCGCCAATGCTAAGCGAGAGTGATCCTTTCTTCTGAGTTCCACCTCATGGAGAACGTCAATGTAAATATCCTCAATTTGAGGGACATGGATTGGATCGAGCTTCGCTTTTGGCAGGCAGCTTCTTGGGTCGAAGGTAGGCCTGGTTGGGAAGTCATGCTTCAAGTTGAGCAGCTCCAGCTCTGCAAACATTTCCTTCACCTTATGGTGGGTGGAGCATGTGTATCGGCCCACTTTGAGGGGGAAAGGAGTTCCACCCTTCTTCCTTTTGAGGCACTTCTCATGGTATGTGACCAGCTGCCTTGACAGTTCTAGTAGAATCAGCTTAGGCCCAGCATACCTTGGTAGCCTGGTTGGCTCTCCCAAAAAGTTGGCAGCCCTCAGATAGGTGAACGTGGGAAATTGGGTTAACAGGGCCCACCATTTCTCTGTGACTGCCACTATGTTTTTGGTCATCTGGCTATGAGTCATGTTTGGCCTCAGTAGGCAGATGACATGATAGAAGAATGCATCGTTAACTTTTACAAAATGTTGGATGCTATTCTCCAGCCTCAGCTCTGGGTAGTAATCAAATATCTTGGCCTGAGGCCATACTCCACTTCGGTTCAGTCCCGGATAATCCCTTGCCGACGCTGCAGCGTAGACTACATACGAGTTCATATGGAACACTCCTGTTGTGGCGAACTGTTGTAGCTGCTAAGAGATGGTGCTGCTTATTATTTCACCCCAGCAAAAGCGCTGATCGGGTAAATTTTTATTCATTGTTTCCATGTACCGCAGCATCCACTTATGGAAATAGTGGGCATCTGAAAGCCCAAAGACTCTGCTCAGGAAAGTAATAGTATCACTTAGTTCCTCTGAGAAATCACTTCGGTGGATAGTCTGAGGCCACCGGGTCACCACCTTTTTGTTTTTTAGGTAGACCTCATTCATTAACTGCATGCACTGGTCTTCGTTGTCTTCCCAGGCCTTGATGCATTCCTGTTGGCTAACAGCCATGTAGTTCCGGTGGTGAGGGATGCCGAGCATTATTTCAAAATGATGGGCAGTGAGGTTTATGACTACCTCGCCCTTGCTATTTTCGACACATCTTGTGTCTTTATTGTAACATTGGGCAATCACCATCATGAATTCGTTGTTGACAGCCTTGACGGGGATTCCTCCAGTGAAGTGCAGGGCACTGCCTATTAACTTGTCCATCCATGGACTTCTTGTGACTTTCTGAGTTCTAACCCAGAACTCATCCATGTCAATGTGACCCAATTCAGAGTCTCTAACATCCATACTGCACTCAGCCTGTGATTCGGGCATCCTGAGCCTCTGATATTTGTATTTCATCTCTTCTTCTGTTAGCTTAGCCTTTCCTCTTGGTTTGGTGGGTCTCTTGCTTGACGTAGACATGTGTCCTTTCAAACTAAGCTGCTGATCTGCATGAAGAAGAAGTGAGACCCAATCCAAAAAGGTTGAATTAGTCATTTGATCTTCCATTGGAAAGCTAACAGAAGAAAGAGTTAGAGATTTTAAGGCTCAGGGCGCAAGAAAAATGCAATTGACAGGCCAAATAGATAAGGCGCACAAAAAAGGAATGTTGCAGAGGTTATACTGGCGCCAAAGGCACATGGCGCATGGATGAAGCAGATTGCATTTTTAGCAGGGCGCATGGAAAGAGTATGTTACATGAAGGTTCGGTGCGCCCTTTGGCGCATGGATGGATCGTGTAACATGGATTTTTCGTGCGCCAAAAGGGATATGGCGCGGCGCATGAAGGGTTTACACAACATCATGTTACTGGCGATCGGGGGTGCACCCGCGCCTTTATAGCTTTATACTTACGCGCAGAAGGCTTGTGTTGCATGGAAGCTAGGTGCGCCCTTTGGCGCATGGAATCAGGATGTAACATGGATAAATGGTGCACCAAAAGCTTTTAAGGAGGCGCGGGATTCATACTTGTAGCATGCGAAAAAGGCGCGCTTTGAGGGCGCATGAATTCTAGATGTAGCAGGACAAAAGGCTGCGCCATTGGCGCAGGTTTTAATCATGTAACATGGCGGGTAGATGCACCAAAGGGGCGCAACTATTTTAAGTGTGACAAGACGTGCCAGTGTGCCATAGAACTAAACTCATTGCTCAATCATTTTCATTCTTTCTTCCATTTCAAAGATAGCATGGACATATAAGGTTTCATATAAAAAGTTTGGCAGACCAAGCCCTTTCAAAACAGCTCCCTTCCAACAGATCCGGAAAGAGGGAGGGAAAAGAGGAGGAAAAGAAGAAAGGAAGACAGGACAGCATGAGGGAAACTAGCTCAAACCAATCTTATTTTAACACCGGCTAGCAAACCACAACGCAGACCAAGAACATAGACCAAGAACACGCAAAGAACCGAAAGCACGAAAATGGAGAAGAGGAAGAACCTCTTACCTTAGATATATAGGAAAATTGAGAGCGGGTCCACAGGGCGACGAAAACGATGAAGCAGAGGCTGACAAGTCCAGAGTGATCATGTGCTCGACAAAAAAGAATGAAAATGACATTGGGCGCACACTGATATATATAGAAAAACTTGTCATCAATGCGCCAACCACTTTTGAAATGGCGCATGAAAGTTGCTGTCGATAGGAGAAAGCGTGCGCCCTTTGGCACACCAAAACTTTGTTTTGCAAGGCAAATCCATGCGCCCAGCCAAAAAAAGGCTCAAAAAGACTAAGTTTGAGAACTAGATTTCCCGGGAAGGGATTTTACAACGTTTCGAACGAGAGGGATCCCTAACGAGGGATTGAAACAAAATTTTCGGTATGGTTATCGGTAAAATTACCCTTGTCAATTTTACGGGATAACAGCTGGCTCTTTCTAGGGACTATCCTTGAGCAAGCTCGGGGGTAGAGAATCCCAGATCACATGTGCCTATTCATTGGGTACAGATTCAAAAACAAGGGGGACCAGAGGGAAGGCAAAGGAAACACACAACAAACCGAAAGCAAACACACAACAAAAGCAAACTGTACAAAGAAGAGAGCAAGCTCTACTTCCTGAAGATCTTGAGATGTTGCCCACTATAGGGAAGTGGGAGTTCAGCTCCATCCAGATACGAGAGATAGAAACTATTCTCTCCATTGAGTTGCTTGATTTTGAAGGGCCCTCTCCATAGGGAATCAAATTTTCCGTGCATGCCCTTTGGCTCTCTTCGCTTGTCCCATAAGAGGACGAGATCTCCCACTTGAAAATTTCTCTGCTTGGCCTTCTTGTCAAAAAGCCTCTTTACTTGATTCTGATGCTCAGTGATCCTGTCGACCACTCTTACTCTCTTTTCTTCAAGTTCTGCCAGATACATAATTCTCCTTTCTAGAGAACTCTGAAAAGTTTCATCTTCAATTACTCGTGCCAAGCGTAGAGCAGGAAGTTCGGCAGAAATGGGAAGTTCGGCATCAGTGCCATATAACACTTGAAAAGGTGACATGCCGAGAGATCTCTTGGGGGTAATGCGGTCCGCCCACAAAGCGTCGTACAAAGACTTGTGCCACATCCGCTGATTCTCATCTACTAATTTCCGTATGATGGTCACCAAGTTCTTATTACTGGATTCCGCCTGACCATTTCCCTGAGGGTAATAATCCGAGGCATGTGCTAAAGTTATCCCATATTCATAACAAAAACTAATAACTTCCCGGGAGGAGAAGTTAGAAGCATTATCAGCAACTATTTTGTTTGGAACGCCGAACCTGACAATGATATTCTCTTTGATAAAACTGCAAACCACCTCAGAAGTGGCATGCTTGACGGGTATGGCTTCCACCCACTTAGTGAAGTAATCCGTTGCTGTAAGGACATAGCTATGTCCGGCACTCGATTGAGGATTGAGTGTGCCAATAAAATCAATTCCCCATTGCCTGAATGGTTCATTGATGATGACCGGCCTTAGGGGAAGGGCAGCCAACTTGGGCTTGCCGACGAATTGTTGACAGGGTTCACACTTTGCCACCCAGGTAGCCGCATCTTGAAAGAGCGTTGGCCAATAGTACCTGGCTCGAATGATCTTGTGTGCTGTCACGGAAGAAGAAAAATGGCCTCCACAGGCTGAATTGTGAAAACTTTCCAGCAGTTTTACTTGCTGGGGCTCGTCGACACATCGCAGGAAGACACCGTCTATCTCGCGCTTATATAAACCGTCATCCCAGATGACATATTTAGCTGCCCTGAGCTTTATAGTGCGCTTCTCCTTTGCGGTTAGGTGCATTGGGCATTCGTCGTAGGTAAGGAAGAAAGCGATATCAGAGTACCACTCATCACTAGTTGCAACAAATAAAACTAGAGGCAGAGAATCAGGTTCCTCTAGAGGGCTTTGCTCTTTGTTGGTACAGTCCTCTTTTCCTTTAGGATTTTCTGAATCTTTGTTTTCAGCCATTAGCTGACACAGGCCCTTGCCCCTTACCAGCTTGGTTGGTTTAATATCCAGGTCATATTCCTGGACCTTTGCGATCCAATTCCCTCTCAAACTTCCTAACTCCTGCTGAGTCAGAATTGATTTCACCGCCGTGTCAGGGACCAGCACCACCGTATGCGAGTTTAGAATGTAATACCTGAAATTCTCCACTGCTTTGACAACGACAAAGGCATTCTTTTCCAATTGAGTCATCTTCAACTCGTGAGGCTTGAGGGGAGAACTCATGAATGCAATCGGGGATTCAATGTCTTCGGAATTCTTTTGCATTAAGATTACAGACACAGTATGTTCTGATGCGTAGCTATACATGATGAAATCCTTGGAGAAGTCGGGACATACCAGGACTGGTGCATGAGCAACAGAAGATTTTATTTCTTCAAATGACCTTTTCCCTTCTTCACTCCATCTAAAAGTGGGTGATCCTTTCATCATGTTCAGTATGTGGCGAGTCTTTTCGGCAAAGTCAGGAACAAAACGCCTAAGAAAGTTCACCTTTCTAAAGAAAGAATGAACACCAGTCTTGCTTCTAGGTAGAGTAAGGCTCTGAATAGCCTTAACCCTTTCAATATCTATCTTCATTCCTTCTTTGCTAACCACATGCCCTAGCAACTTCCCTTCCGTGACTCCAAAAACGGACTTTTTGGGATTGAGGGAAATTCCATGTTCTCGGCACCTGGCCAATACTTGCTCCAAGTGATCACAATGATCACTTCGTTGTTTAGAGAACACGGTTAAGTCATCTAGGTAAACCACGATGACTTTTCCCATCATGCCTTTGAATGCAAAGTCCATGGCCCACTGAAAAGTGGCACCAGCATTAGTTAGGCCAAAAGGCATCCTGCTGTAGGCAAATGTACCCCAGGGAGTAGTGAATGCTGTTTTGAATTGATCTTCAGGCGAGACTTCAATCTGATTGTAGCCTGAAAAACCGTCAAGCATGGACAGCATCTCTGATCCAGTTACTGCTTGCAGAACTTGATCCATTATCGGAAGAGGGTAGTTGTCTTTCAGCGAAGCTTGATTCAAGTTTCGGAAGTCTACGCATATGCGTATCTCGCCGTTTTTCTTGCGTACTGGCACAATATTCGCCACCCAAGTGCTGTGATGGATAGGGAAGATGATTCTCGCATCCAGCATCTTCTGAATTTCGGCCTGAATGGTGCCCGAAATCTTGGGATTATAGTGCCTCTGCTTCTGACGGAAGGCTTTGACATCTTCTTTCAGCGGTATGTCATGCTGAATGTCCTTTGGCTTGAAGGACTTTAGATCGGCATAGGACCATGCCAACACATCTATATATTTCTTCAGCAACTTGACAAATTTCTGCTTCTCTTCAGGTGTGCAACATTTGCCAATGTTTACAAATTGCGGGTGTGCCTCAGAACCTATATTGACTGATTCTGTCTCTGGGGATGAGTCAGGACCATCTCGCCTCTTCTTTTTTACAAAACGGTCATGCCTGTCAAACAGGTGTTCTAGAGAAACCAGGCCCTTCGGAATTTTATTTCCTTTGAGCTGACATATGCCATCATTCTCCTTTGTTTCGTGGTTTTGACCGTTGATTGATTCACGTCATGTAGAGGTGGATCCTTCGAAATACAACTCGTCAAAATTTTCTGATTTTTTCCAGAAAGGCAATGAGTTGATTATCATCATTGAATACCTGCCAATGCTGAGATTTGTCTGGCACGCTCGGGCGGAAAACCACTTCAATGGTGTATTTGTCCATTTTCAAACCCGGGTGTGGGAGCATAAGAGATGCTGAAACAGCCAACGAATCAGCCATGTCATTTTGGGCTCTAGGAATCGCCTCTATTGAAAAAGCATCGAACTCCTCAATGCTGTCCCATACTGCATTACGGTAATGCCTGAGCCTTTCATTTTTCACTTGGTAAATCCTTTTGACCTGATTTACAACTAGCTCGGCATCACCTTGTACTTTTAGATTTTTAATTCCTCTTTCTTTTGCGGCTTGCATACCGAGTAAGAGAGACTCATACTCAGCAATATTGTTAGTGTTGAAAAAATGTAATTTGAAAGAGAGAGGAATGACTTCTTCCTTAGGAGATATCAGCACGGCCCCAGTGCCACATCCACTAGTTGCGCAGCTGCCATCGAATTGCAATGTCCAGATCTTATTAAGATCTCCCTCCTGAACGAGGACAGCCCCTTCATCAGGTTCGGAAGATAAGAAGTAATTCCCCATCCCTGATGATTCAAAAATGATTTGAGCTTTGGGGTCTTCAGAGCTAGTGACCAAGTACTTCTTTTGGGATTCCGGCTCCAAAGTTTGCATTACACCTTTGACAGGTATTCTAGCTTTAGACCAGTCCATGTGAATTTCTCCACCAACTTCGCTGCAGAAACTCCTTCCTAGCAGAATTCCATAGGCTGCTGGAATGTCAGCAACGAGAACTGTCATTTTTACTCTTTTATCTAGGAAAGCCGCAAACGCAAATTGCGCGTCTTTGATTTGGCCAACCAATGGAACTTGCTTGGTTTCCAATGAATAACATCTGCCGAATGGTTTGGTAAGAGTGAGGCCCAAAGCATGGGTGACTTTTGCCGGCATGACATTATCAGAAGCTCCGGAATGAATTATACAGTTGCTCAACTTATGGCCGTTGATTAGGAGAGAGAGATAGAAAGGTTCTATCTTGCCTGACGCAGATGTTGAAGCAACATTTATATGGGATTCAGGGGGAGTGGAAAGGATTCCTTTTGGGGAAACCTGCTTAGATGTAACAGCTTGACTCTGAATATATTTAGTTAATCTTATAAGCTGTTCGGGATTTGACTGAAGATACTCAGCTTCAGACATTTGGATCTTGGTCTTCTTAGCGTGATCTATAATATCAAACGCGGCCAAGGGTTACGTTGGTGAGGGAATGAGTCCTTCACTTCACGATGGTGGAACAGGGTTACTGATCTTGATAGGAATATGAGGGGGCTGATTTGGAGGAGAGATAGGGCGGAAAAGATTTCTTTGTAAAAGATTTACCAGGGAGTTGAGCAGGAAAAGGATTACCTCTTCTAGCAATGGTTGGAGGCACGTTCGACACGACCTTCTCCTTCTGCACATGGACAGCAACTTCTGCTTCCTTTCCTTGCGAGCGGGTAAAAACAGCATAGGATTGTCCGCTTGCATAGCCCTGAGTACTCTCTTCTTCATCAGATTCATCCTCATCAAATTCCATGTATCCAATAGTAGAGTCACCAGTCGGCTCACCGACATCTTGATCATCTTCATCTTGAGGCGAAGGTTCTTCATAGTACTGCTCTTCCTCTTCAATCTCGGCCAAAGCATTGACCAGAGGGGCTTCAAGCGCCAACCGTGGAGCAGTTGCAGGTAGACGCGGTCTTTGTGAAACATTGTTAGGAACAAAATTCCTCCACGTGGATACGTCCCGGTATGAGGAACTGGGAGAGGCCTGGGCCAGCTGCTTCTTTCAGTGCAAGCAGAGTCATTCGCCATCTTTTGAAAGGCTGGATCAGACGAAGTAGAGGGCGAGGGATCTGAAGATTTGGACTTTGATGATTCCTTTTTCAACTCGCCAGATATTATCAAATTGTCTTCTATCCGAATGGCAGCAGCCTGAGCGAGCGGCAGGGTAGCTACTCGCTCTTGGAGGAGCAAGAAGCTGACTTTTGAGCTCATGGCGTTTCACGAAGAAACACTTTTGATTTTTCGGCGTTGGAAGCATGGCAGTACCGGGACACGGTTGATTAGCGCATTGAACCGGGTGATAAAATCGCGCATGGTCTCATTTGCTTCCTTCTTCAGGTGAGTGATTCGTGATAATAATGCAAAATGCATCTTCTGAAGGCTTGTATCTGTCTTCAAAAGCTTCCTGCAAGGTTGCCCAACTGGTGATAGATGCTTGTCGGCAAATGCTGAAATCATTCGGCTGCGGGCCCTTGTAGAGTTTCCAGAAAAAGGTGAACCGACACATCTTCGTGAGTCACATCCAAAATACTGCATGACATAATGAAAGCAGATATGTGGGAATCCGTGCTTTGATTTCCTCTCCCGTCGAATTTAGGAAAATTCTTTCGGTTTCCGTGAGGGAGCGCATGAACTGGATGTGGCAGTGCGAGAGGACCCATAACATTTCCCCATGGTACCCGCCATCTGAAAATCCGGAAAGAGAACACAAGCTGGAAGTGTAGTTCCGCTGAGTAGCAAGGCACTACAAAGGGACGCGGATGCTCCTTGTAAAAGACTTTTTCTTCATGGAGGTGAGACACTCCTGGATGACTGGCTAGCCAAGCTTAGCGCTGAAAAACGTGCCGGTGTTATGCTGAAATTGTGCCTTTGAAGCAGATCAAAAGTAGGATCAGCTTCTCCACGGGCTCTCCTGCTGCACGTAAAAGGTTCAACTCGCCAGCGTACCTTCCAGATCTGCAATATTACGGCGCAGATTTAAACTTTATTTTTGGGTCGTACTTGCTGATTTTCTGGTTTTTCTGTCAAAAACCAGCAGCATGCACTTTTCTAGAATATTAAAAAATTATCCTCTTCGAGAAACCGATTGCGGTTAATGACAAATAGTAGCGAGGATAATATGGCAGGGAAGAATAGCAGGCTAATTTTCAGATCTGATTTTTACTTTTTCAGAGGGTTTTAAACTTTTTTTTTTAGAAAACATTCAAAAACTCAGATCTACGGAAAAATGCTAATTTTGATAAAAACTCAGCGAACTAAAGATTTGTAACTAGGCCCGATCTATGGATCTCAGAAGAAAATTTTTCAATTTAAGGCACTTTTGTAAATTTTTGGATTTTCAAACAAAAAGTTCAGATTTGCAAACTGGCAGCGATTTTATTATTTTCCTGATTTTATATTATACCACCACCATAGATCTGATAGATCTATCCGTTCCCCAGCGGAGTCGCCAAAAACTGTTGGTCTGAAAATCGGTCGTGTGGACAGATCTATGGATAGACGAGCCAACAGTGTGCAGGGCTTAGCCCCTCTTTGAGACAGCAAAGCGAAACTGGTTTATTGCTATTTCTACTTAGCAGGAACCTATGCAAGTCTCACAGATTCTGCCTTCGGGGGTTAGGATCTCATCCCAGTAGAGTGTTCCAGGCTGCGAAAAGAAAGGAATGAAAGAGGGAGAAGAGAAAGAACAGATCCGAAGGGAGAAAAGAAATGAATTCCAAAGCAGAAAGGTCAGAAGATTTATGTTTTTAGTTTGGTAGTAAACAGAGCCAAACCTACTTGCATAAATAAACAAAGCAATACTGATAAACAAATGATGGAAAAGTAGATATGAATCCAACAGATTAAACACATACAGATCTAACGTAAGAAAGATCTAATGTATAACACAGCTATTGAGCACAAAGTCTGAATAATTGTATTACTGTTCTCTTCTGTTACAAGAAAGCTCAAAGTCTTTCTCTCCTCACTTCTATTTCTATCTAAAAGATGTTCACCCCTTGAATACAACAAGTATTCCAGTATTTATAGAAGATGAGGGAGAGAGAAGGCAAAAAAAGGAGCTAACCACTTATTTACAAAGATATTTACAAAATATCTAAAAGTCATGTTGACTTTGACAACTTGGTGGATGACATCATCCCATGATGCAACATGGATGATGTCATCATTTGCATCAACTTACTTCAGATATTCCAACAAGAAAGTCAGAGAAAAGAGAGAAGAAGAAGAAGAAGAAGAAGAAGAAGAAGAAGAAGCTACTCATCATCATCATCCTGCGGCCGAAAAGGGGTTGCCTGTTTCTGATGCTAGCGTCAGGAGATGAAATATGGAACTGAGCGCGGTATTCCAAAAACTTGTTAATCATTGGCCCAAATTGATCCTGAGAAGGATCCTTGTGCCGTTCACTGATTGCTTCGCAAGTCTCCCCGCTCGTCTATGAGCTTTTCCGGGATTTTGGAATAATCTTTCCCCGCCTCGATAAGGAACCCGATGAAGTCCTTACAGGCCAGTAGGTTGTTCGATAGATTCAGTGTCGAATGTGACCTTTGGCCCTGTCCCTTGAGAAGCTATCTCCTTGAAAATCCGGATAGTGTCATCAGCTGATCTCAAGGTAAGGGAAGGAGTGAGCAACCCTGGAGTCATGGCGAGAACAACTTTCTCCATTCGCTGCATTGCATCCAGGGCCTCTTCCTTTATCTTGTCTATCTTTTCCAGAACGAATTCTAGCTGATCTATCCGATAGTCTAGAGTGGACATAGTTTTATTGAGGGCCCTTGGATGGCCGAATACTCCGAACCTTGACCAGATCTTCGACTGAACATTTGAACATTTGTTGGAAGGTCTCGTGCTGGAGTCTAGCATGCTCTAACTCTTCTGATATCGGACCCGCTAATGCTTGGAGTTCCTTATTCGCCTTTCCAATGTTTAGGTATAAACTGGTATACTCAGCGATTACTCTTTCACTATCCTTGAGGATTTGGCTCCTCCAAGCAGAAACGGCCATGCCTTGCTCGCCGATCTTTGAATACTCATTGATCTTCTCCTGACTGAGCAGCTCAGGAGTCTCGGCGGCAGTTGTGGGAGGTGCACTTCCCATCTTCTGTAAGGCTTGAAGCAGGTATTTGTTCTGCTCCTTCAGTAGCCTTTTCTCCTCTTTTGTTTCCTGAAGCTTTTTGCAGAGTGCATCAACTGCGGAAAGAGCTTCCCTCTGGAGACTTTCAGAGGATGTCCCCATTGTGACTTGGGTCACGGTGAAATCTGACGGAGACAGATCTTCTTTCTCTTTGAGGGGGTTGGGGTACGCTATTTCCATGACTCTCTCACCTGCAGCGCTCTTTGAGAAGCGTGTAACCAGCTTCTGTTTCTTTGCTCCTTTAGCTGGAATGACCGAAAAGTCCATCAGAGTGATGGGGACTTTCCTCTTTTGCTAGCTCAGCTGCTGAGAGATCCAAGTTGGTCCTATAGAAGAAGGACCAGAGACAGAGGAGGGAGACAGTAACGGTAGAGGAGGGGAAAAACGTGGAGACACGCGGCGGCGGCATTGAAAGAATAGCCGAAGAAATGCCCACGAGAGGAAGGGAAACCGCAACTACAGAAGACATAGGAAGGGAAGGGAGCTCGGAGATGAGGGAAGAAATAGAGGAAGACAAATCAGCGAGGGAGGAGAAGATAGATGAAGAAGTAGGGGAAAGGGTAGAAGAAGGGGCAGAGGACACGACCAAAGGGGTGGTCGTTTGAGTCACTCGAGGAGGGGAAGGAAGAGAAGAAGAAGGGATAGAAGGGACCTTTGAAGTTGTAGCGACGCCGACATCCTGGGTGGATGGGCGTATAGGACTATCCTCTGTCAATTCTTTCTCTGGCGAATCCAGAGTTATTACTTGTTCCGGCTCTGAGGGAAGAGGACTTTCAGGGGCTTCCTCCTGAATGGTGCTAGGTTCACCTTCTGCACCTTTGCCTTTCAGCTGCTTCTTTGACCTTGGAGGTGCGTTGCCCAAAGGGGAAGTTGTGAAATCTACCCCGAGGTAGATCAACCCATTCATTCAGCACCAATGCTCTGTTCTCCGCATAGTCTCTTTGACCCTCTCCTCAATTGTTTGAGGAGCCTTGTTCCTGTCAATGGCCGGGAAGGGCCAATTGTCCCCATCTGTGTCATTATACACCTTATCTACTTCATCTTCTGTAGTCTGGAAACCTTCGGGGACAATGGCCACTCCGTATTGGATGATTTCCGCCAATGCTAAGCAAGAGTGATCCTTTCTTCTGAGTTCCGCCTCATGGAGAACGTCAATGTAAATATCCTCAATTTGAGGGACATGGATCGGATCGAGCTTCACTTTTGGCAGGCAGCTTCTTGGGTCGAAGGTAGGCCTGGTTGGGAAGTCATGCTTCAAGTTGAGCAGCTCCAGCTCTGCGAACATTTCCTTTGCCTTATGGTGGGTGGAGCATGTGTATCAGCCCACTTTGAGGGGGAAAGGAGTTCCACCCTTCTTCCTTTTGAGGCACTTCTCATGGTATGTGACCAGCTACCTTGACAGTTCTAGTAGAATCAGCTTAGGCCCAGCATACCTTGGTAGCCTAGTTGGCTCTCCCAAAAAGTTGGCAGCCCTCAGATAGGTGAACGTGGGAAATTGGGTGAACAGGGCCCCCCATTTCTCTGTGACTGCCACTATGTTTTTGGTCGTCCGGCTATGAGTCATGTTTGGCCTCAGTAGGCAGATGACATGATAGAAGAATGCATCGTTAACTTTTGCGAAATGTTGGATGCTATTCTCCAGCCTCAGCTCTGGGTAGTAATCAAATATCTTGGCCTGAGGCCATACTCCACTTCGGTTCAGTCCCGGATAATCCCTTACCGACGCTGCAGTGTAGACTACATAGGAGTTCATATGGAACACTCCTGTTGTGGCGAACTGTTGTAGCTACTCAGAGATGGTGCTGCTTATTATTTCACCCCAGCAAAAGCGCTGATCGGGTAAATTTTTATTCATTATTTCCAAGTACTGCAACATCCACTTATGGAAATAGTGGGCATCTGAAAGCCCGACGACTCTGCTCAGGAAAGTAATAGTATCACTTAGTTCCTCTGAGAAATCACTTCGGTGGATAGTCTGAGGCCACCGGGTCACCACCTTTTTGTTTTTTAGGTAGACCTCATTCATCAACTACATGCACTGGTCTTCGTTGTCTTCCCAGGCCTTGATGCATTCCTGTTGGCTAACAGCCACGTAGTTCCGGTGGTGAGGGATGCCGAGCATTATTTCAAAATGACGGGAAGTGAGGTTTATGACTACCTCGCCCTTGCTATTTTCGACACATCTTGTGTCTTTATTGTAACATTGGGCAATCACCATCATGAATTCGTTGTTGACAGCGCTGATGGGGATTCCTCCGGTGAAGTGTAGGGCACTTCCTATTAACTTGTCCATCCATGGACTTCTTGTGACTTTCTGAGTTCTAACCCAGAACTCATCCATGTCAATGTGACCCAATTCAGAGTCTCTGACATCCATACTGCACTCAGCCTGTGATTCAAGCATCCTGAGCCTCTGATATTTGTATTTCATCTCTTCTTCTGTTAGCTTAGCCTTTCCTCTTGGTTTGGTGGGTCTCTTGCTTGACGTAGACATGTGTCCTTTCGAACTAAGCTGTTGATCTGCATGAAGAAGAAGTGAGACCCAATCCAAAAAGGTTTAATTAGTCATTTGATCTTCCATTGGAAAGCTAGCAGAAGAAAGAGTTAGAGATTTTAAGGCTCGGGGCGCAGGAAAAATGCAACTGGCAGGCCAAATAGATAAGGCGCACAGAAAAGGAATGTTGTAGAGGTTATACTGGCACCAAAGGCGCATGGCGCATGGATGAAGCAGATTGCATTTTTAGTAGGGCGCATGGAAAGAGTATGTTACATGAAGGTTCGGTGCGCCCTTTGGCGCATGGATGGATCGTGTAACATGGATTTTTCGTGCGCCAAAAGGGATATGGCACGGCGCATGAAGGGTTTACACAACATCATGTTACTGGCGATCGGGGGTGCGCCCGCACCTTTATAGCTTTATACTTGCGTGCAGAAGGCTTGTGTTGCATGGAAGCTGGGTGCGCCCTTTGGCGCATGGAATCAGGATGTAACATGGATAAATGGTGCGCCAAAGGCTTTTAAGGAGGCGCGGGATTCATACTTGTAGCATGCGAAAAAGGCGCGCTTTGAGGGCGCATGAATTCTAGATGTAGAAGGACAAAAGGCTGCGCCATTGGTGCGGGTTTTAATCATGTAACATGGCGGGTAGATGCGCCAAAGGGGCGCAACTATTTTACGTGTGACAAGACGCGCCAGTATGCCATAGAACTAAACTCATTGCTCAATCATTTTCATTCTTTCTTCCATTTCAAAGATAGCATGGACATATAAGGTTTCATATAAAAAGTTTGGCAGACCAAGCCCTTTCAAAACAGCTCCCTTCCAGCAGAT
Organism: Taxus chinensis; assembly: GCA_019776745.2. NCBI lineage: Eukaryota > Viridiplantae > Streptophyta > Pinopsida > Cupressales > Taxaceae > Taxus > Taxus chinensis. Next base: position 722,985,149 of record CM034151.1, on the reverse strand, counting down.
CTGGAAAGAGGGAGGGAAAAGAGGAGGAAAAGAAGAAAGGAAGACAGGACAGCACGAGGGAAACTAGCTCAAACCAATCTTATTTTAACACCGGCTAGCAAACCACAACGCAGACCAAGAACACAGACCAAGAACACACAAAGAACCGAAAGCACAAAAATGGAGAAGAGGAAGAACCTCTTACCTTAGATATATAGCAAAAGTTAAGAGTGGGTCCACAGGGCAACAAAAAAGACGAAGCAGAGGCTGACAAGTCCAGAGTGATCTTTGCGTGCTCGACAAAAAAGAATGAAAATGACATTGGGCGTGCACTGATATATATAGAAAAACTTGGCGCACCATCATCAATGCGCCCTTTGGCGCACCACTTTTGAAATGGCGCATGAAAGTTGCTGTCGATAGGAGAAAGCGTGCACCCTTTGGCGCACCAAAACTTTGTGTTGCAAGGCAAATCCATGCGCCCAGCCAAAAAAGGCTCAAAAAGACTAAGTCTGAAAACTAGATTTCCCGGGAAGGGATTTTACAACGTTTCGAACGAGAGGGATCCCTAACGAGGGATCGAAACAAAATTTTCGGTATGGTTATCGGTAAAATTTCCCTTGTCAATTTTACGGGATAACACAGTTCAAGCTGGCCAGGAAGATCTTTACTCGGTCCCGCCGAGCTTAAGGTGAAATTGATCCACTTTTTGAGTTACTGCAACATCACAATTTCAGTCTTTCTCCCAACAGTATTGTCTCTAACCGAACCAGAAGTTCTTTGCCTGTTCGGAGAAACCGGATCCCTGTGGAACGGGAAGCATCTGCAACTTGTCGTGCACTACTCTTGTCTGATACTCGGATCCCTGTACGCACTCTTTTCAGAAGGATGGTGGTTCAACCTGTGCCTTGGGGCGTAGTTATTGGTCCTCTTTCTTTGACTCCTCCATTGCACAAGTTACCACGTGGATCGCGTAAAAACATTCCCAAGTTCAATGGGGATGGGAAGCAGCATCCTAACAAGCACATTGTATCTTTCTTTGTTGCATGTGGTGTCCTCGGAGTAGCCCACGAAGATGTCTCCGTCTGACTCTTCGTTGAAACGTTGCAGGGAGCAGCAGCTGAATGGTTTTATCACCTCCTGAATGCATGCATTCCAAACTGGGCTACCATGCAGACTAAGTTTGAAGCACGTTTCAAACCAGATGAAGATTCCCATGCTTTGTTAGCTCAACTCATGCATATGAAGAAGGAATCGCATGAACCTATGCGGGAATTCGTGGCAAAGTTCAACAAGCTGATCCGGAAGATCCCAGAAATAGCTGTACCTACTCCGGAGAATCAAAAATGCTTCTTCATCAATGCTCAACCTCATGATATAAGCTTTTTATTAAGAAGGTCGGTTATCCTTGATTTGGCTACTACTCAGTCAACAGCTACTGAAATGGAGGATGATCTCATCTTGGCCGGAAGGATCAAGAAAGACGTACCTAAACTCAAAAATCAAGGTTCTTCTCAAGGTAACACAGATCCTATGTTTCAAAAAATGGCTAATGACTTGATTGCTTTAAAAAAGCAAATGTCCCAGCAGGTGAGCAATGTTCCGTATCGGGATATCCCTAGACAGAATTTCAATAACAACAATGGTGCACCTGCCAGAGATAGGCCACGGTTAACTCCTGCTCAACCGAGACTAGCAATTGAAGCTCCTCCCGTCAATGCAACAGTGGAAATAATTGATGAAGAAGATGAACCAAAAGAACAAGATTCTTGTGAGGCTTTCGAAGCTTCAGGATATGCTGATGAGTCTTATGACGAGTCAGCTGGTGACTCCAGTATTGGGTATTTGGACTACGATGAAGATGAATGTGCGCTAGATGGTCAGTCATTTGCTGTCTTCACTCGGTCCCAATCTCAGAATCCCAGAAAACCTCTTGAAAACACTAAGGAGAAGAATAAGGAACCTCCCATATCCATAGTTAAGAGGGGTACCCCTATTTCGGCACAAACTGAAAGAGAGGTTACCAAAAAGGCAGCTGCTCCTTATTCTCCTTCTCCTAAGATCAGTGCCTCAGCACAAGCTCATGTAATTAGGACTGAGCCTACCATCATTCCTTCTTATACTACTTTTGACATTGTTGATCATGCAAAGAGAACCAAAATTCAAATGTCAGAGGTAGAATACCTTCAGTCGAATCCTGAACAGTTTGAAAAGCTGGCCAAGTTCATCAGAAGTAAAGTGGCTGTTCCATCACCTTCAAAAGGTCTCCTTCCAAATCCTACTCAACTCCCACCACAGAACAATCTGACCTCTGCTTCTTCAACAAGAAAGATTGAACCATTTTATTTGTCTCTACTTATAAATGGGTTTAAACTCAGCAATTGCATCATCGACTCAGGGGCCTCTGATAATGTTATGCCCGCAAAAGTGGCCCATGCCCTCGGACTTACTTTGACTAAGTCATATGGATGGTGCTATTCCATGGAAACTAAACAAGTCCCTTTGATTGGTCAAATCAAAGATGCACAGTTTGCATTTGTTGCCTTCCCTGAGAAGAGAGTGAAAATGACTATTCTGGTTGCCGACATTCCTGCAGCTTACGGTATCCTCTTGGGTAGAGGATTTTGTAAAGACGTCAGAGGAGAGATTAATATGGATTGGACTAAAGCTAAGATCCCGGTCAATGGAGTTCATCAGGTTCTTCATCCTGAACCTCAAGTGAAGTATTTGGTGACCAAATCAGATGATCCAAAAGCTCAGATTCTTTTCGAAGATGCTAGCTTAGGGAATTATTTCATGACTTCAGAGATACCCATTGTAGATGTTAAAGAAGAAGATCCCAATGCTATTTGAATGCTCGAATTTGATTGTAGCTGCTCAACCTCTGGATCAAGCGCTGGTGTTGTCCTTATATCTCCTAGCTCCGAGATTTTCCCATCAGCTTACAAGTTGCAATTTGATAATACTAACAACACGGCGGAATATGAAGCCCTGTTATTAGGATTAGAATTGGCCAGACAGAAGGGAATCCAAAATCTCAAGGTTCAGGGAGATGCGGAGCTGATTGTCAATCAGGTCAGGGGTATATATCAGGTGAAAAATGATCAGTTGAAACATTACCGGAATAAAGTTTGGGATAGTATAGAATGCTTTGATGCATTTTCTATTAAGGCAGTTTTGAGAGATTATAATGACAAGGGTGATTCTTTGGCCGTATCTACATGTCTTCTTCTTCCTCATCCTCAGTTCAAGCAAGATACATACTCTATTGAGATTGTGTATCGTCCCAGTATCCCAAATAATGCGACTCATTGGAAAGTGTTCAATGATGATCAACAGGTGTTGGCTTTTCTAGAAAAGGCTGACAATTTCAGTGAGTTATATTTTGAAGGTTCAGAATCAGCCTTCCGTGAAACTATTTCAGATCCATATCAGGAGGTTGATGGTGAATATATCTAGCTGAAAGGCAACAAGATACCCAAAGGTTTGGTTTCTTTGGAGGGCTTGTTTGATAAGCATGATCGTTTTATCCAAAACAAAAGGCAAGTCGAAGGAGCTTCTTCCTCTGAAGTAGATCAAATCATTCTAGGATCGTCTGATCAACCTCGGATGGTGAATATTGGGAAATGTTTTTCTCCTGAAGAGAAGACAAGATTTACTTCGCTTTTAAAGAAATATATCGACGTGATGGCCTGGTCTTATGCAGATTTAAAATCCTTCAAGCCCAAAGATGTACAACACAGTATCCCTTTGAAGCCTGATGTGAAGCCGTACAGACAAAAGCAAAGACATTACAATCCCAATATCTCAGGAACTATACTGGCAGAAATTCAGAAGATGTTAGATGCTAGAATTATTTTCCCAATCCATCACTCCACTTGGATTGCTAACATTGTTCCTGTCAGGAAGAAGAATGGCGAGATCCAGATCTGTGTTAACTTTCGAAACTTGAATCAGTCCTCGTTGAAGGATAACTATCCCTTGCCTATCATGGATCAGGTATTACAAACTGTTACCGGATCAGAAATGCTATCCATGCTCGACGGATTTTCAGGATATAATCAAGTCGAGGTAATGCCAGAGGATCAACACAAGACGGCCTTCACGACCCCATGGGGTACCTTTTCTTACAGGAGGATGCCTTTCGGCTTGATCAACACTGGAGCCACTTTTCAGAGAGCTATGGACTTTACATTCAGAGATCTGATGGGCAAGGTCATAGTTGTGTATTTGGATGACTTGACCGTTTTCTCTAAAAAACGGAGTGATCATTATGATCATTTAGAACAAGTACTTTTAAGATGCAGACGTCATGGGATTTCATTGAATCCCAAGAAGTCCATGTTCAGGGTGACCGAAGGAAAGCTGCTGGGTCATATTGTGACTAAAGAAGGAACCAAAATTGACCTAGAAAGGGTAAAAGCCATTCAGAGTCTTACCTTACCCACAAGTAAAATCGGAGTTCATTCTTTCTTCGGAAAGGTTAATTTCCTGAGAAGATTTGTACCTGATTTCGCTGACAAAACCAAGGATATCCTTGGAATGATGAAAGGAAAAGTTCCATTTCGATGGAGTACAGAAGGGAAGCTTGCATTCAAAGAAATTAAAAGGGCAGTTGCTTGCACTCCTATCTTAGTATGTCCAGATTTCAAGAAAGATTTCATCATGTATAGTTACGCCTCTACTCATACAGTGTCCGCCATCCTGATGCAGGAAAACAGGGAAAGCATTGAAGCTCCCATCGCATTCATGAGCTGTCCGTTAAAAGAACATGAGTTAAAGATGTAACAGATTGAAAAACATGCTTACGCAGTGGTACGAGTAGTAAAACATTTCAGGTACTATGTGCTGAATTCCCATACTCGCGTTCTCGTTCCTGATACTGCCGTTAAATCCATTCTGACTCAACAAGAGCTGGGAAGTCAATGAGGTACCTGGATAGCTAAAGTTCAGGAATACGACTTGGACATCAGACCTACCAAGTTGGTACGAGGAAGGGGCCTGTGCCAATTAATTGCAGAAAATCATGCCAAAGCAGAGTATGAAAAGACTCAAGACACTTCTTCAGAGCTGCCCATGGTGCTTTTCGTGAGCACAACCGATGAATGGTACATAGACATTGCTTTCTTCCTAACTTATGGTGAATGCCCCCCGCATTTAAATCAAAAGGAGAAGAGGACCGTCAAGTTGAGATCTGCGAAGTACCTTTTTTGGAATAATGCAATATACAAGAGAGGTATCGATGGTGTTTTCCTGCGTTGTGTTGATAAATCACAACAGGAAAAGTTATTGGAGTCTTTCCATAGCCTAGCTTGCGGAGGACATTTTTCATCCTCTATGACAGCTTATAAGATCCTATGGGCTAGGTATTATTGGCCTACTCTCTTCCAGGATTCAGCAGAATGGGTGTCTAAGTGTGAAGCTTGTCAGCATTTCGTTGGTCACCCCAAGCTAGTAGCTCTTCCTCTGAAGCCTGTAGTGATTGAAGAACCTTTTCGCCAATGGGGGATTGATTTCATCGGAACATTGAATCCTACCTCCAGTGCTGGACATAATTACGTGCTGACTGCTACGGACTATTTTACCAAGTGGGTAGAAGCTGCACCAATCAAGCAAGCAACTTCTGAAGCTGTTTGCCAGTTCCTTAAGGAAAATATAATTGTCAGATTTGGCGTACCTCATAAGATTGTAGCTGATAATGCTTCTAATTTCTCATCACATGAGTTAACTGAGTTTTTCTATGGATTCGGCATCACTCTGGCTCACTCATCTGATTATTATCCTCAAGGCAATGGGCAAGCTGAATCCAGCAACAAGAACCTGGTTACCATAATCAGGAAACTAGTGGATGAAAATCAGAGGACATGGCACAAAGCATTGTATGATGCATTATGGGCTGATCGGATCACTCCAAAGCGAGCCATAGGGATGTCTCCTTTCCAATTGTTATACAGGATTAATGCTGAAATTCCTATCTCAGTAGAATTGCCGGCCTTACAGTTGGTAAAAGCGGTTGAAGATGCAGCTTTTCAGAATTCTATCGAGAAGAGGGTTATGTACCTAGCCAGGCTAGAAGAGGAACGAATTAAGGTGGTTGATCGCATCGCAGATCATCAAAGCAGAGTGAAGAAAATTTTTGACAAAAAATCAAAGCAGCGTAACTTTCAGATTGGAGATTTGGTGTTGCTTTGGGATAAGAGGAGAGAACAAAAAGGAATGCATGGGAAGTTTGATTCTTTGTGGAAAGGACCTTTCAAAATCCATGAGCTGAATGGTGAAAATAGTTTCCTACTATCATATCTGGATGGAGGAATACTCCCGTTGCCTTTCAGTGGATAACATCTAAAGCTGTTTCACCATTAATGCAAGATGCTCTCTTGCATTGTACATATTTTACTTTTTGTTGTGTGTTTGCTTTTGGTTTTCTTTCTTTCTTCGTTTTGTTTTGTTTTGGTTTTCTTCTTTTCTCCGTAGCCCAATGGATAAGGTTCTGGTCTGCGAGACCAGAGATTCTGAGTTCTCTTCCTTTGGTATTACAAAGAAAGTCCCCAGCTGGAGCCAGCTGTTATCTCCGTTTTGTGTTCACGACAAAACGATTAGATAACCCCTACGAAATTTTTGAAGTTGATTTTGCATTATGGCCTCTTTTTGAGAAATTCGGGTTTTCGGGTTTGTTCGACAGTTCAACATGAGTTTTAACATGCTTTGTGTCACCTGTTTCCTGAAACCTGAAACCCGCTTCGTATTGAGAAAATCAGGTTTTCGGACCCCCGGCGCATCGGAACATGCCTAATCCAAAACATGTTTTATGCCTCATGCTTTCCGATACCCGAAGTCCGATTTAGTCCTTTGTATCGGGTTTTCGGAGCTGTGGAGCATCTAAACATCTCATGCTTTATGTCTTGTGTTTCCCGAAACCCATAACCCGAATTGCACTAAGCCCCCTTATGTCGGGTTTTCGGACCTCTCAAACATGCTGACATGGCATTCATGCCGAGTTGTCAGTGAGTTGGCACGTGCCGAGTTGAAGTGTATTAATTACGATCTTCTTCCAACCTCGAAGCCCGAAAAATCGTTTGTGCTCGACTGAATCGCTTGTTTTCGATCTTCCATTTTTCTGATTGAAGGTATTTCTCTCTCCCTTCTTTGTTCTTGGTTTTTACGAATCGATTGCACGTGGTTTCTTCTCAATTTCTCCCCGGGTTTTGAGGGTTTTCCTTTCGTCTTCTTTTTGGAGTTATTTTGAAAAGGGTTTTAGGTTTCAGGGTTCTATCTCTTTTGAACTATCACTTAGTGCTATTTCTTCAAAGTTTTATTATGTGCCTGGTACATGAATGATTAAAAGGAGATTGCATGTTGGAAATACAAACAAAAAAACCCTGTTTTTATCTTCTAGGGTTTTGAAGGCTGTTATGCAGTGTCGCAGACCCAAAATATATTGAAGGTTTGGCGTGCCGGACTTTCCAGAGTTCCCGACATCAACACAAGTGTCGGGCTATCTTCTGTTCCTGAGTCATCGGCAGTGTCGGGTTTTTCAGAAGTTCCGACATTATCAAACGTGTCGGGCTTTCCCAAAGTTCCGACAGTGTCAAAGGTGTTGGGTTTTTCAGAAGTTTCGACAGTTTCAGTGCATCAGGTTTTCAAGATTTCCGGACATCCTCCTCGCCAGTGTCGGGTTCTTCCGTTCTTCCAGCATATCCAGCAGGTCAGGAATTTCAGAGCAAACAGTCTCAGCTGGAGGAAGAAAAAGAGGAAGGAGTAAAAGATGATGATTCAGATTAAGTCTCAACGTTTCATGTCATTTCAATCTTGAAATCGACATGTCTTTTTCATTTCTGTTTCGTCACATTTTTGAATCATATTTTGACTTGATCTCCTGCGTGAGAATCATGGAAAACAGAACTCTTGTTAAAACACTATTTTTTAGGATCTGCCCTATTTTATCTCTACTTCTTTTGTTATAAATAAGGGATGCTTGTGCATTCCAAAGGGTCGATATTTTTTGGAATATTTCGGGGCTATTGGAAAGAAGAAAAACTTTGTGTTTTCATTCAATCATTTTGAAGAATAGGAATTGATATTGTTTTACAGACTTTGTGTTGTGGAATATATCTTACTTAAGACAGTGTTCTTATGTTTATGATCTTAAGCTATTCTTTGCATAGCATCTTAGTGTTTCTGATTATTTCAGACATTATATTTGTGATCTAAAACTCGTATGATTATTTCGTGCTATGTGTTTACTCGAAAAAAAATACATTTCTCCCATTTCCTTTCTATTGTGCTTCTTTCATTGTAACAGTTTCTAACCCAGTTCATTTACGAAAGAAATACCCTTGAATCATGTGAATGTGGATTTCAGGATTTCATCCCAACCCCCAATGGTTAGATTAGTGTGAATACTGTATATATTGTTTACCGTGTTTTAGATCAGCAATAAGTAGGCAGCCTCAACTGTCTTTGAGGAGGGATTTAATCCCATATACTGTGGTTGAACCTCATTTTTTGGTTTGACAAAATATCCAACCAACAGGGGTATGGAAAGAACTAACGTTATATAGGCGGTACTCCCCCAACGTAAGGCATTGAAAAACATATACTAAGGGGTCGGAGGTTGGGATGTTATCTGCGGGAAAGGAAGTAATATTTGTAACGGCGGTTTCATTAGTTGAAGGTGTAGGTGTATCGGAAGTGGATGGTTGGGTTGGATGAATGGGTGTCTTGACTGGTACAAGCACATCATTAGGGCGATACAACATATTGCAAGTTTTGAAGGGGGGAGGATCAGATTTTATGGTGTAGGACTTCCCCTCGTACTCAAATTTTATGCATCTATGTAAGGTGGAGGGAACGCATCCCATAGCCCGGATCCAAGGGCGGCCTAACAACATATTGTATTGGAACTCTCCCTCAAGGGCATAGAAGAGTTCGGGTAAAGTACGTGGTCCTACATGAATGTTAAGGATCACGATGCCTAAAGTAGAAGTAATAGCATCATTGAATGATCGTAACATGATGGGGTTGGCACACATGCAACTAGAAGGGATATTCATTTGTTGGAAGGCTTTTGAAGAGATGATGTTTAGGCTAGCGCCCCCGTCAATCATAACATGACGTACCCGAATATCTTGAACGTACGCTGAGATGAAAAGAGCAGGGTCAGGATCTTCGGCACCAAAGTTGATAATTTCATCTTCAGAGAAACTGACAGCAGTGGCTTGCTGTACAAAGACAGAAGTGGTTGTGGAGATAGATTGTTTGGTGAGCGAAGCAACGTGATTGGGTGTTAGAATAGAGGTAACAGGCAAGGTTTCATTAGGTAAAACCTCTATCCCTTGAAGGATCTCAATGAGAGCTTGTCGATGAGATTCTGAAGTCTGAATGAGATCATACAATGTCATCTTTACAGGCGATTGGTGAAGCTGTTTGATCATAGTTCGGTGGGCAATGCCATTAGAGACGGGATAGGCGGGTCCGCGAATAACCACTTTAGGTGGTGGTGCAATCGGGATGGTTGACGGAGAAAGAGATGCTGCGGGTGTGTTTTCTTTCACTTTTCTATTGTTTTTCTACCCTCGAGTGGCAACACTAATCATATTGATCTCGTGAACACGAGAGGAGGAAGACGGTAGGGATAGGTATTGGTTTTCGAGAGGTGGGGCTGTAATAATGATAGATCTTGGTGAGGCGGGGACAGGTGGTATAGGAGAGGGAATCGAAGCTAAAGGTCTCTCTCTTCGTAAGTTGTCTTTCTTAACTTTTCTGTCTGAGAGAGGTGACGGACGAAGTATGGCTTTCAACGCTTTGCATCCCTCTACGTTATGTCCTGGCGTGCGGTGGTAAGCACAGATTTTAGACTCATCGTAACCTATAGGTCGAGGTTTAGATGGATCATAAGGTCTAAGTGGGGGTAGGGAAATAGTCGCATTCTCCACCAACATAGCAAGGATTTTGGCATAAGACCCTTTGAGTGGGTCAAAGTCAGAGGAAAATGAGGCTATTGACTGGGTCGATTCTGGTGATGACGTGGTGTGGTTGGTTTGTATGGGGGGTGGTTTAGCCAAGGAGTTTTGATAATGGGTTTTAACTGACCGTGGTTTCTTTGACGTAGAAGCTATGCTGGATGATGAGGCCACAGATGATGTGGTATCAGAAAACAACAACGGAGAAATAGGAGTGACTGAAAACAAATCTTTTGATGATGGAATTTGTTTAGGGTTGATAGGTGGACAGGATACGCGGAGGTGACGGTGTTGCTATACCCTTGGAATTTCTGTATAGGTGCGGAAGGCGTAGGTTGTCTTTGAAGAAAACGCAGGAGGTATGATATATTGATGTAAGGTAGAGGGATGGGGTCCCAATATGGAAGGTAGGTATGACGATGATGGTTTATAGATTGTGATAGGGGCATAGGTTGAGGAGATTGAGTCTGGTCTCCTAATGTGGATGGAGTGGATTTATTTTTGGATAGATCGAGTCGCTTAGGCGGGTGCGTTAGACTGGGCATTGGTGAGGTCCCAAGTGTAGGGGAAGATCTGGTCAAGTTGATAGAAGTGGATGGGGCATTTGGTAGAGGTGAGGGGGGTGAAGGTGAGAACAGGGGCATTTTAAGCTTTTGTAAGCACTTCGGGTATATGGTGGAGACATCAAGATCAGTCATTTGCATTTGAGTAGAAAAAGGGGTACTCAAACGTTCCCATAGGGCCTGTCTATCTTTTGTGGAATGACAGTCCTCACAGGTGTGATTTGTAATTTTTTTACGGAAGAAAGGTGGGTTGTAATTCCAGTCCACTGCAGGTGTGACACAAGAGGTAGATGAGGCACTGTATCAATAGATGTTAAGAGGTCAACCGGTCGTTGAAAAGATTTAGGCGATGAGGGACTAATAGGTAGGAGGGCGTGTTTGAGGGGATCTGTCACGTTTAAAGAATGTGGTGATGTTAGTGTCAAGAGATTTCTCGTCTAAGGATGTCAAAAGGAGTGGCAAGCCTTCCCTCTTGTGTAGTAAGAGCGGTAGAAGGGGACGTTTGGGAAATAGATAAATTAGATAGCATCCGCTCACAGTCTTGTAGGGATGTGGTGTAAGAAGATTCGTTTGATGAGAAGAGAAGTCCGAGAAGTTAACTCCTCTGATGGGTAAAGGAATGGAAAGGATTTCACTTTGGCTTGATGGTGAGTGAAGGAGGTTCAGTTTCCTGTGTTGGTGGAGAGGCTTGATTTAAAAAATTGTTCAATAGAGGCTTTTGGCTGAGAATTGAAGACCACATGGATCTCATGAACACTCTCCTCAGCTAAGATATCTTGGTTCACGATTACTATTGGACGATTGATTCAGTGAATGGCTTGTTGAAAATTTTCAGATTTCGGTTAGCAGGGGCGTTAGGATTATCGAGGGTTATATCCCCCCGCGTCAACCATTTCCTGCACTATGTTTTTCAACATCTTGCAGTTTTCATGACTATGTCCTTTTACGCGGTGAAAGTTACAAAAGTCATTTTCTTTGTACCAGGAAGGTATTGTGCGCGAGTGGAAGTCAAACCCAGAGTGAGGTTTAACAGGGGGCAAGGTGATAGCCCCAGCCTTTGAGCAATTTCTCCAAGATGATGCCATAAGTTTCTCCCAAGGGAGTGTAATTTGGTGGGCTCCTGCTTTAATACTTATAAGTGGTTTTTTGGCGGGAGTATTGGATGGTGTTTGAGATTTGACCATTACCGCGTGGATAGCTCCTTTTGATTTAGAAGAAGTGGACACGTGAGGAGTGGTGGTGTTTGGCTTGTTGGTAGAATCTTGGAGTTCGGAAATTGGGGTTTTTGTTACGCAACCCGCAATTTCTCTTCTTCTAAGGCTCGAATTTCAAGTTTTCGAGCCATGGTAAAGGCCTCATCGAATGTGCAGAAAGTTTGAATTTGGAGGGTAGGGGAGATGTGCTTAGCGCAGGCCCGCGTAAATAGTTCGATGAGTTCGGTTTGAGGCAAGGCATACGTAAGTTGGTTGATAAGGCCCCGCCATCGTCTAATGAAATCTGCGATAGATTCGTCTTCAAATTGTCGGATGGCATAGAGGTCAGTGATAGATACTTTCTTGGCAATGTTAATGGAGAAATGATCCAAGAAAGATTGGGCTAGTTGGTTAAAAGAGAAGATCGAGTGCTGGGTTAAAGCACTGTACCACTCCAAGGCGGGTCCTGATAAGGACATGGGGAAGGTGCGGAGTAGTACAAGGCGTCATCATGGGCAATCAAATAACAAGCATGTCTAAATGATCGCAAGTGTTGTTGAGGATCCTCTTTACTGTTAAAACGAGTAAACTTTGGCAACTCCCAATTGAGGAGGATATGAATGAAGGGGGACAGAAGGGTGAATGGGCTCCCGACAAACTTGCTCAGTATGTCAAGGCGCTACGACTTCCTAAAACGGAAGCCTCCAGGTTTTGCATTTTTGTCCATCATTTGTTTAATTAAATCCGCAGTTGGATGAGATGATGGTGTGGTTATGGTAAAGGGGGGCAAATTGGGCCAAGGGCACACCGCTAGACAATGGTGGGGTTAAGTGTTGATAAGGTATGGAGGATGACTGTGTTGAGGCAACCGAATAGGGATGTCCTTATATAAGCTGTTGAGGTTACCGGATATGTGTGTGGAAATGGAAAGGTGGGCGGAGCTTGAGAAGGAAAACTCATGTGGATAGGTGGCAGAGAGCAAGTCATGAACGGAGTAGTCTGCAAGAGAGACGAGGTAGGAGCAGTCGGTGGTAATGACATGTTGGGCCCAAGATTAACCAAAGGAAAGCCAATCTATGCCGTATGAACTCCTGAAGCTGCTGAGGTAGGTGACGGGACTAAGGATACGGAAGGCAAAGCGGAGTTATCAGGTGGAGAAGGGGCTAAATGAGCAGCTATACTGATAGGCATGCCAACAAGGAGTTGATCGTCAGGTGTACGGTCAAGGGCATGAGACAAATAGTACTGTACAACGCTAGGATTAGCATCCAGAAATTTGGCAAATTCTTTATCTCCCACAGGAATTTTAGGAACCTTGCTGGTATCCGTAGGATTCCCCACAGAATGTGAAGGGGGGTGATTCAGGAAAAGGCACAGAGCAAGCATGTGAAACCATGGCGGTGGCTTGCTTTCGAGTGATAATAACCATGGATAGGAGATCACACTAGGGGTTTCAATCTGTCAGGAATAGAAACAGACTCAGACTGGTGAAATTGGTAGGTTGCTGGTTTGTCAGGAAACTGGAAAAGACAGTAACCGATATCGGGTCTAATAACCGATGTCGGTTAGACTATAGCCGACGTCGGTCAGTTAACCGATGTCGGTATAATAAGACTGGTATAAGAAAATATAAGAAGCGGCTGATTCGATTGTTAACAACGCTCAGTATATTTATCAAATTGTTCTACACGTAATCACAGAAGACAGTGTATAACAGAGAAAATAGAACTGAAAACAAACAAGATGCACACGTAAATCCAGAGACTAACCCTAGGGTTAATTTTAATTATTGTGGGCTTATGCCTTTAGACGTGGAATGATGTCAATCCTAAACAAAAGACTTAGGGGAAAATGTCAAGTTTGTTTTGGCTTATAAGGTTACCTCAATCGGGCGGAGGTAAATACCGCGGAAAAAGGGGGGATGTTTTTGAGCTATTGTGTTAATTGTGAAGTGATTCGGTATGTGTTGTGCAGTGAAAGTAAGATTAATTTCCTGTCAATACCGTGGAAAATCACCCCCCACGTGTACGACCTGTTACTTAGTCCTATGTTCACTAGAATTGAAAACAGTAAGCAAGAATGTAATGCACGTGTTTTAAACCCAAATCGAAAATGATATTCGATGAAGCAAATGAGATGACTTTCACTAATGCGAAACTAGGAAAGCAAGACAAATTCTTTACTAAATATATAACAAAAACAGCAACAGCAAGTATGTTTCCTAAAAATGAAAACAAGCAAGAGAAACAGAAACCCGAAATGGTCCCACCGGGCGTGCCAAAATGTTTCGCACGGAATGTTTCAGCTCTGCAGAATAGACTTGCTTCTATCCCTATCATTCCTTTGAGAAACAGATAAGGGTTACGGGCTAGGAGGAATACCTATTGAATGTTGAGAGGGTGTGCGCGTACCGTAGAGAAAGATCAAATCGACTGCGAAGAAACTCCTTTTTGTCTTGGAAGGACTACCTACAAGTAAGAATACAAGACCACCAAATTTGAGTTAGACAATAAATGAGGGATCTGCCTTAGGCCCAGGAAATGTAAAAAAATTCCTTTCGAAGGTGGTCAGTTCCCCTTTTAATATGATTTAACACAAATGATAATAAAGAAAGCTATTACAAAATCAACGATTTAGGTATCTCGTCGCACAAGCAATAGAAACTAAACTATCAATAATAAAGCGTCACGTTGTTTGTTCGGTTTACTGGTTCGTTGATACGTTCAGGTTGAGTTATAGGGATAAACCAAGCTGGATTTGGGGTTGTTAGGTGGCAAATAGGTGAGCAAAAGGGTTTTGGGATATAGTCATAGTGACCGACGGCGGTCATTGGGTAACCGACCACGGTTAGAGAAACCGCTGCCGGTATAGGATAATCGACACCGGTAGGGTCAGTAATCTAGGTGCTTCTGGGTAGACATTGGTTGCAAGGTGATTGTGGGGGTTATTTGAGATTGGGGGATGGCTGAGGGGAATGATGGGAGGATAGGGAAGACTCAGAGTGTGGTAAAATGGCCTTCTAGGCAATATCAGGGGGTGTGAGTGAAGGTTAAGTGCGGTAGAGGGCTGAGTAGTAAGATCTAGGAATAAACTTGTGACGGCTGTGATTCAAAAGGTCTAAGAAATGTATATCAAAGAGACATACAAGGTTCTACTTACTATTTATTGATGAGAATGCAGGTCCAAGAACTGTGATGATGAAGGTAGAACTCAGATAGGACGTCCTGATGATCAGAAGATGAGACGTCTTCCTTTACGATGATCAGCTGAGTGTCACAGGGCTCTGGTTGTGTAGTTGCAATCTTGGGCTTGATGTCCTCTGCAAACTCTTCCTATTTCTTCACTTGGTCTCTGCTTCGGCCCAGTAAAATCTGGATTCTCTCGATGATTTCTCCCTCTCCCGATCAAATGAAAATCCGATCCTTGTTTTTTGGTTGGAAGTGGTCATTTACGGGGAACCGATGGCGGTTACGCAACTGACGGCGGTCGAGTAGGAACCGGTATCGGTCCGGTCAAAGCGGGCTATTTTTGGCAAAATAGCCAGCTTTCCCTCCTTTTCTTCTGAGGGATTGGTAGCGGGCTTGGTCAAGTCATTATGAAGTTGGTTTTAGGTGCGGATGAGGAGTAATTAGTCATAGGTGTGGAATTGGACCAAGTTATAGGTCTTAATTAGGTTAGTTTAAGGTTAAGACTAGGTCATGATGAGGTGGCGACATGAGGTGGCAGGTATGGTGATGTGGATTTATTAATTATAAGGTAATTAATAAATAATTGTGTAAGGTTTAGGTGGTGAGGTTAGGTTGCGAAATGCGATGCGAGTCACAAGGGGTCGTAAGACACAAATTTGGTGTCTACAACTTGAAGGATTGGGAATTCCACAGGATCATCCAACAATCCTACATGTAGACAATGAAGGAGTAATAAAACTTGTTCAGAATCCAGTTTTTCATGAATGCACCAAACACATTGAGGTGCAGGTAAATTTCATTCGCGAACAAGTTTAGAACAACAACATTCAGTTTCATCATTGCCCGACAGAACATCAGCGTGTAGATATCTTCAAAAAATCTCTTGCACATCCTAAATTTGAGGCATTCAGAGTATTTCTCTCCTGGTCACTTTAGAATATGATGAATTAAGGGGGGGAATGTTAGAAATAATCTAACACTTAATTCACCATATGTGGATTAATGTGTAATTATAATAAAGTAATTATTTAATTACTTTATTTAGTTTAGTTGTTAGTGTGTTTTTATCATCCCTTAGATTGTGGAGGATGTTCTTTAGTTAGAATATTGTTCTCAGATGATTTCCTGTAGAAGCTTTTTAGGGGCAATATGTTATTTTTGCATATTTGCTTTGTTTAGGAGATTTTTTCCATGTATTGTGGAAGAGATAGAAGCTGTCCAATGTCTATAAATATTACAGCTCTCTCTTTTGGTTGTAATGCTTCATTTTATATTAATAAAATCACAGCAAGCTCCGCCTTGTTTTTGCAATTTAATCTAGTTTACATATTTCAGCCCATTCTACAATTATACCAAGTGAACTAGCTATCCACATGACTGGCATATTTTTCCATACAAGGGGTCAACCAATCCCAAGGAGTAACGAAAAT
Organism: Taxus chinensis; assembly: GCA_019776745.2. Lineage (NCBI taxonomy): Eukaryota > Viridiplantae > Streptophyta > Pinopsida > Cupressales > Taxaceae > Taxus > Taxus chinensis. The sequence goes on along the minus strand of CM034151.1, from coordinate 722,968,834 downwards.
ATTTCCTTTCATGATTTTGTTTCTTAGTTTAATATGATTATAGCCAGTGTGGTCCTTGTGATTTTCTACCATATTGAAGTCACCCCCACTATCCAATTAACATTGGGAAGATTTTTGGCCATCCAATCTCATAAGATAGTTCATTCCTTGGCATTTTTAGGAACATAAATAGAACACAATCCAACAATCTGTCCACTAATAAACGTAAGAACCCAAACACAACTATGTGAAGGATCTTCCCCTTTATCAATAACAAATTGAGAAAACCATGAAGAAATCCCTATAACATCTCCACCTCTTCCCTCATTATGAGAAGTATGCAAAAAGGCTTCATCTTTCCATATATTACACAAGCATAAATCAAGTATGGCATCACCAACTTTGACTTATTGAAGAAATAAAATATTAAATTTCCATTTGTTAATATCTTATTTGACTATGTACTTCCAAGGGGTAAGGGAAAACCCTCTTTCATTCCAAGAAAGGATATTGTGGCTCATGATGTTAAAGGAATAATGATTTCATCCTCTTTTGGTATAGCTCCAAAGCTATTAGAAATTTATAATGCTTGCACATTACTATTTTTAGCTCTAGTGTTAGCGGGAGGAGATCTTGATCTTTGGCATGAAGGATAGGAGTGAGAAATAAAAGACTATTTGGGGTGTTATAACAAGGTAAATGCAAGGGAAAGGGAGGGGGAATGTTCACGAGTGGGAGAGATAAATTCATGATGAAGAGAAGGACTAGTCAGTTACTTTATTTTTTTAATTAACATACAACCATTTAACATGATAACATCTTTATAAGGTGTGGGAGACACAATTGAGGTAATACTAGGTTGAAGTAGAGGAGTAGAAGAAGAAAGAGTAGGTAGTGGTTGAGAAGAAAGTCTAGAAGATGTCATACAGGGAGAAAAAACATGGGATGGCGTTGTTAAATAAGAGGGGCATAAGATGATTGAAGGGTTTTAGTTTTCTGATGGGAAGATCACTAATCAAATCCCCCTCTTTTAAGCAGAAAAAACATGCATTGGGATTATTTAAGTAAACCATTTACTACTCTATTTAAAACATAGGCCCACTCAGTTTAATATTCTCAAGTAAGAGCTTCTTCAAATCAATTTCTACACATACTCTGGGATAAACTCTTAGGTTGGAGAATTTTTCTGAATTTTGTTTACACTAAATAATTCTTTTGAGTTAGCCCACAATTTATTTCAAAAAAGGGTGAAACTCCATATTTAAATATGGAATTTCTATCCACAAGGGGTAGCATGAATGTGAAGGGCCTTTAAGATGAAATTCAAAATTCTAGGCTTGAAGATAACACACCTGACCACATATAACCCATGTTTCATATTTCAAAACAATTTGAGCATGTTCAATAGATTTAAACATAACCCTTGCCCAAACCCCTTATTTTCTCTATGCCTTAGCCTTTATTTTCCCAGTTTATTTTAACCCATCTGTAAAACTCCACCACTAATGGCACACCCCTTACAAATAATAGAATAATAGTTCTTGTTTGACATTTAGCAATAATCTCTATAATATCTGTTATCGCCAAATCATTGCACCCCTCGAATGGTCTGCAGGTGAACACAACATTTAGTGTAATTGGGTAACATGGGATCACCTCTCAAGCTGTAGGACTTGGGCTCGAGGTGAACCTCCAAATAAGGTTGGATTCCTCTTCCTAAACTAAACAAAACACTACTTATAAGGCGTAAAAATGGCTAACTAGACCTATTCTAACATTTCAAAGGGATTAGGGAGAGAGATCTGTGAGAAATAAAACCTAAACTATAAGTGGTGATATACCAAGAAAGGGTTTTACTAGATGAAATTATGACTTTCCAATGAATACAGATGATCATGAGGAAGAATGAACATGCATTACAAACCCAATTTACATATAATACTTCACTCCTTGATAAGCAAAATGACCTCCAAAAATTATAAAGGAAACCTTGGTTGCACAATTCACCTACAGACATGAGAGAGGAAAATAGAAGCAACAAAATCATGAAAGGACATATAATTCATCACAAAACACAATTTTCATTCAAGCACTTTCACAGTTCATCATTATAGTAGGGAAAAGGCATAGGTTGTCATTATAATTTTGAGAAGAAAGGCTTGAAAGCCTACAAACTCACAACATCTCATATTTTGAAGGGAGAGGAAGCTTGGGAAGTGTCTAATGCCTTTGGAATAAGAACCCCATTTAAATTTATAGAAAACTATGAGTTGTGAGAGAAAGAAGGAGAAACCCTAGATTCTAGGTCAGAATGTAGGAAATAATGAATCATTGTTGTTGGCCATGTTTGCTTCATTAATTGCACCTCCACCTTTCAAGGCACCACTCAAGGAATGAGGAAAACCTATAAATTTGGAATGGAAAAATTCTAAAAATTCATCTTCTTATGATTCCATGATCTAGCTCTCTTTCTCCCGATTCCAACAACTATAATTTTGTGAAAAATGGGAAACCGGGGAGAAAGATATGTCTTCTTGAGCAAAAGTGACTTTTTAGGTTTTTTAGGCATTATACTCCATCAACACTGTGATAATTACCCATGATTTCAAAAATTTGAATTTTCTCCATAATTTAATTTAAAAAAATATTATAATTAATCTTAGAGGTCTTATTTGATATACTCCAGAGCCCACATGGTTTAAAGTTGCATTGAAAGGGATATAATGTTTGTTTGGAAAAAAGGGCTTGTCAGCCAGCTCACTGAGCTGACTAGCGAGCCAATCCTTTTGGATTCCACCGAGTAATTTGATTGGTCACCTGCACCATTAATCTCTAGCTGCTTCTTACAATATACTTATGAATCCCTTGGAACTTGGTCATCTCCATTTAACAGCCTAATACTTTTGGATTTCATTGCCAGCCTCTCTTAGACATGTCTTGATTTGGAAAACGACTCCAATGTCAACATGACTCGAACTGGATGGGAGATATCCTCATATTGTATTCACATTGAATAACATTTGAACCTCACCAACTTACTGTCTTACCCTCTAGGTGGCTCGAGGGTCACCTCTACACATTTTTGCATTGAATTAACCTTTTCATTCATTTTGTTGGGCCTGTCTTACCACCTTTATTACATAGTCGAGCTCTTCAATATTCATCTCCCACTTCAAAATCCTACTGAACACATATTTCTCCATGTTTCTAGTGCCAGTTTTCCTTTCCTTGTGACTCGGTTATGAACTAGTCCACGTGCCAATGGCCTGACACAACTTTGAAATGGTTCGAACTCCCGAAAATCCAAAAATCCAAAACTGTGAAATTTTAGAGTTTCCAGATTTTGGGAATCGATCTCTTCCTCAAACTCTTCTCCAATTAACTTGGGGAGTCTCTGAAATAAAAATCTCCCAAATACCAAAATTCCAAAACCTTCACCATCTTTGCTTCACATTCTGAGTGGCCGATCGAGCCATTTTCCTACAAACTCACTTACCCCATCACCAACCTCTAAGTCACGCTGAGTGAGCTCTAAAATTTCCATGCATCTCCACCATGTTCTGACATTAATCGAATTTCTTGGTCTTGTTGAATCGTTTCCTTCTCTGTGAGCTCATCGAGCTCTATTTCGCTTATCTTTTCACAATGATCTATGAGCTACAAATCAATGCTCTTGTTCTCCACTACCTGAGGCATTTTGTAGCTCGACCTAAATACTCTTGAGCTTCTGGGAGTCAAGACATGTTATGGCTGATTTGTGTGCTTAATATTCTTCCACACCTTCTCCTCCTGACGATCCAACCACCATTGCTATACAATGAAGGCCCGAAGTACTATGGGCACTGTGTTTCTTCTCTTACAAACTTGCATCGATGTACCCTTTGTTCCAATGCCAAGACGTTGTTAAATTCATCAATGCATAGTCAAATCCACTCGACCTGAGCTACCAAGTTGACTACCTATCATTAGATCCACTTGTGAAAAATATTCAAAATGGTAGAGCTTTGACCACGTCCCGAGCTCTCCTTCTTCTACCAATACTCATTATTCATAGTGGATTGGATCTCTGCACATTACAAATTCCGAGCATGATGGAGATTCCTTCCAACATCCATGACTATCGTTCTTGGCATAAATCAAGCTCATCAAATCTGGGTGGCAAAGACTCAATATAGTTAGCCTCTCGATCCAAAACTTGTCTCTAACTCAAGTATTGGGTATTTGAGTTACATTTACTAATACAAACCACATGTTCCTTGAAAATTACCGTCGCGCCATCGTGTCAGGACATGAATTCCTTGAGTGAGATTTGAGCTCGACTATTTCTGCAATGACTAAGCTATTCATAGTCAAGCTTACCTAAACTTATGAAACTCAATATCATTTTTTCCATGCTACATGGGAGCTCACCAAAACTGGTTTACATAATATTTTTTAGGATTGACGTCATGCACCGAGTTTTCCACTAACTCTATCTCCAAGTAGTGACCATCCTAGCTCACCGAGCCATCCATGAACTTGAAATATCACCATTTTGATTTCCTGTTTCGCTGATACAAGCCCTTCACAAGTCAATTCCCATGATGATTTGGATCATTTGAGCGAGTGCTTTGTATAACTCGGCCTCGTTGAATGCTCCCTCCACCTGGTAATTTGTTATCTCCACTGACTGGCTTCTCCATTTATTTCCTAACGAGCTCATATTGAGCACCTTACCAAGTTGTGGATGGTTACCTTCAAACCGTTTTGCATATGCATGGCAACTGAGCTCCAATGATTGATTCATTTCTTCATCCACTCAATGTATTCCATGCTCGACCAATAGACATATTTCATTGGGCTCCTAATCCACTAACTCGGCCCCTCTACTTCATGCATCGAGACATCCATCTCTTCATCAAGAACCACCTTCAACTCAGCTGAGCTCTTCAATTTTCATCTCCAATGTTCAAGCTCCATTGATTGTTTGACTTCCAAAGCTCGAGATTTGTGACACAACTCGATGCACTGTTAAATGGCTCAGTCATAATCGAGCTATCATGTATCCTTCGATCGATTTATATCCTTCAATCTTCCAAGTTGAGTTCAATGATATGATGACCACCATTCCTGATATGATTCCTGATTGTAGATTCAAAAATTGAAATGAGATCGTTGTAGAGCTCGCTCTATGCAACTCACACTAACACATGCCTACCGGCTCACCGAGAAGCTGAGTGAGCTATTATAGCTCGTGCCCATTTGTGACTTGTTTAGACAAATTTTCAAGTCTTGCATTGACCCTTCTTAAACTTTTGAACCTTTCTATGAAAAAGTGGATCATGGAAGTGTGATAAGATAGTTGAAAATTTGTATGTCAATTTTAACCGTGTTTTTCTCGAGTTGGGTAAATGTGGGCCCTCCATAAGCAATTTCCTCATTTCAAGAAAAAATCAAGCTTCCAGGACTAGGGAAAGATAAGAACAGTCCAAGATGATCATAAACACCTCATCAAGCTTGAAATTATCTTGATAACCCCAGAATCTTTATGGAATAATTTTCAGTCTCAGGGTATTATCCTATTGTCCATTTTTTCCCAGGGGGAAAAATGGATAACAATATCATCAACGAGTTGGAATTCTATAGTTTTACCTTGTTCCTCTTCATTCTGATGACATGTGACTAGTTTTCTCTAGGAAATGGCATTTTCAAATTCTTCTTCCTCAATACCCACATCTTTATCATCTGATGTGGCCTCAGTTTACACCATTGGTTCTATTCCATTCAGTTCTTTAGGTGATTTGGGACTTATGGTTTCATCTTATCGGGATTCATTTTTCCTTTCCCCTAATCTTTGTGCAGCTTCCTTGAGCTGCATTGTTCACTACAGTTGTTTTAGAGCCCTAAAATATGGAATGTTCCACTCTTTGATGCTTAGTTGTTCCTCCTTTTTGTTCACAAATTAGGACCAAGATGTTAAATTTTTTTTATAATCACATCATTAACTTTAAATTTAAAATCATCTTCAAATTATTATTATATTTTCACTCACATTTATATATAGGGAAAGAGGAGGTGTGGTAGGTGGCAGGGGCTTAATTGTACATGATTAACTAATTCTAAATCTCCTACAATGTTGCACCTATTGGCCAAGGATAAAGTAACTAAATTATTTTTATTTTATAATGTTCTTTAATACACATTTATGTAAAAGTGATACCTTAACATTTAGTTTTCTCCTACACCATGTTTCATTGAACTCAACTAATTATTACTTAAATATTTATTTGATTCATTTACTTTATATATATATATATATATATATATTGTTCTTTGATTTGTTGGTTCCATTCCACATGGTATAGAATTTTAATTATTACAATATACGTTATGATTGGTTTGTTTTTGTATTTCATAGTGGTATTTAAAATAAATTAGATATCAGTAAGCATGGTATTGTATTAAAGAGTCTGGAATGGGTACAAATCTATTAACAAAAGGAGATGTATATAGCCATGGAATTTTAATCTTAGATTTTTTTACGGGGAGACCAATAGACGATATGTTTGTTGAAACAAATAATCTTCAAAAATTGGTAGATTTTCTATATTATAAAATTAAATAAGTTATGGATTAAAACCTTCTTATAAAAAATAATAAATGAGAATTATTCATAGTATTGGAGTGATATACATAAATTATAATTATAATTATATGTGTGTGTGTGTGTGTGTGTGTGTGTGTGTGTGTGTGTGTGTGTGTGTGTGTGTGTGTGTGTGTGTGTGTGTATACACACACACACACGCACATATATATAATTATAATTATAATTTATGTGTGTGTGTGTATGTATATGTGTCTATATATATATACATGTATATGTATATGTATGTATGTATATATGTATATGTATATATATATATATATATATATATATATATATATATATATATATATATATATATGAGATGCGATGTTGATGTAGGAACATCTATGAAGAGACCTTCATTTACAAGGTTCAAGTTACTTGGAGTCAATGGGTATTGTGTAGGAGCTCTAAAGGCCTTAATGGGTCATACAAGTCACTCCAAACTAGTAATGAAGGTGAAATTTTTAAATTGTTCTTCCTTTGTGTTTTGCTCCAAAAAGGGATATTTGAACATTCAAATATATGTAATGGTTGCATGGTCTTGAAATGGATGATTCAAGTATTATTAGGTGTTGTTAGAGTCTTGTAGGTGTTATGTTAAGTGTTTCATGAGTCTACCAAAGTTGGAAAGTGTCTATTTGAGGTATGTAATGAGTCTTGTGTGTGTAAGGCATCATTAAAATGCTTGAAATAATGTGTAAGGGTAGTTATGAGCCTCATTGAAGGAAGTTCATTAGGTCACTCGGTAAATCAATCATAGTGTGAGTCTTAGGAAGGTAGTTACAATGTAGTAGTTAGTACATAAAAGTGTGAGAAAAAATCAAACAAGAGTGAGTTAGTGAGTTTTGAAAAGGAATCCTCGAGGACAGAGGAAAAAATAGGATGTTTGAAGGAATGATACTCCTCATTTTTGTAATGTAATACAGTGAATGGAAGGAGAAACTAGTTTTGAGTAAGGAGATGTCATTTTGGTAAATTATCTCTCTCATTTTGTAGTGTTGATGCTTTATTTCCCTTGATTTTAATGGTAATATGATGAGGAATAAATTTCAGGTTATGATTCAGGTCCTTTCAATGAGTTCTAGGCTAGACCTTTGAGAATGATGTATTTATAAGTCTTACATAGACTGAAATAGAACCATTGCTAACTCTGATAAGGCATGTTGGTGTGTTTGAAGTGAATATTTTTTGAATGAATTATCTCAGTGTGACATTGAAGTAGTACCATGAACTAATAGCTAACTCTTCATGAAGTTTGCATGAATTTTTATATAGAGGTAACTGTGAAACTGATTATGTTTCATTTCCTCCGTGTAGTCATCTTGTGCGAGAGTGAAAAACCTTGGAGACATTGTATAAAATTCATATCATCAATGAGAGCTTATTCATTTCCTTTAAATGAGGATAGAGACTTCAAGGTTTATATATACAGTTGTATACCATGTTTAATAAAGTTTTTTCAAGACAACTTTCTCATAAAAAGAGTGTCAATCTTCACTCCCCAAGCTAGTGGTAATTTTTGTAGTTGAATCTCATTAAAACATACCTCCAAAAAAATATTACGCATTAAATTATTTATTATATATACCATTTCCCAATGAATTTTAGCTTTCAACTCTTCCCTGAAGGACACACAGCTCTCCAGGAAAGGCTAAAAAAGGTCTTTCTAGGCCTACCATAGATTTATCCGTCATAATCACTATATTGAATGACCATATTTTAACATTTCAAACAAAAAAAATTACAAACAACACACATGATTACTTTAAAGGATCATAGATAGGCATGACATTGAGGGCAGACTGATCCAGATAGGTGTTCAGGAGGGCTCCTAAGAAAAACTTTTGACACTAGGGTATAGTGTTCATGTTTCAACATTGAATGTTTCCCTTACAAAATCTAATGAAAACAATCATTCAAGTAGGTAAATACTAAATTTACAGTCCTAACTAATATGTATGGTATTTCCCAAGGGAGGAAAATAGGCCATCCTAAGTCTATAACATATTGTTTTCCTAAGTATTTTATGTATTGTGTTCTCATAATTTAATGACATATTAGTGTAAAAGTATAAACAAGATTACCGCGAGACCTCATAATGTACCAATTAGAAATGGGAAAGTCATATTTATCTTAACAAGAGTTTTATTTTAAAAATTAGTGGTATCAAAGAGTGAAATGTCAACTTTGCGTTTCTAGACCCACATCATGCTTTTAATTAACTATTTATCGATTAAAATATACATATATATGATTTAAAAAATCACATTTACAAATATACAAAAGAGATCTATTTTGAATCAAATCAAGATTATATTGACATAGTAATTGTGTCAAAATTGTGAAATGGTGCTCAATGGATGCAAATCTAGTGTAAATTGTGGATTAGGAAGTAGAAGTGAATCAGGTGGCAGAGGCGATGTGGGTTTCGATAGCTACATAGCACAAGATCCTAAGCGATACAATGAGTTTTGGGAAAAGGATGGAGTAAGAGACAAGATCTTGTTGGATTAGTATGATAATTTATTTTGACAATCAAGGAGAGATTTAGTTTGGATCCATGACAGTAAGGCAAAAGGCTATATCGAGATAATTTCTCACCTATTTTTAAATTTCAAAAATATTTTCCCTCACTGGATAAAATTCCATCCCTCTGGATATAAAGGGAAACATAAATCCTCTGGAAATAAATATTCCCCAAGATCAGTGTATTGGGTCTTGTCTCCCTTCAAAGGATTCTAGTGGGCTCATTCGGTTTCAAGTGGATCACTCTAGCTGCTTCCACTTGGGTGTTAAACCTCAAGCTAGAGATCCCTTGAGTTTAGATATTACTTTAAATCAAGACATTGTTAAAGGTGGAGCTAAAGATCATGGTGGATGGGAATATAAGTTAAGGGAGCTATTGGTCTAGGTATAAAATAACCCCAAGATTTTGGAAATCAGAGAAGAATTGTTGCGAGATTACCATGATCAAATGGAGAAAAGAGCCCTAATATATAAGTTCATCATATCTTTGCTTTTACATGAAGAACTAGAATTTTTGATGGGAAAGAATTGGGGGTCTTTACCTATGATTGACTGTTAGGCTACTCTCCAAAGGATATTTTCAAGCAACCTTTGCAAAGGATGAAGATAAAGATAAAATCTTGTTTAACGTTCCTTTGTTCTACACAAATTTTAGTCTATATTTGAGGCCTTGGACTCCATTATTCAATTTGGCAGAGGAACTGGTAATAAAATTCCCCCCTTGGATTTGTATTACTGATTTAATCTACCTTGAGAAACAGAATTTGAAATCAATTAGACAATTTTTGAGAAAATATTCACATAGAAAATCTCTATATCTTGAAAATTATCCAAGTCCCAAAGTCAGACTTCGGGGATTTTCCCTTTTGGGGTTTAATTGACTTAAATTTGAAATTGTGTTTTTCAAGTTCTGAAGTGTGAAACCTCGAAATTCTGAAATTTCAAACTTTCAGGTTTTCAGGTTTCAGAAATTTAAGTCACAATTTTTAGGAAAATTTATTTTAGACTCCCGAAGTCTGAAAGTATGAAAGTCCAAAATTTTGGAGTTTCAGGATTTCGGGTTTTGGAACTGTCCCGATCATTTTTCGAGTTATTTTCTTTCAGACTTCCAAGTCCGAAAGTCCAAAAATATGAAATTTCAGATTTTCAGGCTTAAGGCCAAGGTTGAGTAGCTCACTGCATTGCTATGGAAAGTAACAAAGCCAACTCCATCTACTAAAGTCTTAACTACTACGGCTATAATAGTTTAATCTACCATTGATGATATTTCTTCTCACGAGATTGAGAAGATAGACCAGAATGTGAGATCAGTAGATGGATGGATGTAACATATACTACAGGAAGCTAATCCTTTAATCAAAGAAGCTATTTAGATATACAATGATTTGCAGGTTGGAAAAATTGCTATTTGTAAAATGGATGAAGCTTTTTCGAAGGACATTAACAACCTAAATTTGAATTTGGCAACATGGAGTGAAATTAGAGAAGAAGATTCAGATCTACTCCTCCGGGAGGATGTAATTGATGGTTTTGTAAAGTTGTTCGAATATCAAAAGGCCATGGAATTCCGGTGTCAGGTACTGCAAGATTTAATTAAGAAGTTGGATGATAAACAAGTGGAAATTATAGATGATTTGAATGACATATCAGAGGAATTTGATATTGTTAACTACAAATTTTTCAATGAAAACGTCGATGCTCTTCTAGAGGAGCAGATCAAGAAGAATTTCATAGATTTGGTGAAGCGTGACGAAGAGGTTACCAAAACTTTCAGTAGTGAATCTATTGACAGATTGGTTTTAAGTCAAAATTTCACATGAAGATTGAAGAAAGTTTTAAGTAAACTTAGAAGAGTTCTAGCTAAGATCACAAGGGAAATTGAGACATCAGCTGTAGTGAATCATTATGCATGTGGGATAGGGGATGAGGAAATTCAAGGAATCATTAAACGCTTCATCGAGTATAAACATAGAATGGCTACATGCGATGAAACAAAACAAAAACCTGTAGAAGAAGAATGCGTTGTAGAACCAGGCCAAAGCTAAGAGGCCATAAAAGGACATATCCAAGTTATGGATCGGTCAGAGTTGTAGAGTAGACTGAGTCAAACCCTTGCAAAAAAATTGCTATTTTCATGAGAGCGTGTTCCCTTGAATTAATGACATTAATATTTTTAGTAAAATGTTAATTGAAGGCCCAGCTGTAATGGCTCAACCTAAAGAACTTATAAATAGTTAGGTGTATGAAGTCATTTGGGAGATAGATCATATTTTGGTGAAGTTGTTCTTCAAGCTTGGAAGAGTGCTTCAAAGATTTAAAACCTTTTAATTATATTCAGAGAGATATCTTGCCTTGAAGAACCTGATTTATTGTGCTAAATGGTTGATTGGTATATGCTTTGTGAATGTATGATTCCTTAGTATAGATGATTAGCTTACCTTTATTTCAGATTATCTTGTTTCATGTTATGAAAAAGTGATATAACCATCTTTTATGTTAGTTGTGGAAAAAGTGTTTTCCTTATGTTATTAAAAGTTAGGTTATCGTTAGCCATAAGCAATAAAATAAATGTTTGACATGTGCATGTGTTTTATCCTCCTGGTTAGTTAATTGTGGGTTCAATCAAATTTGATCTCTCTATTCTGTATGACTTCTGGTTTTTCATATTTTGTATCCTTTCTAAGCTGCAATAGGTGAAGGTGATTAATGGTGCAATCATCCTAATCACATTAACCCTTCCTGAGATTAAAATATTCCTTTTTTTGGTGCATCACCATCCTTAGTATCATTTCCTTTTTTTATAGAACTCTTTCCCTAAAACCATGACACTGTTATCATAGGACTAGATAGCCATTTTATGAAACTAGGAGTAGTACAACACTTAGTTTAGGAAGAGGAAGTGGGCCTTCTCTGGAGGTTCACCTTTAGAGCCAAGTCCCACAGCTTGAGAGGTTATCCCATGTGTCCCAATCACACCAAATGACCTGCTTATAGTTTGGCCATTCGAGGTGTGCAGTGATTTGGTGAAAACAATTCTTCCTACACCCAGTGGGATGAGTTGGCACTTCTCTTCTTATTTGTACAAATCAAAGTACCTAGTGACTCTATATATTTGGATTCCACATCTTAGTGTATTAACTTATGTGAAGAATTCAGACAAGAGCTTCTTCAAAGCAAGGAAGTTATCAACATATCAAACTTTCCTTGTCTCCTCCTAAGAAAGAAGCAAAGGTGTTTCAACTCCACTAGCTGCAACTTAATCTCATATGGGTCATTCAACTCCTCCATATGGAAGTTTTCCTCCACCAAAGAACAATCAATCTCTTGTTACTATGGTGTGGAACCAAGTTTTTCCCCCTTTTAATAAAAGCAATCTACTTTTGTTTTCTCAACATTACCCTATACCGGTTACAGCACTCAAAATTTTACCCTTTTACACAAGGGAAACTCATGTTACTCCAGTAGAACACATTCTTGATGTAGCTAGCGTTTGCACAATATATAACATCATGGAGGATAATGTTGTTGTTAGACTTCTGGCCACTTCCTTCAAGGGAAAATAACTTCAATGGTTTCGAGGGTTACATGTTGGCATTATAACCACTTAGGACGAGTTAGGAGAGAAGATCTATAAGAAGTTTGAATATTAGAACAACTCACTACCATAAAGAGATCTCCCCAGGAGTACATGATCGATTTTAACTTCCAATTTCACAGAACTTGGAATAGGATTCTGGCACTCATTAATCCTTCTCCAAATAATGCATTCTTGTACTATTTACGAGCTTTAAATAGAGATGTAGTAGTTATGATCCAATCCATGGGGGGACTACATTACATAATGTGGAAAATTCCTTAATTTAGGTTGGAAAGATAGCTCCTCGACCGCCAATGCCATTTTCTCTGGATCTTAAAAATAATCAGCCTACCATTGCTCCTATTCCAGTAACCTATAATCAACCAACTCAATATTCCCCTGCCTCTTCGAAAGATATATTTGAAGTCAAATCACTACTGCAAAACTTCAGAAATGAGATTATAGTGATTAAGAGGCAGGGGTCCCAATATGCTCCACCTGTTCCAATCCCAATATCAAGCAAGTTGTTCTCCTTTTTAAGGAAACAATCAGGCCTAGAACCAGGTCATTGGCTACGTCGCAAGCGTGAAGCCTTTAAAATTTGAGAACCCTTTTGTTGATAGTTCATCCAAATCCATAGTACCAGTCCAGAATAACCTCATTCAAGATTATGAATGGTGTTATCCTTGTTCTCAGCCTCACAACTAGAATATTTTCCCAAATGGAGTTTTAAGTTAGGCCCTTATGGTCCAAAGCATATCTGCCCCACTTGAATCATCAGTTAGACCATCCACCTAGGATATTCAAGACCATCCTTCTGATGAAACTATGCTACGAAATCGGCAGACATAAGAATTTTGTAGTTTGAATATTGACGCCTCTACTGTAGCATCAAACACATGTTCCAAGAAGAGGGCAATAGACCCACAATCCCCTAAAACTGATCAGGAATCTATTTCACAGCCTCAAACACAAATATAAGATGATAAGGGCACAAGAAATAAATCACCAGAAGTATCCACGGATCAGTCTACAAAGAAGGGTTGAACTTCAAGTATCATAATGCCCAATAGGAATTTTCCAAAATAAGACTCTAATGCCCAAAAAGGTATTAGCAAAGTTAGGGCAATTCCGTTCAACATTTTGGAGTAAATGAAGAATACCAATTTGAGTGTCACGATGTGGGATGCGCTCTCAATTCCTTCTCATAAAAAATTGCTACAAGAGGATTTCAATAGTTTTGGTACTACTAATAGATCATCAGGTCATGAAGTAGTAGTGGCAACCAACCTGTGCCAACTAGAAACAAAAGTGTTTTCTAATGCAAGCAAACCTCCACCATTCTATATCTTGGTTATCATCGGTGATCATTTGGTGCACAATTGTATGATCGATTCTGGAGCCAGTAGTTTGGTGATGCCTAAGAAAATTTTAGATGTGTTAATAATTCCATATACTCCAATATCAAGAGGAGTTGTCCAGTTAGATGGTACTACAGTCTGGACTGTGGGAGTCATTAAGGGGGTTCAACTTACTATCCATGCATGTCCTAGCTTGGAACTCACACAAGACATATATGTTATTGATCTCCCTCCCCTCTTTTCCATTTACTTGCCATGTGATTTCACTACGAATATGGGTGGTTTTTTTTCATCAGACTGGTCAGATATGATCCTTATAACTCGGTACGGGATGAAGGTGACTATAAGAGTAGAACCTATTTGTCATAATCACGTGGATCCTTACACCATTAAACCCATAAATGGGAATTATGCCATTTATGACCCAGATGAGGAGGATGCAAATCACGAGCCAGCTACTCTTACAGAATAAGTTTCTGACACAATGCTTGATGAGGTAAGTATCAATCACCAATATGATCCCTATGCTGATTTATTGGTGGATGAAGAATCTGTGCTGTTGTTTATGGAAGATACTCGATTAGGTACATACTGCATACATGAAGAAGGTACATGTTGGTGTAGAATTACAACACCCCATGGAATCAATAACGTGATGGGTTAAGATCCTCAGTGTGACTACACAACATGGAGCATCTCTCAAAGTGTAGGACTTTGTGATTCGAGAGAACTCTCTAGATAAAGGCCAAATCCTATTCCTCTATTCAGGTGCATACATTTAGGTTGCAGATGGTCTATCCTAAATCCTATTCTAACTTACCAAGGAGACATGGTTAAGGAAATACAAGAAATTGAACCTAATCTAAAAGAGGTGATGCACCAAAGGAATGATGAACACTTGCATTTATTTTAAACAAAAACCATTAAAATGTAAAACAATATCCATGCACAGATGACCAAGATTGCAATGAGGGATTGGGAAGAAACAATAAAGCATAAGAGGGGGTTGAAATCATCCACAGACCTATTCTATTGCTCCAAAGAATTGATATAGTGCATTACAGCAGCCAAGAGGTAGAAATTGTGTTACAATTTGGATGGAGAGGTTGGACATTCTTGCTTTGTACCCTCTCTTTTCTCTGCTTTGCAGGTGAAATTTTGGAGTCTCAAACCCATCCAACCAAATTGTGACGCAATTTCTGCCCCTTGGTTGTTGTAATTGCACTGTATCAATTCTTTGAGCAATAGAATCTGAGTATGTGGATGATTTCAACCCCCTCTTATGCTTTATTATTTCTTCTTGATCCCTCATTGCAATATTGGTCATCTGTGCATGGATATTTTTTTACATTTTAATGGAAAAGAAATGCAAGCATTGTTCATCATTTTGGCAAGTAGGAGACTTGATGGCCTAAAATAATTGCAAGTGTTCATCACCTTAATGGTGCATCACCTCTGTAGATTAGGTTTTATCTCTTATATTTTCTTAACCTTGTCTCCTTGGTAAGTTAGAATATGATTTAGGATAGACCCTCTGTAACCTAAAAGTATGCACTTAAATAGAGGAATAGGAGCTATTCCTTCATCCGGAGAGCCCTCTCAACTCATAAAGTCCCACACTTTGAGAGATTATCCATGTTGTGTAGTAACACTGAGGATCTTAACCCATCAAGTTATTGATTCTAGGGGTGTTGTGATTCTGTAGCAACAGAAACTGTACTTTCATACTTTGCTATCCGTAAATATTTTAGAAATTAATAAAATTAAATTTAAATTGAAAAAAAGGAGCTTGCTCATGGTAAGTTCTAAAGCCCTCCATTTAACTTTATGTCTTACATTCTTGTTTGTCCTGTCTTCATCTAAACCAACATTGGAGGTCCTTTCAGAAACTTAAAATAAACAATTACATTCTTCTTGCTTCACATAATATAATTAGGAGGTAAAATTGGTTACATCCACTTAATCCTCCCTCAAACACAACCAAACCATGTACAAAATTTAAAACAAACACATTAAAAACACTTCCTACCTAGGTAAAATTGATTGGGATTTCATCACCCAACAGGGAAATTGACTTGGTGTTCTGACCGAGTATAAACACATGCCTTTCGGTATTTTTGAGTTGGCTCAACACCATAGTCCATTATCGCAACATGGACCGTGAAGTGAGGGGGTAGGCCCCAATGTACACACCCATACCAACAACAGTAGAAATTTGGGCCTCACGTACCTTTGGGTATATCGAGGACTCTGCCCTTAGACACACCTGAAACCAGCCTTAGATAGCCATTTCTTAGGACCCTCGTGACCCAATTTTACACATTTCACTAGTTCATAATTAAGCAAGATAATTACAAGTCACACCCTCAACACTTTCCTTTCTTTTTTTCATTGTTTGAAAATCTACCCATCTAGTTATCATTCATTTTTATAAGTATCTTTTGCTGCCTCTTCCACACCGTTCCAACAGATACCTAAATATTCACAGACCCTCTCACGTACCACATCAGTACCATCATAATACCAATACATTCAAACCCCTCAGTATTTTTATTACAATAGGGTTTCTCTGGTAAACAAAACATCCCATCGCAAAACATTCTTTCCCAACACAATATCCTCTACAAAAAATATGCACCAATAACATATATCTCAACAAAAATTCCACAATACCATACTTCGGTAACAAAATAACCCTTACCAGCATAATTTCTCATATCAGCAAAACACCCCTCAACAAAACATTTCTTACCAAAAAGACACTCCACAACAATATCAAGAATACTCGCACTAATATTCATATCAACCTAGCTCATTCTCGAACCAAAAAGCACAAGCTGACCCTCTCCAGGCTCTCCTAAGTTTCATATCCAGTTTAGAAGGAATGCCTTATCCTCATCTAAAAATGTGCTTTCATATGAATTTTTTTTCAATGAACCCATTCATCCTTTTGTACCATATAAGCCATATGCCCCGCATTGGGAACTTTCTAAATTTATTAAGGTTCTATAGCAAAATAATGCCCCTAGAAACACATTTGTGCTTTCTTCCATGCATGTTATTTGATATCTCACAATCAAGACCTTATGTTGATAACATTTCCCATGTCCCTCATCAGTCCTGCCTTAGACTGGTATAACAATATTCCACAAGCATTCTCTATTCTCATGTGTGCAACTCACCCATATTTTCCTATATCACTTTTCCATAAACATAGCTCGTAATATCACCATTAATGATCTATCTACCATTAGAAAATTACGAAGATAAATATTTTTCTCATTTTGTCGCCAGTTGGAGGGGTGTTACCAATCAATTATCTTTCACATTACCACAGAAAAAATTAATTTAGATTTTCTATCGCACTTGTGCTAAACACATTTCATCCACCCTATAAATTAAATCATTCCACACTTTTGATGAGGCTTTTAACATGGCCCGTAAGTTGGAATTGTGAGCTCTAGAGGATGGTTGGGTGAATCTACGCTCCAAGAAACTAAAAATGGAGTTCCCATCTAAGTCAAATTCCAACCCTGATAAATCTAAAACAACCACCAATGCTATCATAGTCAAATACGCTCCTAAAGAAAAGCATGTTACTGAACGCTTTCATCAACAATGTAACTATACACCTATAGCAGAAACCTATAGTGCAATTTTTGATAAATTTCTGGCCTCTAGCATTATATCACTTCCACCCATCCGACCTATTGACATATCGGTGCCAAACCCATTTGGTACTACAATAATGATTTCTATAAATTGCATAGGTTTAATGGTGATGATATAGAAAGATTTTAACACGTTTCGCAATGTGCTTTAGGACTTGATTGATAAAGGTGACCTTTATTTAGATAATCCAAATGCACCCCTAAACCAAAATATTGACATATTTAAACAACCTTTCTTGAAGTACGTGTTAGTGCAAATTCACAGCACCCCCAAATGAGTTATGGATGTGCTTTTCTAAGGTAATGTCATTTGGTGTGAATGCACAACATTGAGCTTTCTCTAAGGTGTGGGACCTTGCAAATGTGAGAAAACTCTTTGGATTGAAGACTGGTTCTTACTCCTCTGTTTAGGTGTATGCATGGAATTCTTACAGAGGTTCTGATTCAAAATTCCTACTCTAAAGCTACCAAGGAGATAGGGTTGAGAGAAAAACAAGGAAATGGAAACAAAGCTAAGCAAAAATAGAAAGATGATACACCAAAGAAGTGTTGAACTCCTTTCTTTCCAAAAATAGACAGGTAGATCATAAAGGATTGCAAGCAACAAAACAAAGCACAAATTACCAGAATGCAATGAAGGATTAATGAAGACAATAATAACTGCATGAGAGGATTGAAAATTGCATCATAAAACATACATTATCATGCCCAAATTTGATACAATACATTGCAATAGAAAAGAGGAAAAAAACATATTACAATCTCCATGGGAGGTCTGAAACTCCTTCAAATTTTCCTGCTAAGGAGAAAAGAAGAGCTTGCATAAGAAAGAACATCCAACAACTTACAAAATGAGCCAAAATTGGCTTTTAACCATGAAGCAAAATGGAAGAAAGGAGAAAACATAGGAAAATATGATTTTCCACTCTAACCACCAATAAGATTCATTAAAACAGTAATGGCACCTCTGCAAATCCACTTCCCAATGTATTCAATGCCTGCAGGACAAGAAATTGCACATACCTCATTAAATCTGGTAGATGAAAATATTATTTTTGTCTTTTCCAGTGTCAGGGAGGTTTTTCTAATTTTCTCCCACGAATATTCATCAAAAATCAAAATTGAACCCTCCATCGTATAGAGAATTTCACCATCTTTCCAATGATATAAAGAACATGAAAAGCCAAGCTCTGGATCAAAATATATGGCCCTCTGAAGATTTAGGGCAAAAATGGCGAAAACAGAGTCAAAATTTGGTTGGCGGGGTCAAAATTTAAAATTTTCCCTTTTGGAAAATTTTCCCAAAAAAATCCTCCACACCTCCACTGCTCTAGAACACGTGTCGATTCCTGGTTCACCAATGGGATTGCGGGCCCAAAATTCACTTTTCCCCTTTGATTTTTACATTGGGAAAATTTCCCAATTTTTCCCTGTGCTCCACTCTCACCGATGACACGTGTCACCTCCTGGTTCGCTTGGCAGGGGCACGCTTCTATTTTTTGCCCTGCACTTTTTGACCACTTTGGAAAATTTCACCAAATACTTCCTCGCCTCTAACACCTACCACTGACTGGACACATGTCGCATCCCTATTGCTCGACGGGCCTTTGCAAATTTCTCTGTCTTCTTCCGCGAGCTTGCCGGGCCAATTTTTGATTTTTTGAATTTCTCCCCAAAAGGGATAAGTGCCCAAATTTCTTCCTGCCTCCGCCAATGTGCTTCCTTCCCCTCCGCGGGTCTGCAGGCCAAAATTTTCCCTTGCACCTCCGCCAACCTTCTTGGAAATTTTCCAACTTACCTCCGCCAGCTCTGACCTCTGCCAACACTCATTACCTCCACCAGGCCTCCGCCACCATTGGCATCATTGGCCGCAGGCCTGTCTAGGGAAATTTTCCCTAAAAAACTCCGCTGAGCCATAACTTTCAAAATATTTGGAGTTAAGAGGAAAATTTTACCTTTCTAGAAAGGTGAGAAAATTATCTTATCCGATGGATCCATTTCTAGAAAATTTTGAGTCCCTGAAGCATGCCAAAAATTCATTTAAGTGCTAGAAAAGGAAAAGGAGGAGGAGTTAGCCAAAAATAAGCATGGGCTTATTTTGGATAACACTTTTGGTGACTCAGAGGGGTCATCTACCTGCTAGATGAAGTGATTAACTACCTTGAAGCATCCATTGGGCATGGAGTCATGAGCTAGATAGCCTGCAAATTGATCTGAAACTTTGAAAATCTTCCCTTTGAGCCACTTGGAAGCCCACTGAAACTTGGAGTTGATCCTTCACCAAAATGCAACTGAAATGGACTGTGTAAGAGCAACCAAACCAGCACCACAAAAACTATGTACAAAATTGGAAATCATACATGCTCCAAATGGAACATGTAGAGTGTGCACAAGCACTTCTTTTGCTGAAAGAAAACCTACGTACTCTACTCTAACTGGAAGCAAAGGTGGGCTAAACAAACCCTGCAACTGGTTATGCAAAATAGCTTCCTTTCTTCAAAATTGGCAGTCATGCAAATGATTTGGAGCTGAGTCATGGCTTCTTGGGTGAGTGGAAAATCAACAAGAAGCTGGTCTTCTACCCAAATTAGCAAGGTGTCAACTAAAAACAAATTGAATACCTCTTTTAGTTGCTCTGCATTTGGATTAAAGAGGTATGGCAGCTGATCCTTGGTACTTTGTAGCTCATCCTCATGCTTAGAAGCAAGCATGACTGGTTGTGACTTCTCCTTTGGCTCCAATGAAGCCAAATACTTGATTGGGAAAGGTCTGATCCATTTGATATGCCCATAGCTTTGATTTTCAACTCCAAAAATGGAGTCTTCTTATAGACCTTCTTGGATGGATAGATGTGGAAGAAATGATAGAAATTTTCTACCCTTTCTCTTCCTCCAATGAAGAACATGGAAGATTTAAATCTTCCAATCTTGATTCCAAAGAGCTGCTATAAGATGCAGGCTACTGCAATTGAAAGTTCTCCTTCATGACAGTAGGTTCTTGTGTTTGGAAGGTGGATGAAGGAGGAGAAAATTGTGTGATTTCAACCGGTTCTTCTCCATCAAAACAGTCCTCCAAATCTGACAGATAAACTACCTCATTGTTGTCCTGCTGCAAATGTTCAACCTCCTCCATGGTGTTATTTTGATTTGCAACTTGATCACCATGTTTATCTTCATTCTCAAAGGTGAAGTTTGAAAGATCAAACTCCCCTTCAACATTGGAGCTTGAAGAGAATGAAGTAGAAAGGAAGAACTGAAGGTTCTTCTATAGCCTGCTTTGTGCTCAAAGCTTTTGGATCTGCACTTTTCTCCTCCACAGCTAGAATGTGCTCCTCTTCTTTTGGATTTGGAGCAGCTTCTCCTTCCTCTGTTGCTTGAAGACAATCTTTCTCTTGATTGAACTCTTCCTCTAGCATGAAGTTTTTCAAGTCAAATCTCTTCAATCTGCTACTCTAGAGGACAAGTTGGGGCTGCAAGATCTCTTTTAGAGCTTTCTCTTCCATGGCTGATTGTGTAACTTCTATTGGATCAGCATCTTCTTCCAGTAGAGTGCCAACATGGACACTACACTCTGAGAAACTTGATGATTGATCTTCTTTTTTCTTCTCTGCTGCTATAAAATCAGCCTTGGCCACCACTTGTTCTTCAACCTTTACCTCCTCTATAGGCTTAACCAACAAGGGGATCTTTGTAATCCCAAATTTGGCAGCCAAACTCTTCAAGTTTTTTGTTATTTCTTCTCTGTTGGGCTCCACTTCTTGCTTTCCTTGACCGGATATCTTGATTTTATCTTCCCAACATGGATTTGGGAATGCAAGAGGAGGGGTGGGTTGGAGTTCAATTGATTTTGCAATTTTTTGTGGTGGTGGAGGAGGTAGAAACTCTTTTTCCCTTGGAGTGGAAGGTATTTCTTTTAGCTCTTGTGGAGGGGATGACTATTTGGAAGGGAAAAGGACAGAAGAATTGAGATGGGGTGGAAGACTAGGGGATGGAGAAATGGAATCAACACTTGGGGCAACATGGGCTGGATTTGGAATTTGGCATTCAAAATGAGATGGTGCTGCTTGAGGAATGGAAAGAGAAAAATCAGGTGATGGTTTAGAACTTACCCATTGACAAGGTTGCTCAACACCAAGTTTATAGGCCTCTATCTCTAGTGTCCATTGTGTAAGTTGGGGCAGCATCTCAATCATGAAGTCCAACTTCTCCTGAGGGTTGAAGTGTCTTGGAAAAGGGCCAACCCATGGACAAGGTGCCCTAAACCAATCTGAAATGCCTTCATTTGTGCTTGCTACTCTTGATTGCACCATGCCAATCTCCATTTTTTGGATTTTCTCTAACAAATCAGCATCTTTCTTCTTGACTGCCCTCATCATATGCATATCCTTGTGCTTGATGTGCTTCATAGCCAAACTAATTTTGGCATTGCTCATATGGATATGCATACTGATTTTGAATTTGATCAAAATGCTGATCTGAAGGATTTGAAAAACATGTTGGAGATGGAATATATTGTTGCTGTTGTAAATGTGAATTCCATGATGGAAATGAAGTCATGATTACACAACTTCATGGAATGAAAGAAGATGGAAGAGATGGAAAGAAGAAATGAATGGAAATGAATGGAAAATAGGTCTGCAACTCAGAGAATGAGTTGTTTACCAGATGGAGTCACTAGATGTGCTTTGAAATATGCCTCCAAAGGCTGAATCTTTAACAGGAACACACCAACCTGTCAAAAATAAAGTGGAAGACCTCTAAGGTCCCACCGGGGGTGCCAAAACTATTAGTGTAAATTCACATCACCCCCAAAATGACCTATGGATCTACTTTTCTAAGGCAATGTCATTTAGTATGAATACACAACATTGATCTTTCCCAAAGTGTGGGACCTTTGAAAATGGGGAAAGCTCTCTAGAGAAGCTTGGTTCCTCTTCCTAAACTACCTGCCACAAGATGTTCCAATGAAAGCAAGCTAATCTAATCATAATCTAACTTTGCCAAGGAGATAAAGAGAGAAAAAAAAGGTAAAAACAAAGCCTACACTAAAACAATGATACACCAAAGAAGGAAAATGTTGAACATCTATCAAAATTGTCATGGAAACAAAGAGAGGTGAGCAATGGAAAGGATGGACAAGCACATCATAAAACCAAGGATGGATTTCACACAAAAAAATGTTCCAAAACTCCATGAACACAACTCCAAAACCTATAATG
This sequence comes from Taxus chinensis, assembly GCA_019776745.2. Taxonomy (NCBI): domain Eukaryota; kingdom Viridiplantae; phylum Streptophyta; class Pinopsida; order Cupressales; family Taxaceae; genus Taxus; species Taxus chinensis. The sequence goes on along the minus strand of CM034151.1, from coordinate 722,945,874 downwards.
AACATCTAAACATGCACAAATACCTATAATGAATAGAGGCAAGAAGAAACCAAGCAAAAACGAGCAAGGGTGGACAAATGCATCACAAAACATGTTTTTTATTGCTCCAGAAGTTTGCACAAAACATCATTTCACGGGTAAGAGGAAAAAATTCCATTACAGAGTAGGGGAGGAGGTTCAAACTACATTTTTTACCCTAGGGAAGAAAAGAAGGGAGAGGTAGAGAAGAATGATGAACAACCTTTACAAATGAGCCAAAAATAGCTTTTAACCATGAAGCGGAATGAAGAAAGGTGAAAAAACGTGGGCAAATTTGATTTGAAACTCCAACCACCAAAAATCCCTTCAATCTCACTTGAAAAATGATGGGTTTCCATAAAAAAAACCCATACTTCCTCATACATTGCTTTGCAAAGCAAAATAGAGGCCCATACTTCATTAATTTTGGTGGTTGGGAACCATTTCTGTGTTTTTTGCATGCTAGAGACGTTTTTCCATTTTTTCCCTAAAAAATTCATCAAAATTTGAAATTGAAGAGTCCATCATGTGAAGAATTTCACTAGATTTCCATTGATACCAAAATTGAGAAAATCCAAGCTCTGGTGCGAAAGATATGGCCCTCTGAAGATTTAGGGAAAAATGGAGAAATTAGGGCAAAATTTAGGTTTACGGGCCGAAATTTGAACTTTTTCCTTTTTTCAAATTGGGAAAAATTTCCAAAAAATCTCTGTGCCCCGCTGCTCTGCTGCCACATGGCACCCTCTAGTTGATCCACGGGTTCAAAATCACATTCTACCCATTTTGCAAAATTGGAAACTTTTCCAAAAAACCTCTGCGGCCCCGACCTCTGCTGTCAATGTGGACACGTGGCACCTTCTCATTGCTTGGCATGGATGCGGTTCAACTTTTTCCTTTTTGCCTTTTGTAATTTTGGCAAAATTTCCTGAAACCTTCCGCTGCCCTGACTCTCGCCACTGACAAGACACATGGCTCCTTTTTATCGCTCTGCGGGGATGTGCTCCCTATTTTTCCTTTAACACACTTTTACTAAATGGCAAAAAACTAGAAGTTTCTCTGATTCCCACCACTCCGATCTGATACATGGCACCATTTCATTGACTATGGGCCTGCCTTAGGAAAAATTCCCCTGCAAACTCAGTCGAGCCATAACTTGCAAAATACAAGGAGTTAGGAGGACTTCTTTACCTTTCTGGAAAGGGGAAGAAAAATCTTATCTAATGAAGTTGTTTCTTGAATTTTTTGAGTGCTTGTAATGTGTGAAAATTGAAGTTGAAGAACAAGGAAGGAAATAATGAAGGCAAGTTAGCCAAAATAAGCAGGGGGCTCATTTTGGATAACACTACCCAAAGAGCCGATTTGAGTTTTGTGCGCCAAGTTCTATGATTCTCATCAAGAATCCTCCTGATGATACTCAAAAAGTTCTTTCTCATGGAATCTTCTTGGCCATTACCTTGAGGGTAATAGTTTGAAGAGGTGATGAGATATACCCCATTCTTGACAGCCCATTCAGTAATTTTAACACTAACGAATGCCAATGCATTGTCTGATATGATAGTAGCAGGGGCACCAAACCTTATGATTATCCCTTCATATAAATCCAAAATTTTGGATTCATTTACCTCCTTAAGTGCCATTACTTCAGTCCACTTGGTGAAATAGTAAGTCGCTGTGAGTATCCACTAATGGCCATGACTTGAATTTGGGTTGATCACTCCAATGAAGTCCAATCCCCATTGCATGAATGGCTGATTTACCGAAATTGGGCAAAGAGGAAGGGCTCCTAACCTTTCCTTCCCTGTGAAGAATTCACACTTCTTGCACTTCTTGATCCATGAGTAGCAATCCCGAAACATCGTAGGCCAATAGTAACCAACCCTCATAATTTTGAGCATTGTTACCTGTGGAGTAAAGTGGCCTCCAACTTCTCCATCATGGAACTCATGTAACATTTTCTCAATTTGGACTATCCCAATGCACCTAAATAGGACATCATTGATGTCTCTTTTGAACAAAATGTCGTCAACAAGCGCATACGGGATGGATTGTAATCTAAAGTACCTTATCTTTGTTTTACTCATTTCTGGAGGACACGAACCCATTTGGAGATAATGCACCAAATATTGAGTCCAATATGGAATGGGTGCATTGTTAGCTAGATTCTCTGGCTCATTCTACATTAATAGGACAACTTATTCTTCATTTGTTGATGATATTTGTAGTTTAGAAGGTAGCTGTTCACATAGACCCTTACTGCAAACCAGCTTGGTCACTTTGATTTCAATATCGTACTCCATTACATGAGTGATCCAACTTGCTCTCTTCTTATTCAAGTCCATGTTTAGGAGAGAGTCCTTGACACCAGCATGAGACACTAGCTTTTGAATTCTGTTGTTCAAGACCAAGTGTCTGAACTTACTCAAATTCTTAATGATAGCAAGGACATGCTTTTCAATGAAAGAATACTTTACCTCATAATATTCCAAGCCCTGGATGAAGAAGGCTATGGGCTTTTCTGAACCTTCCTTATTAGGTTGAACCAAGATAGCTGAGATTATGTCTGACCCTAAAAAATCATACAACATGAAGTCCTTTGAAAATTTTGGGTTAGTGAGAGTTGGGGCCTATGATATTGCAAGTTTGATGGCCTCAAAAATCTCTTTGCCTTCTTCTATCCATTTGAATGCAACACCCTTCTTTAGCATCATCGTTAAAGGCTTTACAAGAGTGGCAAAATCAAGAACAAACTTGCAGACAAATTTAATCCTTCCTAAGAAGCTTTGGAGGGATTTCTTGTGATGTGGAAGTGGTAGTGTTCTAATGGCTTCGAATCTTTCTAGGTCAATTGTCAACCCTTCTCTTGAGACAATGTGGCCCAAAAACTTGCCCTCGTGTGCCAAAAATACACATTTCTTTGGATTCAGTGATACTCTGAACCTTCTACACCTTTGAAATACTTTCCTAAGGTGAAAGAGGTGGTCTTATGCATTCTTTGAGAAGATACTGATATCATCTAGATATACAAGTACCATCTTGTTGATCAAACCCTTGAATGCCATATCCATAGCTCGCTGAAATTTTGCTCCAGCATTGGACAATCCAAATGACATCTTCTTGTAGGAATATGTGCTCCATTTCATGGTGAAGGCTGTCTTGTACTTATCTTCCTCTTTCACCATTATCTGATTATAGCCTGAGTATCCATCTAGCAATGAAAACCTTTCGGATCCAGCTACCGCCTGAAAGATCTATTCCATTGATGAAAGAGGATAATGAGCCTTGAGTGATGCTATGTTCAGATCATGAAATTCCACACACAATCTGATTTATCCATTTCTTTTCCTCACAGGCACCAAGTTTACCACCCAACTTGAATGATTGATAGGGAAGATGATGTTGGCCTCAATTAGCTTTTTCAACTCTTTCCTCATGAGAGGTTCAATGTGAGGGTTTACTGGCCTTTACTTCTATCTGAAAGGCTTAGATCCCAGATCCAGCTCGAGAGTGTGATGTGCCAACCTTGGGTTGAAAAATTTTAAATCCTTGTAATTCCAAGCAAAGACATCTGGGAATTCTTGACATAGTTGAATGAATTCATATTTTTCTCGTTGAGTAGTTACCTTGCTAATTCACAACGTTTTTTCTTCTTCTATGGAAATGGGCTCTGAATCTTCACCCTTTACCTGAATATTTGCTTTCTCCTTCCAGAATTGATCGTTTGGGTTGAAGATTAACTCCAAAGCTACAAGGCCATTTGGTAATTTGTTGGTTCTCAGCTGCACCACTTGGTCACCATACCGATGTTCCAACTTGTCTTTGTTTCTGACAGAAAAATCAGCTTCTTCTTGTAAAAAATTGACAATTTGTTGATCATTCTCAAAGACCTACCAACTTGTATTGTTATCTAGAACAGATGGTCTCACAATCACTTTAATATGGGGCTGAGATTTCCCACTCTTGATACTCTCTACTACATCAAATGTTGCCCCAATTTTTGCTAATATGTTTGCTTCTTCATTCTTCTTCCTTGGGATGATATTGATGCTAAAAGCTTCAAAATATTCGATGAGATCCCATACTCGAGTCTTGTGGTTTTTTAACAGATCATTTTTGGCAGCATTTTGTCCTCAGACCTGATTCACAACTAGCTCACTATCACCAAACACTTGTAAGTTTTTAATCCCTCTCTTTCTTGCCCAATGCAATCCATGGATCAAGGCTTCATACTCTACTATGTTGTTCAAGGAAGAAAATTAGAAATGGAAAGATGAGAAATATTTCGTACCTTGAGTTGATATGAGCATAGCTCCTCCTCTGGCTCCTTGTCTACTTCTTGAGATGTCAAAGAATAACTACCATACCTCATTATCATCTTTGTAGTCTGGCTTAGTGATGTTATGAAGAGGATGATTCTCCTCATGTAAACAATAAAATCCTAGCTCAAATTCCTCCATTTCCTTGTAAGGGTCAAAAGCATGCCTCTTGCTTTCCCACTCGTGAAGAGTCAAGTTTGGAATACACCCAACCTTGGTATTTACCTCATAAGTGCTTGGGAGGTCTTCCTGGTCAAAAGATGAACAATTTGCATTGATTTGGCTGGGTACGTGAGGCTCAATATGGAAATTTACAATGGGCTCAGCTCTGATCGTAGCCTTATCTCCATACCTTGTTCTAAAAAGCATGTGTGAATAATCAACAAACAAATAGCCTCTAACTTTAGCAGTGAAATCTCTTGACAAACACAATGCAAAGTGTGCGGTAAGTCTATAACTGATACATTTTGCAATATGGTCACATTGAGGCATGCGTGCAATGTGAGGCTAGAATCCTTGATGACTCCAACCTTGTTACCATTGTCCCATCCAATTGTACTACACCCTTGGAGATGACTTCGTATTCAAGACCCAACTGATCAGCTATTTGCTTTGGCATGACTGAGCTACTCACTCCTGAATCAATCATGCAATTATGTACCAATTTATCCCCAATGATCAATGAAACGTAGAATGGAGGGGCCTTCATATTCTTACCTTGTTGTCCTCCATGATTTCCCCCAGGATGAGCTGCATTGGTAAGCAATTTCTCTTGTTGGTTAGGGGGTTGATTTGAGGTTGAACACTTGGCTATAGTAGCCTGTAATAGGTCTCTTTTTCCTGGGATAGCCAATGAATCCCACATTGAGATGTTTACATTTGTTTTCTTCATCTATTCAATGATTTTAAATTGGGATGACCTATCTTTTTGCTACCCTTTTCCTTGTACATTCTTCTCTTGCGCATGGGTCGTTACAACCGGTGCCTGAGCAGGTCTACAAGGTGGCTTGGGCTGACTCCACACATTGGGAGTTACACTTTGGGGGGAAACAAAGGGATATGGACCATTTGAATAAGAGGATTTCCCCTCTCCAATATTCCTCTTCTTGGACCGTGTATTTACAGCCACACTATGAGGAGGTGCTCGATTCATACCACAAAATTCTTCAGCCTACCAATTGACAAGCATGGTCTCACTTAGAGGCACCTCTTTCTGTGTTTCTTGCTATTAATTTTCCTCTTGATTGGGCTCTTGGGATGCACCAATGGTCTGTACCATCAAGGCTTGGTTTAGTGCACCATTGAAACATGTTGACTGGTTATGGGGCTAATTGTATGGGAAACACCAATCATATTCTTGAGTCATATTCTTTTGTGTTGGAACCAGGGCCCTTGATGTCGAAGCTATGTTTAGATCATATGGTCGGAAAGGCCTAGTATCTTGAGGTTTCCCTTGGTTTTCATTTTTATTCGCATCTTGAGCTGGTGGTCTATTTTGCTGATATGGGGGTCTAGCTTGATATTGGGTTTGAGGTTGATACGGTCTAGAAGTCTGAGCTTGTTGTATCTTGATAGTCACTAGCTCATTTCCTAGGTTCTGCAGTTGTTTCATAACCTCTTGTAGCTATTTTGAAGTGCTATAAGATGAGGTGGAGGCTTTAAATAAATTTTTATTCCTTGGAGCGAGTATGGGAGCTAACGTTGGTGCTTGACTAGTGCTCGGAGCTCCTAGTTCTAGATATAGAGGCATGGGTGGCCTAGGTGCTAATTTACCAGCCTGAATTAAGAAATTTTCAGCTCTAATAGTAATGTTATATGAGGCAGGTAAAATTCTAATTTCCATTGACTAAATCATCATGGAAATATCAGAATTTAAAGCTCTGAAGAGGTATAGAAAATCACCTTCTTCCATTAGTCTCACGGTCATCAGAACCCTATCCCACGCATGCTGGAATCTGAAGTTGAAATTAGTCAAATGCTCATTAGGGGCCCTATTGATGGTTGTCAAATGTTTCAACAAGGATAGATTGTCTCCTTTTTCTCCAAATTGGTTATGAAGGGTTGTGCACAGATGATCCCAATTCTGAATAGACCCTGATGTTAGAATCCTAAACCATTACAAAGCTTTACATTTAAAGGAGGATGCCAATAACTGAACAACAATGTCCATTTCAATAATCTCATGAATTGCATAGAAATTTGTGATGTCTTGAATGTGATCACCAGGAGTAGTCTGGTTCTCTCCAGTGAAATATGGAATGCTCTTCAATGCTTACAACTAGAACTAGATTTTGTGTGTTAAGAGCCAGCGGGTTGCTGCTAGTGAAATTGACGTAGGGGTTGGGTTGCGCCATCCTTATTGGTCGAAGGAAACTAGTTGATTGAACGAAAGGAGTACTAGGTGGAGGTGTCGACAATTTCCTATTTGGCAGAGATGGGGACCTTTGGGATCTTCTTCCTCTCCTTACTCTTTCCAGGGATAAATGTAGATAGATAAATAGTCCTTCCTCTCTAGTTCTTAACCTTGTTTGTATTCTTCTCATGAAATTGACAAGCTTGGACTGCTGAAACCAGTGGGTTCTGCCTCTTTTGGAGTTACCGAATGTGCAATTTCAGAGATTCTTATAAGAGGGTAACTTACAACAAGTGCACATCAATCTTGTTGTAGTACGATAAAGACTTCTTGTCCCACCAAGTGTGCCAAAATTGTTGGTACAAAATCACAACACCCCTGGAATCAGTAACTTGATGGGTTAAGATCCTTAGTGTGACTGCACAACATGAAGCATATCTCAAAGTGTGGGACTTTTCGAGTCGAGAGATCTCTCCAAATGAAGGCCGAATCCTATTCCTATGTTCAAGTGCACACAAATAAATTGTTGAGGATCTACTCTAAAACCTAATCTATCTTACTAAGGAGACAAGGTTAAGAAGATGTGAGAAAATAAACCTAAGCTAACCAAGTCATGTAACAAAGGAATGTTAAACACTTATTTTACAATTTAACACAAACCATAGAAATGCAATACAACCCCCATGCACAGATAACCAAACTGAAATAAGAGATCAGAAGACAACAATGAACACATGAGAGGGTTGAGAGTCATCCACAGACATATATTATTGCTCCAGAGTTGATACAGTACATTACAATAGCCAAGAGGCAAAACCTTGTATTACAAATTGAATGGGAGGTTTGGAAAACTCCAAAAATTCACTTGCAGACAAGGGAAGAAGGGAGTATGCAAAACAAAAATTTCCAGCCACCTGAAATTGTCCCTCTTGTACAATATATAGGAAACCTGAGAGAGAGAAAAGGAGGAAAAAATATGACCCTATTCCAACCACCCCTGAAGGAGCGTTGAAAACCCCTGCCACAATGATGGGTCTCACTGAAATACCCATGCCCCCATCGCTGTTCCTTACTAGGCAAGAAGGGAAACCCATTCTTCATCATGGTGGCAGGTAGGAGACTTGACGACCTAAAAAATGGTGGGTCAAGACATTAATGGTGGCAGGTAGGTAGCACGTGCCGAACTCTCTAAAACGTCCCTTCTCACTCGATTTTGAGCTTCTGATCGAAATATATGGCCACTTGAAGGGTATTCGGATCTAGAGTCTGTTAATGCATATCCACGTGGTGGCCCCGTGTGTCTAAAGGTTTTTCCCCCTCCTCTACACTCTTGAAGTTGCGCTGAAGAGACATACGGCACCTTCCACTGGCTCTACCATGTTTCCTTTGTATTCTACCTAAGCCCCTCTATTGGCGGAGACACTGTGCCTAACCCGAGACACATGGAGAGCTAGCGCATGTTTGAGTCTCTAATTTTGATCACCTCTTTGAGGTTACATAGATGTGACACGTGGAGGCCTCCACAAGCCTGTCTTGGGCTTGGAATTTTCAATGACGGGTGTTCCTTTTTCAAACCTGGGACACGTGGAGGGCCTACGCTTGTTTAGGACTAGCCTTTGGGTCATGCATTTTGAATTTGCATCATTTAGGCATGTGGCATCTTCCACTGACTCTACCCTCTTTATAATTTTCAATGACTGATTTTTCCTTTTTGTTCTCTGGACACGTGCCGAGCTGGCACATGTTTGAGGGCTGCCTTCGGATTTTCTTTTTTGAAATTGCACCGATGAGGCACGTGGAGGCTTCCGCTTACCTTTTGTACTTAGCCAATTCGAGCTTGCTACCTTTTTTGAATTGTGTCAGTACCTAAACACATGGAGAGATGGGGGATGTTTGAGTCTCTATTTTGGATCGCGCCTTTGAATTTGTGTTGATGTGACACGTGGCGCCATCCGCTGGATCTCTATACTTAGTCGATTTAGGCCCGCTCCATCCCCTTTATTGGCTTTGACCACGTGGTAAGCCTGTGTTTGTTTAGGGAACCGCCTTTGGATTCAACCTTTGAATTTGTGCTGATGAGGCACGTGGCACACTCTATGGGTCTGTGACTTTTTCAATGGCTAATAAGACCCCATGGGCTAGCGGGCCCGCGCTTGAAAACTGCACCATTTTGTGAAAAGTGAAAAAGTTCCAAAGTCCCTTGTAGACCCATCAGCCTACATTCATACTTGGGAAAAATTTCCTTCACAGCCTCACAAACCCATTTTACACTTGAGGCATCCCTGGACCCATTGGCCTACATTTTCCACTTGGGCAAAAAGACATCTCCAGACCTGCCAACCTGCTTTTTCCACTTTGCAAAAATTAATCTCCGAACCCATTAGCCTACTGGCCCTACAATTATACTTGTGCCTTTTGTGAAAAGTGAAAAAAGGTAAAATATCTCCTGCCACCCCCCGCCGGTCCACAATTTCCATTGGCAAAAAGTCTTCCCTAGGCCTGCTAGCCCACTTTTGGCAAAAAAACCTTCCCAGGCCTACTGGCCCATAACTTAAAAAATACGAAGAGTTAGAATAACTTATTTATATCTCTGGAAAGAGGAAGAAATTTCCTATCTGATGGAAATGATTTCAAGGGGCCCTAAGTGATTAAAATATGTAAAAATTCAGATTGAAGCACAAAAGGGAAAAAATGGTGTCAGTTGACCCAAAATACGTGTGAGCTTATTTGGTCAACAATACAATCGTACTTCAGTTGGTTAAAACATCCAGCAATTCTGAGGGACTATGGAAACTATTTTTTGATGGTTCAAGGAGTAAAAATGGTTTTGATGCGGGAGTTATGTTGATTTATACAGAAGGAGATAAATATTTCTATCGTTTCGGTTGCAGTTTAGTTATACTAATAATGTCTCTGAATATGAGGCTCTCATATAAGGAATTCAACTGGCCCAAAAAAGAGGAATCCAAACCTTAATTGTCTTCAATGATAGTGAATTGGTTTTGCATCAAGTAAAAATCCGCAGTGCATCAAACAATGACCTATTGAGATCATATAAAAATCAGGTTTGGGACCTAATAGAATATGTCCAAGCTTTTGGAATTCACACAATTTCGAGAAAGCAAAATCAATGTCCTGACAAGATTGCTAGTATTGGCTCACAGTATGATGTACCTGGAGACATTATAAAATAAGGGAAGCAAATGGTCAAAATGGTGGTCCATCCCACAGTACTGGATAACGTAAGTAGTTGTTAGGTGTTTGATAGTCACCAACAGATTATCCTCTTCCTACAGCAAGAAGCATAGTTCACTGCCAAACACCAGGATAAAATTCAAAACTCTTATGGTAATTAAATTATACAGTTGAAAGGAAATAAGCTGCAAAAAGTCTTGGTTACACTTGAATCCATCTTCAATTTAGATGATCAGGCCAAATGAGAGAGCACGAATATGGTGGTCAAGAAAGAGGATTTTTAAGAAGTCGAGGAGGTAAGCGAAAAACTTTTAAAAATTGGTAAAGTATGCACTACTCAAGAGAAGAAAGATTTCATTGAACTATGTCAAGAATATCATGACATTTTCATGTGGAGCTACAAAGATCTACGTGGTTTCGATGCTGGCCTAGCTCAACACACCAATGAGCTAGATCTAAATTCCAAGCCAATTAATCAAAAAATAGAGGCCAATTAATCCTAAAATTTAGCCACTAATGAGGAAGGCGCTAACCAATCTTATTGAGGCCTACATAGTTTTTCCCATCAAGCATTCCTTATGGGTAGCCAACCTGGTGCCCGTGAGGAATAAGAATGGAGAGATTCGATTGTGCGTGGACTTCAAGGATTTGAACCGTGCCTCGTTGAAAGATTACTAACCTCTTCCATCAATGGAGCAAATCCTCCATGTTGGTGCAAATTCTGGGTTTGCACACTTTGCCCTATTTCTCTATATCCGTTTTTCTCAAAAACATCTTTTTGGCTCGAGCTGGCGACCTGCAACTCGAGTTTTCCAGTTGAATGCCTTTGGAATACTCACAATCTTGTTATTCTGCCCTATATTGAAACAAATTTCCAAGTTCCCCTCTTTTGTGCCCTAATTTCTTCATTTTTTCGGGCCGAGTCATTTTCCCTTTGTCAAAATCATGAAAAAATCGAAATGGATCGAATTTGAGTTACTTGCTGTTAAAATTTCATGCCCCGGGTCAAAATCATTGTTAAATCATGCTTCATTGGGTTCAAAACCAAAAAAAATCACCTTGTGAAAATTTCAATTTCTAGGGCATCCTCTATATTTTTACGTTGTGACGGGCATTCGGGTGTCATTTGGCCATCAAATTAATCATCGCAAGCTTTTGGTGACGTGGCAAGCTCCTATTGGTTGGGGATGTGCGAGAAAACATTACTAACTTGTCATTTTTTAGTTTTTTACAAAAGGAAAATTTTTGTCTGCAGCCCCGCAGTGTTACAGTGATGTGCCTACGTGGCATGATTTGATTGGTTGATGGATCGGCGGGGGTGGGTCATACTTAGGAATTTTTCTTCCATTTTGGAAAATTTCTTAAAATCAAAATTTTTCCCGAAGGCCTGCAGCGAATGATATGATGACACGTGGCTCGGAGGATAGGTGGAGAGGCGGGGGACTTAAAAAAAAATTGTTTTCGGCTCAATGTGTCAAGGGAAAATTTCGACCTAGAGGTCCGCATCCAATAAGAAGTGGACACGTGTCCTTAAAAGTCAAATGGAGAGGCAGGGACTTGGAAAATTTTGTTGTTTTTCAGCTAAAGGGAAAAATTTTGGACGCGAAGGCCCAAGGTGAATCACAAAGTGACACGTATGCAAAGGGATGAAATGGAGGGGCGGAGGTTTGGAGGAATTTGAAGTTTTTTAACTTCAAAGGGTAAAAAGAAACTTTTGAGGCCGAAGTCCCGCCATTAATGAAAAGAGGACACGTGTCCAAAATATGGCAAAGGTTTTGGTGCTTCCGGAGGATTGAAGGAAAATTTGGAGGGTCAGCTCTGCATCCAATAGGACAGTGACATGTGGTGGGGAAAAAGCGGGTGTTCGGGCCTGCGGGGAAAATTTTCAAAATTTTCCCAAGGTTTAAAAAGATTTAAAACACATTTATAAGTATATGGGCCTGGTCCAATTGTTTTAGGACACATGTCCAGCCCTATTAGGGTTCAAAAAAGTAATTTTGGATTATGTGTGTGGAATCCCATCGGACATGTGGAGGGCAGAGATTTAAAATTGATTTAATCAATGGTTGCTGAGTGTTCTTCGTTTCTTGCAGCCATGGGAGCTCCAAGATGCTTGGAATTGTCATTTTTACACCAAATTGCATGAAATTTTATACGAAATCGCATCCCCTTGACCTTCTAGATGCAATGGCATCATTTATTTGAGCTAATTCGGTGCTCTATAGTTTTTTTTGTGTAATATTTTTCTCAGCCCGTGTAAAAATGTGAAAAGTGAAAATAAAAGGTTGCAGAGGTGAAAAGTGATGAAGTAAAAGGTGAAAAATGATTGCAAAAGCATGATGGCATGTTTGAATGCAAAAAACGTGACCCTGGGATGGATAAGGATCTGAATTCATGCAATATTTTAAAATATTTGTGCATCCCTGGCAATATGCGAGTTGTTTTATAGTTTGATGTCATTTTCATGAAATAGATAAGAGTTTTGTAACAAATTTGATCCCTTGAGCATATTCTTTGCTTGGGATGCAAGGATATTTTGTAAAGTTTTTGAGAATTTTTGAGAAAGAGAGAAGAATTTGCATGAGGAAAACTAGAATAAGTCCATTTTCTTTTGGGAGAAACTACCTGAGAACCATTTTTTATTCCTGTTTGCATCAAATGTTCATCACGTTGAGTTGGTTTCAGACATAAAGCCATCAACAAGCTTTGAGATTGTCAAAATGACATTCCCTTTTTTATATATTTGATCAAATTTTTGGATTAATTGGTTTTATCTCTTGGCAAAGCTTACATACACTTGTATTTCAATATGTTTGCAATTTGTGTTTCATGCTCATGTTGCAATCTTGTGTTTGCGATCTTTATTGGTCATACATGGTCTCATTTCTTGTAGAGGGTTTAAAGGCATCTACAATCTTCCATTCAAAAGAGCATTCATTTGAGTGAAGAAAAACATATTTAAATTCATCTTACCTTCCTTGTAAATTGAGTGTGTTTGTAAACCTTTAGGTGTACCTTAGGTCATGATCTAACAAGGGTTTCTAATTGCTTTATTGATATTTTGCTTCAAGCCTTTGTGGCAGGTTATCAAAGTTTGTATGGAATAGTGCAGATTTGGGCATCCATGTGTGCACACATCCTAGTTGAAAGAGCACTTCAAATTCATTGAAACATCTCTGATGTTTAGGTGTTGTAATTCATTTGCAAAGCTTCCCAAAGAAGGTGATGATTTCTAGCTACTCTTGTCCCAACATCCCTCATCAGAATTTCATTTCAAACTAACTCATCCTACCTACAATACCCCTACATTTGCATTGTGTGTCGATAAAATAATTCAATCCTTTCACTAAAATGCACAAAGTTGATCAAGGTTTTATCATGTCTTTAGCAGCTCTAGCTTTGTTTTGAGAACATTTCCATCATTTAGTAGTGACAACTCCATTGAGTTTGGATAATGGATACTTGATCATGTTTTCACAATGCCTCTTCTATATCATATGCAAAACACAAGGATATCTCCATCTCCTTATCATATAGGGGCTGCAATATAGGTTCTCTTGCCTTGGTTGATAGGCACAACCTAAAATAGTGAGGGTTAGATCAAAACCCTCTTGAAGGTGCTATCCACTCCCTCAATTATTGAATGCAAACAAGTAGATAGGTGTGCTTCCCCAGATACAAATGACATACAAAACATCTATCTATCCTTGAGTGTCTTGTGCAAGTTCATGATGATGTTCAAGTTATGAAGGAGATTAAATCTGGATACCAACACATGAGTGGCGCTGTTGTCGGGGAGTTTTGGAATTTCTTGGTGGTTTTGAAGAATTTGAAAGGTTTGAGCATTTGTGTGATCAAGTATTTGAGTCTGTTACATTCTTGAGATATCATTTCATACTTCAGATCTGCATGCTTTTGGTAAAAAGGATTTCAAACTCAGCCTGCTCTTCTCATTTACCAGCAGTTTATATGATTTGGATGCATTATTTTTGGTTGAATCAAGAAGAAGAAGATCTGATTTGTAAATCCTTGCAAAGTTTTCAGTCATAGCATACATTTGAAAGAATATTTTAGTGCTTTCTTGCACAACTAAGGTGAAAATCCTTAGTGGCAGACTCCATGCTATTTGGATCTTGAAATACCAGTTGTCTTACACATTTCTGTCATTTGAAACTTGTTGTTTAAATCTGTCAAGCTGGAGGGAAGGAGATCCCTCTTCATCAAGGACTCTTCTAAGAAGTTGCTCACCGAATCAAGAAGCTCAGAACTAGAAGGAAGAAGAGTGTGGAAAGTGGTTGGTGATTTGGTTGTAAGGAAAGAGATCCCCATAGTTGAATTTGAAGGAGAGCAGCCTGTTATTGAAGATTATAATTCCTCTTCAAGTAGATCTGATTCAGGCAATCTTCTTGCTGATTTTCATTCTCCATCAGGTGAGGGACCTTCTTGTGTATTTAAAAAACTTGCTCCTAAATCTGCTCCTGTGGTTTCTAAGTTTGCTAAAGTTTATCAAGAGAGAGAGCCTTTGGGGTATTATCATTTTAAAGATCACTCATCTATTCCAATCAGACCCATTACTACTCCCAACCAACTTGTTTCACCTCCAAGATCACCCCCACCAAACAATATGGCTTAGCCTAGACCTCCATTTGTTGTTAACACCTTTGGTCCTATAAATTTTGGAGGAATGGATGGTTATCCAAATGCTATCCCACAAGATGTGAGAAATAGGTTACCAAAATTCCAAGGTAACAATGCCATTACCAGTGATCAACATCTCAAACTGTTTGATAACATGATGGAAGATTTTGAGATAGAATTTGAGGATGTGTATATCAAGTTGTTTATCCATACACTTGAGGAAGATGCTAGGGATTGGTACAAGGATCTACCTGATAACTCTATTGATTCATGGACTGAGATGAAAAATGCATTTAGATTGCAATATGGTGACATGACTGATCCTAGATTTCTTTTATCTGAATTTGAAAATATCAAGAAGAACCTGAATGAGACAGTCCATGTGACTTCAATACAAGATTCAATAAAACATTGAGAAGGCTTCCTGTCATTTTGAGGCCTTATGATGAATCTTGCTTGATCAAATATGCAGATGCATTTGATAAAAAGGTAGCCTATTACTTGAGAGACAAAAATCCTACAAACTTGAGGCAAGCTTTCACCATGGCACTCCAAATTGAAAATAATATTAAAGTTGTTGGTAAACCACTTAAGAGGGATGGTGTGAAGCTGATAAACCCTGAGAAGCCTCAAGCTAGCAAGGGTGCTGATTTAGAAGATGTTTTCAAGAATTTGGTAGGGGCTGTCAAAGAAATTTCTTACAAATTAGCCTGGGTGGAGAAAGGAATTGGGAAAAGTTCACAAGGACAGCAAAGAACTCAAAACCATGATAGATTTGGCAATCATCCTAGGGGTGATCAAAGACAAGATGATAGAGGTAAAGGGCCTATTGGATCTGTAAATAGACAACCCCAAGCATGTGAAAATAGAGTGGTGCCTGACCCTCTTACTGCAAGAGTTGCTGCTATTCAAGAAATTGCTGATATGGATTGGTGTGATAGATGTTTTCTTCCTCATCCTCCATGTGAAATGGACCAGTAAGATATTGATGATGATAATGAGAATGAAATGGATGATGACATTTGTATGATGGGCAAGCTCTTCAGGCTCACAACAAGCAGTAACATCAACAAATGTGATAAGTGCAAGGACTGCTGCAACCTTTTGGGATTGCATAAAGAGGGTACCATTTCTTTCTCTTCCTCAAACTCATGATGTAGATGTAGTTCAGGCCTTTGAAATTCCTAATAATGACTTTGAATATCTAAGGGCTTTAATGATCAAGAAGTATGATGGTGGTATTCCTTCGGAGGAAGATAGAAAATTGTTAATGAATGTTGTGGTTGGTCAAGAGAAAGAGTACAATACTAGAAGTAAAGTTGTTAGAGGAGCTAGTCCTCAAGCTAAGCCAAAGACACCCTTGCTCACAAGCATTCCCAAAGATAATCCTAGAAAAGAAACAATTGCCAAGAACCCTGTTGTCCCATGCAAAAATATCAGTCCTCTTCATGCCCAGGCTACCAAGAATACTTCTCCATCTGATGAACCTTCTTGTCTCCCTTCCAATGCTGTCTTACCAAAGAATGTTCCATATGATATAGCCTAGGTTTTGAGCCAAATTAAAGTGAGTGTTTCCAATTATTGAATTGCTTAGAATTCCTGAGCATAAGAAGAGAGCATTCGAGTACTTGGGATTGAAAGAAGAAAATATTACCCCAAGCAGAAATATAAATGTTGTTGAGAATCCTCTTCAAAGCATTGTTGGCCTTGAAACACCACCACCAATGGATTATTTTGGAGAGGCACCTGAAGTATATTTGGGAACATCCTTGGTTGATTCCCAATTGAATGTTGATCCATTCTTCACAACTTTTCTCATAAAAGATAGGTTGCTTCACAATTGCATGTTTGATTCCAGTGCATCATGTAATGTCATGCCTCTAGAAGTCATGAATGAGTTAGATATCAAGGTGACAGCAACATATGGGAAGTGTACAAGCCATGGATTCAAGGGAAGTGCTGGTTGTTGGATGTGTGAAGGGTTTAGTAGTGCAACTTGTAGCCTATCCGGGTAAGAATTTAAAACTTGATGTTGTAATTGTTGATTGCCCTGCCAAATGGGGTATGCTTTTGTCAAGAAAGTGGGCTGTGAGTGTTGGTGGTAGTGTTCAAATGGACATTTCTTTCACCACCATTCCCATTGAGGGCAGCCTTGTCAAAATCTATGGTGAAAAGAAGATGTTACACTTGATTGAAGATCCCAACAATGCTTCTTATGAAGTGTTGTTTGCTAATGTAGATGTTGACAACTTCATTGGTTTTGCTGATGGAAAAGAGAATAAAATTGACAAATCAGAGTGCCTTGGTATGGTAGGTTCTCCATGGACATTACTATTTGATGGAGCTTGCTCCAAATTTGGCAATGGTGCTTGGTATAGTGCTGGTTTCTCCTAGTTTGGAAGAGTTTCCTTTCTCCTTCAAGCTCAATTTTGAATGTACTAACAACATTGCTGAGTATGAGGCATTATTATTGGGATTAAGGATTACATGGAAATATGGAGTGAAGGATATTGTTGCCAAGGGGGATTCAGAGCTGGTTTTCAAGCAAGTAAGAAAGTTATATGCCACAAAAAATCAGCGTATGAAACAATATAAGCATGTTGTTTGGGACTTGATTGAAATGTTTGATTCCTTTAACATTGTTTACCATGATAGAAGTCTTAATGCTGCTGTTGATAAGCTGGCTGTCCTTAGTTCTAGATTTTACAATTGCACCATTTCACCTTTTTGTGAATATGACATTGAAGTGCTAACAAGGCCAACTGTCCCAGATAATGTGAAACATTGGCAGGTTTTTGATAATGATGCCCAAGTGTTGAGATTCTTACAATGCCAAGGTGATTTTTGCTGGTCAGAATATTGATTGGGAACCAATGGTATGCATGAATGAAGGTAGAGAAACTTTGTTTGACAAGGATATTATACAATTGAAGATAAACACCATTCCCAAAGGTCTTGTTGCACTTGAATCCAATTTTAACAATGTTGATTACATCATAAATAGAAAGATGTCTGCTTCAAGAGAGGTGGAAGAGCACAACTTGGGAACCAAGGATAAACCAAGGAAGATCTGGTTGGGTAGCCATCTCAGCAAAGAGGAAAAATAGTCTTATGCCCAACTTTTAAAGAAGTATCAAGACTGCCTTGCCTGGTCTTATTCAGAGCCGAAGGCATATAGAGAAGATTTATTTCAGCATGAGATCCCCCTTGAGGCCAAAACTAAGCCATTTAGACAAAAACAAAGGCCTATTAACCCACTTCTTTCCATGAAAATGCAAGAAGAATTGAAGAAATTGAGAGATGGTGGCATCATTCAGCCTACTAGATACTCATCTTGGGTGGCAAACCTTGTCCCAGTTAGAAAGAAGAATGGAGATATCAGACTTTGTGTGGATTTTAGGAATCTAAACAAAGCATCTATGAAGGAAAATTACCCGTTGCCAAAACATGGAGAATATGTTATAGCTTGTAACAGGGTCAGAGATGCTTTCTACTTTTGATGGTTTCTCTGGATACAATCAAGTAGTTGTCAAAGAATCAGAAAGACTTAAGACAACCTTCACTACT
Organism: Taxus chinensis; assembly: GCA_019776745.2. Taxonomy (NCBI): domain Eukaryota; kingdom Viridiplantae; phylum Streptophyta; class Pinopsida; order Cupressales; family Taxaceae; genus Taxus; species Taxus chinensis. The sequence goes on along the minus strand of CM034151.1, from coordinate 722,927,790 downwards.
CCTTGGGGGACTTATGTTTTTGTAAGGATGCCTTTTGGATTGATGAATGCTGGTGCTACTTTTCAAAGGGAAATAGATGTTTCCATTTGCTGGTTATATCAATGAATTTATTGCAGTTTACCAAGATGATGTGACTATTTTTTTCAAGGCAATGAGCAGACCATTTGCAACACCTAGAGAAGATGCTGATGTAGAGAGTATGGCATTTCACTTAATCCAAAGAAATGTCATTTTTGGCATGCAAAAGGCCAAGCTATTGGGGCATATTGTGTCCAAAGAAGGTGTTATGATAGACCCTGAGAGAGTGGAAGCAATCAGCAAAGTGCCCATTCCAAGAACCAAGAAAGGTATCCAATATTTCTTTGGCCAAATAAATTTCATTAGAAGGTTTGTTTCCAATTTTTCTAAGCTAACTCTTCCAATCACAAGCATGCTAAGAAAGGATCAAGTTATTAAGTGGGAGGAGGCTTCCATTCAAGCATTTTGAAGGAATAAAGGATGCACTTAAGCATGCACCTATTTTAGCAGCCCCAAACTACAAGAGACCTTTCCAAATCTTTTCTTTTGCCTCTAAATTCACTATTGCTTCAGTTTTGTTACAAAAGGATGAGAATGGAGCTGAGAGGCCTATTTCCTTCTTCAGCAAGGATTTACAAGTAGCTAAATTGAAGTATACAATCATGGAAAAATAGGCATTTGCATTGGTAAAAGCAACAAAGATTTTTAGGCCTTATATATTGAGTTCAAAAGTTGTTTCTTATGTTCCCCACACCATGGTTAAAGACATCTTATCAAACATGGAGATATCAAGCAAGAGATGTAGATGGGTCAAAAAATTACAAGAATATGATATAGATATCCAAACAACAAAGATGGTAAGAGGTTTGGGTCTTGCCAAGCTCATGGCTGAGAGCAATTTGCAAAATGTAGAAGTAAATCAGCTTGGAGGAAGAAAGGGCAGATCTTCTTGACAAATTGATGAATTCTGATTGGTACAAAGATGTGATTTTCTACCTCAAAAACCTATGCTTTCCTAGTCACTTGAATAAAAATCAGAAAAGAGCCCTCAAGCTGGCTTCTCAGAAATATATCATAACAGACCTTGGGCTGGCTTGGAAGAACCTTGAAGGTGTCCTCTTGAAATGCATAACTGAAGATGAAGCTCCCAAGTTGATTAATGATTTCCATGGGGGAGTTTGTGGAGGACATTTTTCTTGGAGAGTGACAGCACATAATATTTTAAGAGTTGGTTATTGGTGGCCTACTCTTTTTAAAGATGCAACCCAGCTAGTTAGAAAGTGTGATAGTTGCCAACGTTTTTCAGGAAGATTGAAATCTTTAGGCTCCCTTCCTTTATAGCCTGTATCAATTGAAGCTCCTTTCAAACAATGGGGAATGGATTTCATTGGTGATATTTCAGATCCTTCTAGTGCTGGTCATAAATGGATCCTTGTAGCAACTGATTATTTTACAAAATGGGTTGAGGCAATTCCATCTAGAAAAGCAACACACCAAGTGGTAATGGATTTCTTATTGAATCATATCATATGTAGATTTGGAGTTCCAGTTAAGATTGTATCTGATAATTCCATGTGTTTTAGAGCCAAGCCTTTGATGGCAATGTGCAATGAATATGGGATAAATCTGACTTATTCTTCAAACTACAATCCACAAGGGAATGGACAAGCTGAGTCAAGTAACAAGAACTTGCTCAAGATCATTAGAAGGACCTTGGAAATCAACAAGAAGAAGTGGGGAGAGAAATTGAAATTTGTAGTTTGGGCCGATAGAATAACTCCTAAAAGAGCAACTTGTAAAAGTCCATTTGAATTGGTCTATGGAACTCAGGCATTTGCTACCATTACACCTGTAATTATCCACTTTTCAGTTTCCCCAACAATTGGAAGATCATGAACATGGCCCATATGAATCAAGGATCAATCAAATCATTGAGTTGGATGAAGAGAGAAGAGATTCTCACCAAAGGCATGTCATATTTAGGGAGAAATTGAAGAAGTTGTTTGATAAGAAGGTCACTCCTAGAGCTTTCAGTGTTGGAGATCTAGTTTTGTTGTGGGATAGTAGGCATGAAGACAAGGGCAAGCATGGCAAGTTTGATGCTCTATGGATGGGCCCTTATGCCATTGATATCAGGATTGGAGAAAATACATTTTTTCTCAAGAGATTTGGATGGGGATTTTTTAGAGCTGCCTGTTAATGGCAGACATTTAAAACATTTCTTGGATTAAATCCCCATGTGAGGTATGCACAAGTTGTACATTTTGTATAGCCCTTTTTTTTTGTTTTGTCTTTTCCTTGTTCTTGCTATTGTTGGCTTGTGGTTTTCCCTTTTGTCCTTGGCAACCATTGTTGGTCTAGTTTTCTTAGTCTGTTTTTGGTGAAAATTCTAGTTTTTTGGGCTGCATCTCTGTTTTGACTCCTTGCCCAATGGATTTTTTGCACTTGGTCTATGTTTTGATCTTGTGGCACTCACTGGGAGTGCCCATCCCCAAGCAGGAGCCAATGTTGGTGCAAATTCTAGGTTTGCACACTTTTCCCTAATTCTCTATATCTGTTTTTACTCATAAACATTCTTTTTGGCTCGAGCTGGTGACCTGCAACTCATGTTTTCCAGTTGAATGCCTTTGGAATACTCACAATCTTGTCATTCTGCCCTATATTGAAACAAATTTCCAAGTTCCCCTCTTTTGTGCCCTAATTTCTTTCATTTACACGGGTTGTGTCATTTTTTCCTTTGCCCTATTCGTGAAAAAAATTGAAATAGATCGAATCCTGAGTTATTTGTTGCTAAAATCCTAATTCCCCAGGCCTAAATCATTGTCAAATCATGTTTCATTGGATTCAAAACTGAAAAAATCCACCTGCCTTGTGAAAAAAATCAATTTCTAGGGCATCCTCTGTATTTTTTTATGTTTTAACGGGCATACGGGTGTCATTTTCCCATCAAATTAATCATTGTAGGCTTTTGGTGACATGTGGCAGGCTCCTATTGGTCGGGGATGTGCGAGAAAACATTACTAGCTTGTCATTTTTAAGTTTTTTGCAAAAAGGAATTTTTTGTTCCACGGCCCCGCAGTGCTACAGTGATGTGCCTACGTGGCACGATTTGATTGGTTGATGGATCGGCGGGTGGCGGGCCGCACTTAGGAAATTTTCTTCCATTTTGGAAAATTTCTTAAAATCAAAATTTTTGCCAAAGGCCCGCAACGAATGGTATGATGACACGTGGTTCGGAGGACAGGGGGAGAGGCGGGGGACTTAGAAAGATTTTGATGTTTTTTGGCTCAAGGTGTCAGGGGAAAATTTCGACCTAGAAGGCCCGCACCCATTGAGAAGTGGACATGTGTCCTGGAAAGTCAAACGGAGAGGCAGGGACTTGGAAAATTTTGTTGTTTTTTGGATAAAGGGGGAAATTTTGGATGCAAAGGCCCACGATGAATCAAAAAAGTGACACGTATGCAAAGGGATGAAATGAAGGGGCGGAGGTTTAGAGGAATTTGAAGTTTTGTAACTTCAAAGGGTAAAAAGAAACTTTTGAGGCCGAAGTCCCTCCACTAATGAAAGAGGACACGTGTCCAAAATATGGTAGATGGTGCTTCCAGAGGATTGAAGGAAAAATTGGAGGGTCGACTCCGCATCTAATGGGACAGCGACACGTGGTGGGGAAAAGCGGGTGTTCGGGCCCACGGGGAAAATTTTCAAAATTTTCCCAAGGTTTAAAAAGATTTAAAACGCATTTATAAGTATATGGGCCTAGTCCAATTGTTTTCGGACATGTGTCTAGCCCTATCAGGGTTCAAAAAAGGTAATTTTGGCTTATGTGTGTGGAATCCCATCAGACACATGGAGGGCAGAGATTTAAAATTGATTTAATCAATGGTTGCTGAGTGTTCTTCATTTCTTGCCGCCATATGAACTCCAAGATGCTTGGAATTGTCATTTTTGCACCAAATTGTATGAAATTTTGTATGAAATCACATCCCCTCGACCTTCTGGATGCAATGGCATCATTTATTTGAGCTAATTCAGTGCCCTATAGTTTTTTCGTGAAATATTTTTCTTAGCCCGTGTAAAAATTTGAAAAGTGAAAATAACAGGTTGCAGAGGTGAAAAGTGATGAAGTAAAAGGTGAAAAATGATTGCAAAAGCATGCTAGCATGTCTAAATGCAAAAAATGTGACCCTGGGATGGATAAGGATCTGAATTCATGCAATATTTTAAAATATTTATGCATCCCTGGCAATATGCGAGCTGTTTTATAGTTTGATGTCATTTTCGTGAAATAGATAAGAGTTTTGTAACAAATTTGATCCCTTGAGCATATTCTTTGCTTGGGATGCAAGGATCCAAGTTTTCATAGGGTATATTATGTAATTTGGAGGCATTTTTGTAAAGTTGTTGAGAATTTTGGAGAAAGAGAAAAAAACTTCACGAGGAAAACTAGAAGAAGTCCATTTTCTTTTGGGAGAAACTACTTGAGAGCCATTTTTGATTCCTGTTTGCATCAAATGTTCATCATGTTAAGTTGGTTTCAGCCGTAAAGCCATCAACAAGCTTTGAGATTGTCAAAATGACATTCCCTTTCTTATATATTTGATCAAATTCTTGGATTAATTCGTTTTATCGCTTGACAAAGCTTACATACACTTGTATTTCAGTATGTTTTCAATTTTTGTTTCATGCTCATGTTGCAATCTTTTGTTTGGGATATTTATTGGTCATACATGGTCTCATTTCTTGTAGAGGGTTTGAAGGCATCTACAATCTTCCATTCAAAAGAGCATTCATTTGAGTGAAGAAAAACATATTTAAATTCATCTTACCTTCCTTGTAAATTGAGGGTGTTTGTAAACCTTTGGGTGTACCTTAGGTCATGATCTAACAAGGGTTTCTAAATGCTTTATTGATATTTTGCTTCAAGCCTTTGTGGAAGGTTATCAAATTTTGTATGGAATAGTGCAGATTTGGGCATCCATGTGTGCACACATCCTAGTTGAAAGAGCACTTCAAATTCATTGAAACATCTATGATGTTTAGGTGTTGTAATTCATTTGCAAAGCTTCCCAAAGAAGGTGATGATTTCTAGCTACTCTTGTCCCAAAATCCCTCATCAGAATTTCATTTCAAACTAACTCATCCTACCTACAATACCCCTGCATTTGCATTGTGTGTCGATAAAAGAATTCAATCCTTTCACTAAAATGCACAAAGTTGATCAGGGTTTTATCATGTCTTTAGCAGCTCTAGCTTTGTTTTGAGAACATTTCCATCATTTAGTAGTGACAACTCCTTTGAGTTTGGATAATTGATACTTTATCATGTTTTCACAAATCCTCTTCTATATGATATGTAAAACACAAGGATATCTCCATCTCCTTACTATATAGGGGCTGCAATATAGGTTCTCTTGCCTTGGTTGATAAGCACAACCTAAAATATTGAGGGTTAGATCAAAACCCCCTTGAAGGTGCTATCCACTCCCTCAATTCTTGAATGTAAACAAGAAAATAGGTGTGCTTCCCTGGCTACAAATGACATACAAAACATCTATCTATCCTTGAGTGTCCTGTGCAAGTTCATGATGATGTTCAAGTTATGAAGGAGATTAAATCTGGATACTAACACTCCAAATATTGGAAAGGGCTCAAAGGTTTTCTTTTCTTGATGGATATTCAGGATATAATCAGATTCTAGTCCAATAATTTGGTCAATTCGAAACGGCTTTCACTACGAAGTGGGGCACGAATGCTTATAACAAAATGCCATTTGGGTTGTCCAATGCAGGGATACTTTCCAAAGAGCCATGGACATGGCATTCAAAGGACTCATTAATGATATCATCTTATTCTACCTTGATGATATAATTTTGTATTCCAAACACACTGAGATTTATATCAAACATCTAAAAAACATTTTTTGAAGATGTAGAGAATTTGGGGTCTCACTGAATCCTTAGAGGTGCATTTTTGCATTTCAAGAAGGAAAATTATCAGCACATGTTGTTTTCATGGAAGGACTATCTATTGATCCATCCAAAATTCATTTAATTATTTCCTTATCTCTTCTAAGTCACAAGAAAGGTCTCCAGAGTTTCCTAGGAACCATAAATTTCATGCAGAGATTCATTCCTCAATTTGCAACATTGGCTAAACTACTCACAACCATGTTGAAAAATAACATTTCATTCTCATGGAAGAAAGACATGAGCGAGAGTTTTGAGGCTATCAAAAATACCATTTCCTAAGCTCCCACACTGGTAAACCCCAGGTTTGACAAATATTTCATTCTCTATGCTTTCGTAGGTTAGGAAATTATTTTGGGGATTCCCACCAAGAAAAATGAAAATTTGATGGAAAAACATATTGCCTTCTTCAGTCAATCTCTCAAAGAATACGAGCTCGAATATTCCCTCATTGAGAAAAATTTCTTTGTATTCATTCGAGCTCTGAAGAAGTTTAGGCCCATATTGTCCAACATCAAAGTTCACTTGATGGTCTCTCATCCTAGCATCAAAGATTTTTTGTTGAACAAAGACATGAACAAGAAGCTTGCAGGGTGGATCATGAAAGTAATGGAGTATGACGTACACATTAAATTCACTAAAATTGTTAGGGGAAAATGGTTATGCCAACATTTGGCTGGAGACATGGAGACCAAGGATGTATAAGATGCTACACTCCTAAACACCGACGAAAGTGACTATCATATTGATTGGTTAACCAAGATACAAAATTTCCTCCTCTCAGGGGCATATCCTTCAAATATGGATAAAATACAAAGATGTACTTTTTGCCTTTAGTCTATTCCATATGTCTTAATCAACAATGTTCTTTTCTAAAAAGACTTAAACGGTGTTCTTCTGTGTTGTATCAAACCAGATCAAGTAAGTAGAATTCTGGAAGAATTCCACAATGGTTTGTCTGGAGGGCATTACTCTGCATGAAAAAATGCTACCAAGATTATGCGAGTAGGTTACTATTAGCCAAATTTGTTCAAATATTCCCATCTTTGGGTGAGGAAATGTAGAGAATTCACCTTTTTTACAGGAAAACAAACACTAACAGCTCTTCCCCTGTGTCCCATTCAGGTAGATCAACCTTTCATTCAATGGGGGTTAGAATTTATCGAGATGATCAAACCTCCTTCTAGTGAAGGACACAAATGGGTTCTTACTGCAACAAATTATTTCACTCGATGGAGAGAACCGGTGGATTTAAAGGAAAGTAATGAAATGGTGGTCCTTAATTTCCTAGAAAATATAATGACAAGGTTTGTAGTTCCATTTACCATTATCTCCAATAATGCAATGGCCTTCCTTGGTTTAAAGTTGAGTGAGTGGGTGGTTACGAACATGGTCTATCTCAAGACTTTTTCCAATTACTATCCATAGGGAAATGGGTTGGCTAAATCTAGGAACAATAATCTCATAAGGATCATCAAACATACAATGGAAGCTAACAAAAGAACCTGGCATACACAACTTAATACTTCCTTATGGGTGGATCGAATCACACCTAAAAATGATGTTAGAAGTTCACCTTTTATGCTGGTATATGGGAGGGAGGAAAATCTTCCACTCTCCTTGGATTTACCTTCTTTGGAATTGGCTCATCATCTCAAAGTTATGGAAAATGACTCCTTAACAGTGAGGTTTGCTAAACTCATGGAGCTAGAAGAATTTCAAGACAAGGCTATGAGAACTTTAAGCCAACATCAGACTCAAGTTAAGAAATCCTTTGACAAGAAAGATTTTGATAGGAATTTTCAAGAAGGAGATTTGTTTCTCAAGTGGGACGAAGACAGAGCCAAACCAGGCAGGCATGCCAAGTTTGATGTTCTCTTGAGTGGACTGTATATTATCTCAAGTTGCAAAGAGGTGAATTCATTCCATCTATCTAGAATCAATGGAGAATAAATTCCCATTCATGTGAATGGGATACATCTCAAAGCTTGCTTTTGAGATTGTTCCACCCTTGTATAGTGTTCATTTTTCTTTTCCTCCAAGTGATTTGCACATTATCTTATTTTATTTTTCTTTCTTTTTGGTTTTTTAGGTGTCCTCTTAATGTAGTTTTCTTCCAAGGCTCATTTTTCCCAATGGTTTTTATAAGGCTACTAATCTAAAATCGTAACAGGAAAGCATTCACTATAGGTCGCCAAAAATGTTACTGATTTAATCTATCTTGAGAAGTAGACTTTGAAATCGATCAGACAAATTTTGAAAAAATCTTCACATGGAAGATCTTTGCATCTTGAAAATTCTCCAAGTCCTAAAGATCCAAAAATTTAGACTTCGAACTTCAGGGGATTTTCCCTTTTGAAATTTAATTGGCTTGAAATTTGAAATTTTGTTTTTCAACTTCAGAAGTCTGAAACCCCGAAATTCTGAAATTTCAGACTTTCAGGCTTTCGGGTTTCATAACTCTAGGTCACGTTTTTTGGAAAATTTCTTTTGGACTTCTGAAGTCTGAAAGTCCAAAAGTCTGAAATTTTGGAATTTTAGGATTTTGGGTTTCGAAACTCTCCCGATCATTTTCGAGTTAATTACTTTTAGACTTCCAAAGTCGTAAAGTCTGAAATTTCAAAATTTTCGGGCTTTCGGGTTTCAGAAACTCTTCCATGCCATCCCATGATTTTCATCCCTTGATCTCCGAAGTATGAAAACCCAAAATTATGAAATTTCAGGAATTTCGGGCTTTCGGGTTTCAGATTTTCAGAGCTCTCTGTGCATTTAATCCTTACCTACTTTCATATGGATTGGAATTTTACCATTAATATTAAGGGTTTTTTCTATTTAAATCATATTTTCACCTGTCATTTTCACCTGACACTTTTCTCTGACGACTCGATTTTTACTGTATCTTGTACTTTTTGACGTCATTCTCAAGGTATTTTTATTTTGGTCATTTTATTTTTGGTTTAAGATCTTTTGTTTTGTTTCCTCCTTGTTCATTTCTTTTGTTCCTCCTCTGCATACCTTGGAAAATGACAAACTCATTACCCGCCATGTTTTCATGATTTGAGTTTCTACATGCATTCAGAGTTTGCAAAATATCCTCTTGAGTTCTTCAATTCACCCTCTCAGCACCTCTTATTTTTCAGAGTTTGGAGATTGGCATTTTCAGAGAACTCTCTTTTCAGAATTCAGAGCTTTGGTTGTTCAGAGTTCTCTCTTTTGGGAATTGTGCCATTCAGACTTCAGAGTTTTCTTTTTCAGGATTTAAGAAGTCCCTACTTTGGAGTTATCTTTTTCAGGATTTCAGACTTCTCTATCTTGGGGATTTGGACTTTGAGGTTTTCAGAGGTTTTCATTTTGGGATTTCAGACTTCTCCATTTCGGAGGTTTTCACTTTGGGTTTTCGGAACTTGTCATTTCATATTTCTCCAATTCGGGATTTCAGAAGTCCCTACTTTGGAGTTCTCTTTTTCAGGATTTCAGACTTCTCCATATTGGAGGTTTGGACTTCTGGGTTTTTGGAGGTTTTCATTTTGGGATTTTAGACTTCTCCAGTTTCAGAGGTTTTTACTTCAGGTTTTCGGAACCTGTCATTTCAGACTTCTCCAATTCAGGTTTTTGGAGGTTTCCATTTCAGGATTTTAGACTTCTCCATTTCAGAGGTTTTTACTTCAGGTTTTCTAAACTTGTCATTTCAGATTTATCCAATTCGGGTTTTTAGAGGTTTCCACTTCAAGTTTTCGGACTTCTCCACTTCGGGTTTCTAATTTTTGGGTTTTCGGAGGTTGGAGATTTTCGGGTTTTTAGAATTCTCTTCTTTAACATTTCTGAACTTAGAATTTGATGTCTAATTCCACATCTAAGGGTAAGGAAAAGATGAAATATTCATTCCTCAGGGTTGCCCCTCACTCTTTCTTATCTTCCGACCTGGGAAACATAGGGGACACCGACCTCAGACAAATTGATTTTCTAGACTTCTTGGCAAGGGTAAAGGCACCAAATAAGAAACCCTGGATGCAAGCCATATATGATAGTGGGCTTGTTCTTACTACTGGTTTTCCCACATCCATACATTGCCCAAAATTTGTTTTGGCTACAGCAACCCACTACAATGAAAAATCTATGACAGTTAAAGATGTTGATGGCAAAGTTGTGATCCGCTTAGACCCAGAATTTCTTTGAAGATTTTCTCAAACTCCCTGACATTGAATATTACGCCACAATTTCACTAGAGTCAGTGGTGGAACATTGGGACAAAGAAGTGGAATTGTGCACAAAGGTCGTGTTGAAAAATTATTTGGCCAAGAGTTTTGCCAAATTACCAAAGACCACATATCGGTCAGACTTCATTTAGGAGGTCAATGACATCATTGTGCTACTATGTAGAGTCTCAGGTCTTCCCTTTACGAAGGAATTCCAGGAGTGGATGTTCTTATATATTACTACCATAAAAAAGAATAAGGAATTTATCAGATGGGGGGAGCATATCAGTAGCTCCATTTGTTATCAGTTGAGTAGAGTGCATTCTTCAAAGAGTTTCTATATGACATCCTTCTTGGTTTATGCTGCAACTGCTATGGGAGATTTCACCAGGTTGAATACCAAGGGTATTCGAAGCACCTCTCAAATCTATGATTTCTATCCTCAACTCACACTGGATGAGGGAAACAAGCACTTCTGTAGGATCAACAATGCCTTCTTTGTTGTTATTCTCTACCAATTCGATAAAGAGATGTATAATCGAAGTATTTCTAACGAATCCTTCAAGGAAGTGTGTGAGTGGGGATCTATCTACCTTCAGTTCCCCACATTCATTTACATTGAGATTCCTGACTTCGTAGGTGCTCCCAACAAGCTGCCAAGATGTCCCACCGACAAATGGATTCTACTAGAATTGGTTCGATAACTACTGGACTACCATAAGATCCAAAACAAATGACACAAAGTGGGAGTACAATTCCCTATTTCAATTGGTAGATACACTTGCCTAAATATTTACAAGGCTAAGAATGTAGATGCAAAAATGACAGAGGTAACCTTACGAGACTTTCCATCCATAGACTAATTTTGACTATTGGGGTAAATCCAGTGAAACAGGTCGGTCCAGTTCCCATGTGCCCTAGTTAGAAGACATTTGGATCCATTGTCAGGATGAATTCATCATCCGACAAAGAGACTATGAAAGGATAACTTTGGATGAGGTTCGGAAATTTGGAATAGTCGACGTCCCAAAAGACATGCAGGATGATGACGAGGTTTTGGATGAAGTGTATAAAAATAATAATATTACCAATCAACCATTGCCATGGATTGATTGGTATGTGGAAGAATGTTACAACACAAAGGAGAGAGCGGGGCCCATTCTGCAGAGAACTTACAGTTGGTTAGTTACCTTGGGAATCTCACCCAAGGGGTTAGAGTAACCTATAAATACAAAAGCCCCATCAACCATGAGCCAATCAACACCCACAAAGGGGAAAAGGTCTACCCAAAAGGCCCATACAATTCCAAAAAATATTTCATTTGTTGTTGGTAGCTCATCTCTCTCTAAGGCTCCTGTTTCTAAAGCCATGTCTCCTGCGGCACCAGTGAAAAAAGTAGTTGAAGTCAGTGATTCTCCAAGTGTCCCACAAGACCCATCATTTCCTTTTTCTCTTCCATTGTCGCTTCCTACATTAGTTCCTTCCACTTCTTTGATCATTTCTTCTTTCCCATCTCCTTCCATGGCCCAAGTATTCTCATCCCTTCTAGTTCTCTCAACTGGAGAAACTATTGGGTCACCCATTTCTTCTTCACTTCCATTAACACTTTCATTTCCTTCTGTATCATCTCCTAACATCATTGTATCGACTCCTATGTCCATCCTCACATCCACCACATCCATTAACACCACTACCATTCAAATTCCAACTAATTGTGTGGGTACTCTTGTTGTGACTAATGTTTCAGGTACTGAATCAACTATTATATCATCATCAACATTAGCCATTCCAGAATGGTTGTTTTGGAAGACTCCAAAGAAAAATAATAAAGTTCCTTTGGGGGATGTAATAGATCTAATAATATTGGAGCATACACCAAAGAGACATGCCAAGAAGTCAAATATTCTTTCAAGCCTGAAAGTGAATCCATCTGGGGAACACGTTGTAGTGGTTGCCACTCCCATTGAGGGAAAAAATAAGGAAACAATTACAGCTGCAGGTTATCAGATTTCTAGATTCTTAGTGGGAAAAAATATTCATGAAAGGGCAAAATAAGATATGCACACTACTCTTGGAAATCTATTGCAAAAATATGATAAGGATAAATCTTCTAAAGATGAGCTTAAGGTCAAGGTCGAGCAGCTCACTGCATTACTACAGAAAGTAATAAAGCCAACTCCATCTACTAAAGTCTTAACTACTACGGCTATGACATTTTCATCTAGCATTGATGATATTTCTCATCACGAGATCGAGAACATGGGCTAGAAAGGAAGATTAGTAGATGGATGGATGGAACGCATACTGCAGAAAGCTAATCCTATAAATAAATAAGATGTTTAGATATACAATGGATTGCAAATTGGAAAAATTGTTATTTGGAAATTAGATGAAGCTTTTTCGAAGGACAATAACAACCTAAATTTGAATTGGGCAACATGGAGTGAGATCAGAGAGGAAGATTTAGATCTACTCCTCCAGGAGTATGTAATTGATGATGCTGTAAATTTGTTCGAATATCAAAAGGCCATCGAATTTCGATGTCAGGTGCTGCAAGATTTAATTAAGAAGTTGGATGATCAACAAGTGGAAATTACATATGCTTTGAATGACATATTAGAGGAATTTGATATTTTTAACTACAAATTTTTCAACGAAAACATTGATGCTCTTCCAGAGGAGTAGATTAAGAAAAATTTCAGAGATTTGGGTTAAGCATGACGATGAGGTTACAAAAACTTTTGGTCGTGAATCTATTGATAGATTGGTTTTATAACAAAATTTCATAAGAAGATTGAAGAAAGTTTTGAGTAAACTTAGAAGATTTCTAGAAAATATCACGAGGGAAATTGATACAATAGATGTAGTGAATCACTACACATGTGGGCTAGGGGATGAGGAAATTCAAGGAATCATTAAACGCTTCATCGAGTATAAACATCGAATGGCTGCATGGGAGGAAACACAACAAAAACATGTAAAAGAAGAAGGTGTTGTAGAACCAGTAAAAATCTGAGAGGCCATGAAAGGACATATCCAATCTTTAGATTGGTTAGAGTTGCAGGGTTAACTGAGTCAAACCCTTACAACAAATTTTCTATTTTCATGGGAGCGTGTTCCCTTGAATTAACGAAATTTCTATTTTTAGTAAAATATTAGTTGAAGGCCCACCTGTAATGGCTCAGCCTAAAGAACATATAAATATTTAGGTGTATGAAGTCATTTGGGAGATAGATAGATCATATTTTGGTGAAGTTGATCTTTAAGCTTGGAAGAGTGCTTCAGAGATTTAAAACCTTTTAATTATATTCAGAGAAATATCTTGCCTTGAAGAATCTGATTTATTGTGCTAAATGGTTGATTGGTATATGCTTTGTGAATGTATGATTCATTAGTATAGATGATTTGCTTTCCTTTATTTCAGATTATCTTGTTTCATGTTATGGAAAAGTGATATAGCCATCTTTTATGTCATTTGTGGAAAAAGTGCTTTCCTTATTTTATTAAAATTTAGGTTATCATTAGCCATAATCAGTAAAATAAATGTTCAATCAAATTTTATCTCTCTATTATGTATGATTCAAGTTTTAACAAAGGAACGTATGCTTCTGGTTTGAGGTATTTTATATCCTTTGAAAGGAACGATAACCAGATCGTACCAAGCCAAGAACACAGATGCTAATCAAACAGCACGATCTATAAGATGAAAGGAATTCTCCAGAATAACTTTACATAAACCTTCGTAAACAAATGAGAAGCAATATCATATATTATTATGGAACTCGATGCAATTACATTGAGAATGGGCCTTGCTTAAATAGGCAAGTACTAACAATCTAACAACCAGTCAAGGTCATAGATCAAGCCATAAATCAAGGAAATAACTAGTCATCAAAGAACTAGTCAAGACCATAGATTTAGGAGAGAACTAGACATCAAGGATCTAGTCAATACCATAGATCAATGAAAGAACTATACCTAACAACTAGATAATATCTCCTAATATCTAAATAAGATCAAATAAATATCCACACACATAAGTGGGTGAGGATAAATACAATAAAGGTAAATAAAGTACCTAGGTGAACATGAGCTAAGGTAAATACCTACTCTAACACCCCCCTCAAGTGAAGCTAGGGGCCAAAATAGAAGTGGCATGTCCACAATATGAGTCCCGACAACTAGGCCTGATGAGGTACTCATGTACAATAACTGGGAAAAAGGGACACCGCAAGGTACCCAAAACCAGTAACAACAAAGTAAAGAGAGTAAAGACCCGCTCCAAGGCATCCTAAGAAGCTCGGCTCAAAAAAACTCGTACAATGCTGAAGAATTTTGGTGTGCAATGTGGTCTGAATCTATTGCTCGATCATTGAACTCAAAAAACAACTGACACTGGGCTTACACCAAAATAGCTCCATATAAGGAGACTATCAACGGAGTGATGTCGAAAGTGTAAAAAAAAAAACCACCAAACATAATTCAATCAACTGCTGCAAATAGGTGTGCCATGATCCAAGAACAATAACCAAAGCAACAAGGCAAGGACACAAACTCCAGAGTGTCACGATCCAAGCAAATCCAAGGTAACAAGGCAAGGACACAAAACCCAAAGAAGCAAGATCAACACCACACCCTCCCATACTACTGAATGGGTGGAGTGACGCTATAAATCTGTATGAGTTTTTCAAAACAACTACCTCGAACACTGAAAAAACTAACACTGGGCTCCACCAAAATAGCTCCCCCCACAAGAGAGACTATCAACATGCCAAAAGTGTTGAAAATACAGGTACAAAAATCTCTCAACAAACAAGAGAGATACACTACACCGGCTAAAGAAAAATGCTCAAAACAAGAAGCATAAAAATGCATAAGGTATAGAAAGTGGAGCAAGAGGCCGAATGGTGGAGGAGTCACGCCTGTAGAGTCCTCTCAAGTGAATGCCTATGTCACCTCCACAAGTGATCAAATATCCACCCCAAATCAACATGGATGGATGAAGAAGATGCCTGCATACGACTTGGTGTAAAATTCATAATGAGTGCATGCAAAAGAACATCAGAATGTGTGTCAGGTTGATCATGTCTGATAGCTGAAATCTTAAGTTTCTCAATCCTGAGTGAAGGTGCAAAACTCATGTGTTGCTCATGATCCTCAGAAAGAGTCGAACGAACAAAAAAAGGAGCTCTATCAATGTGTGATACCAATGAAGTATCTACTCGAAAACTGAATGTCATGACGAGAATTCCACTTAACATGTGGAATAGAGGAGATAATACCTTGTGAATGTCTTTCAATAACTCCTGCTAGTGAGACCCATAGAACGGAGCATGTGAGAACTGAATGTAGTTGTATGATTTTTAAAAAAGCCATGCAGCTGAGCAGAAATAGGATACACAACATGTGGTACTGTAATAGGCACAGATGTGGAAGAGCATGCAGTAACAAGCCTCATAGGTTTAGAAGCATCAAAAGTAGGTTCAGGCTCAAAGACTGGCAGATCAATGTTAGTGGGTACAAGAGCAACAACTGCAAGTGGACTAGGAGCATGGATATGGTTTTCCACAATATGATGGTGATGCTGTAGGCTAGCATCGTGAATGCGTGATTGTAGAAGAGAATTTCGCTTCTTGAGTGATCTATTTTCTTCCACAAATTTTATAATATTCTCTTAAAGTCCACATACTTTAGAGAAAATCATATCATTCTCAGAATCCATGATAGGTACAAACTATAACTCCCAAAAGGTTAGGACGTCAGGCTCAGCCAAAATTGCATCCACAATTGATTACAACACTCCTCCATATTTGGCACTTTATAATTATAGTGCAAGCCTAAAAATAAATAACTCCAATGGAAAGAGAATGAAAAAATAAGCACTTTTTCAAAAAACGGCACTCAAAACTGAGTTACCGATCAAAAGTTACAAGCTTTTTAATATTTTGCTCTGTTATTTATTTTAGGTGCCACTAAAACAAAGTAAAATGTTGTTGCCTTCACCACACAAATAAAATTAAAGGGGGCTGAAGTTAAGCATGCTTCTGCTAAAAATTACTATTTCTGGACTTTGTAAATAGTTACCTTTACTGCCACAAATAATGACTTGCGGATTTGCCCAAAATAGTAACTACGTGCACAGCGTTTGTGGACCCCTGCCAAAAAAGGAAAGATCTGAAAACCTTCCTATGCACAAACCGGGATAGCTATGCCGCAACAAAAAATTACCTTGCACAGATCTCAAAAAATACAACAAACCAGAAAAAAAACCTACGGTTTCTTTTCTGGTGGATGCGAATCCCGAGGTGAACCAATGTGCTTCTCTGCAACAACAAAAAATATCCACAAAAAATGGCTGTCTTTAGAAACAGTTGAGTTTACAGTCGATCTTATGGTTTTCACACCTCCCGGATCCAATGGAAGCCTTTGTTTTCCATAAAAATGCACGCAGGAACAAAAAATGACCAAATCCCAAATATATGAATACACAAATAATCTATTTGCCAATTAAAACTTACAGATGGATGCTAACAACAATCTCTTGCTCTGATACCATGAAAGGAACGATAACCAGATCATACCAAGCCAAGAACATAGATGCTAATCAAACACCACGATCTATAAGATGAAAGCAATTCACCAAAATAACTTTACATAAACCTTTGCAAACAAATGAGAATCAATATCATATATTATTATGGAACTCAATGCAATACATTGAGAATGGGCCTTGCTTAAATAGGAAATGAATAACAATCTAAGAACCAGTTAAGGTCGTAGATCAAGCCATAAATCAAGGAAATAAACTAGTCATCAAAGAACTAGTCAAGACCATAGATTTAGGAGAGAACTAGACATCAAGGATCTAGTCAATACCATAGATCAAGGAAAGAACTATACCTAACAACTAGATAATATCTCCTAGTATCTAAATAAGATAAAAAGAAATATCCACACACATAAGTGGGTGAGGATAAATACAATAAAGGCAAATAAAGTACCTAGGTGAACATGAGCTAAGGTAAATACCTACTCTAACATCCTTTATAAGTTACAATGGAAGAAGGTGATTAACGGTGCAAGCATCCTACTCACATTAACCCTTCCTAAGATTAAAATATTCCTTTATTTGGTGCATCACCATCCCTATCATAGTTTCCTTTTTATGCATAACTCTTTCCCTAAAACCATGACAATGTTATCATAGGACTAGATATCCCTTTTATGAAACTAGGATTAGTACAACACTTAGTTTAGGAAGAGGAAGATGACATTCTCCAGAGGTTCAGCTCGAGCCAAGTTCCATAGCTTGAGAGGTGATCTCATGTGTCCCCAATCACACCAAACATCCTGCTTATAGTTTTTCCATTCAGGGGGTGTAGTGATTTGGTGACAATAATCTAATTATAAAATATTCCACCAAAATTTTGGGGGCATAGACTCCCTCCAAGCCATTACCATGACATAAGGCTATCCTATCAAATTTGGTGAATACTCTAGGAAACATATTTTTTCCTCTTATGCCCAAATATGTGTACTAGTGGAAACCTCAAGGCCCATTCAAAAATCCATTCACATCTTCTCCCCGTTTGGAACCTTGATCCAACAAGTAGATGAATGTATTCCCTTTAGTTGCTACTTATGTAATGAAAATCATCATAAACAATAGATGTGCCCTAAGCTATGGAGAAATCTGGAGAGGGTGGAAAAGCCATTCAATCCTGAAAAGAGTTGGGTGGAAAAACATAGCCCTGTGTCTACCCCCAATCTGCTAAATTCTAGTTCCAAGAAGCTGAATAAAAATGAATGCCCTAAGGATGGAAAGGAATTAGAAGCTTCGTAGTTAGTTACTAAAGAAATCCCTAAAGATGGCAAGGTTATGGAAATTTCATATTTGGTAGCTTTGCATTTGGTTAATGAAGAATTTTCTAAAGACAGAAAGGTTATGGAATCATTGCAAGGTTATGGATAGGGTGGATGAGACCTTGATCTTAAATGACATATTTACCACGAATGATCCGAAAATGGTTTTTACCCTTTGGGTACCATTTTAAAATATTTCGGATAGTATTAAAAATTTATCTTTTTCAAATTTAACTTTCGTGATTTAAATAGGAATATTACAAATCCATTATAAACTGATCACAAGCTGAATGTATAATGCACTCAATTTTATTTTAATTCATCTAAAATTGATTTTGCATACTAATGTGGATAATGGATTAAATTTTAGATTTAATGCAATTTTCCCAGTTAATTTTTTTTCTTATTCAGTTACTCATTCCATTTTATTTTATTTATATATGATAATAAACAATAAATAGACTAAAATAAAATACACATGTTGATAATGGAGTTCACTGATTCGGGCTACTTCTCCGGATTCACTTAATCATGAATCAATCTATTAACTAACACTTGAAGTATAATTTTTACCTTCTGAAGTGAATAATATACCATTTTCACCTGTAAATGAGTGAATTCAAATTTGGAAAACTTTGCAATTTTTTCAGAAACACGTTCACAAATCCATTTGTGGCTCTACAGTATCTCCACAATGCGATCTCCGTGTAATTGTGTTAGAATACACACCTACACCTAGAAAATTATATCACTTCACAAATCATAAATGACATCAATGGATTTATCTCATAATTTAGAACAATTCTCTAGTTTACACCAAGAGATAATTCCTCGACTAAGACCTCCAAAAATGTCGATCTTTGAAAACTACCCCGTAAAGCCTCATGGCACTGCTCGGACAGAATTACTTAATAAATAGCCCGAGCTCCTTTTTATATTTGGGTGATCCCTTATGTCATGCTGGTGGGGTATGTGTATTTTAATATCAGTGATGAGGGTTCGAATCCCACTATCAACTCCACCTATTTTATAAAACAATGCCCACTATGAATATGTTTAATGTCACCATGCATTTTGTGTGTTGCCCATTATTTTCCACATATACCTGCACTTGTTATGGTATATGCTATGTTTCTTTTGTTCCCCCACTTTCCACATATCCTCTCCATTAAAATGTGGGAAATATTTGTTTTTTGTTTTATAAATACCATGAGGTGGCTTTCACCCTTTTTGAATGGTACACCATGTTAATTGTGGCTTGGGCCACGTACCTCACTATTTTTCTACCACATGCCCAAAAAATCTTTGTAACATGTCCAAACATATGTGTTTCACATGTCAACATGTGATTTGTCCACCTCTACTCGTTGACCACCAATGGACCAAAATTTGACCGATCATAAATTTTACATACAGACTCGGATTTGGTCCATTAAAATGTGTTGGAAAGGCCTTGATGAGATCTACACAATAGTGATGACTCCAATTGATTCTGAAACCATCCATATTTTCCATGTGTCACTTCCACATTGGTCAGTTGACCCTGTCTACTATGCAAGTTTACCAAACTTTTACTAACCATATCTTCAGCGTATGAGCTTCGTTTTCCACATTCCACATGTCATCGTAAAAATCTCGAAACACCCTACCACTTGGTCCTAGTTTAGGGAGATTTAGGGAATTCTCAAACGTCCTAAAAATGTCCTCCAGATCAACAAAAGATCTGGAAATATTTATGAAAGCATTCAATTGGAATAGGTCAGCACAAGGACTTTGGGGCAATGGGAAAATCATTTGTTCATAAGCCTATGGATAGAGATTTAGAAAATACAGAGGATCCATCCCTAAATACTACAGGGGTAAACAACCAGAAGTCCCTAATTTCCAAAGGAAAGGATCCTCCCATCCATTGCAGGAACTTTTATAGATTTGATACTAAAGTCTAACCAGACAAGGGGCCAAGTAAAAGTCTTGAGGATAGGACAAATGGCTCCATTTCCAAATCAGATGCCAAGATGAATGTGAAACATGGCTAAAAAATCACCTTAGAGGCTTTCTATACAGGAAGTATCACTTCCCCCTTATATAATCCATGATGATTATATAGACCTAGAATTTCATGAGTCTCAATTCCCCTAAAACATGTCGCTTGGTCAAGTGGCTTACGGGAGAAGAAAATCTTGGAATGTTTCTTCTTCAGGAAACTAAATTGGAATTGAACAAGATGGAGTCTTCCATAAAGTATTATTAGTCATCTTATAATTAGGAGGAGGTTTGTTCATATCGTTTCTTGGGGGGATCCTTACACTATGGAACCTGAAGTTATTCAAGGGTCAGTTGATTTCTAAATCAACTCCGGGAATCAATATGGAGTTTTTTGAACTCCTCTCACGTGCATATTTTGTGGTCTCCAATGTGTATGGGCGTACAAGTATTCCTGAGAAGAAGAAATGTTGGAATGTTCTGCAATCCCTTAGAAGTCAATTTCAGCTCAAATGGATTATAGCACGCGAATTCAATGCTATTATTAATTTAGGTGAAAATGAAAAAGTGGGATAGAGACCCTTTCGGTAAATTCATCTGATTTAATGAATTTTGTTGTAATATGGCATTAATTGATGTTGTTCCCAAAAATGAAACTTTTACCTAGACCAATCGTCATTCAAATTCAAAGGCCATTTAGGAAAGGCTAGATAGATTCCTGATTAGTTCAAACTGGAGTATGGAGAATTTCTAGTTTTTAGCCTCGATTCAACTTTTTTCTAGATCTTATCACTACCTTGTTTCCCTCCATTTTGACTCGGAAATAAAACTAGTGGGATTTCCTTTCAAGATGGTATTCATGTGGTTTTTGGATCCTTCTTTTGAGGAATTCCTTTTGGAATATTAGAAAGTTAGAATTTCTTGACGTATGTATTTCATACATCTTAAAAATATGCAGCATCTCAAATCTATGGCTAGAGCTTGGAATAAAAATACTTTGGGGATGTGTTTGGAAATAAATTCGAAGTGGATGAGGACCTCCAATCTATCCAAGAAGTCACTCTTAGATAAGGTACCTCTGATTATTTAATCAAAATTGAGAAATTCCATGTTGATAAACAAAACCAAATTCTGAAAAATGGAGGAGGTCTTATGGAAAAAAAAATCTATAGTCAGTTGGCTCAAGGAATGAGACATGTCTACCAAAATTTGAGGGAAGCTCAATAGAATCAAGAAAATCTCCCACCCCTTAGGAAGACTAATTTTAGACCTAGAAGAAATCAAATCTAAAGTTGTGAAGTTCTTTCAAAAACTCCTAAATAACAGGAGCGATTTCAACCTTGTGCTATTAGAATACTCCCTAGACATAAAATTCCTACGCTGATCTATGAGGTGGAGGGATATTCCATAATTAAGATAATCACTGAGTAAAGAGTAATAACAATGGTTTTCCAACTGTGATCCTATAAGGCTCCTAACCCAGATTGTTTCCAAATAGGGTTCTTCCAAATATTCTGGCACATTATTGGTAACGATTTTTGGGAAGTTGTTGAAGAGTTCCGAAACTGGAAATCAGTGCTTCGGTATTAGAATTCCACATTCATTGTTCTTGTCCTAAAAAGTATTATCCTATATATTTTGATGATTTCAGACCTATCGCCCTTTGTAATTCCATCTACAAAATTATCTCTAAAGTTCTGACCAATATAGTGGAGGGGCTAATGGATAAATTAATCTTATAAAGTCAAAATGGATTTACGAAAGGAACAAGTATTTTAAATGTAATTGTTGTATCTCATGAATCCATTCACTCTCTCAGTCACAGTAAAAAATAAGTGATGCTCATAAAGCTTGATATGATGAAAGCCTTTGATAGAGTGAACTAGACCTTTCTAGAAAAAACTCTAATCAAGTTTGGATTCCCAAAGGATTAGATATATTTGATTAAATATTGTATTTCTTCACCCTCCTTTTTTTTAATCAAAAGGATCCCAACTGGGTGATTTAATGCCTCATAAGGACTCATGCAGGGATACCCCTATCGTCATTTATCTTTATTCTTATTGTTGAGGTGCTTGGAAGAAAAATTAAAAGACATGTTGATATGGGGGTATTAAAGGGGCTTTGGATCTTCTCTAGAATTGAGGCTCTATCCAATATGATTTTTGTGGATGATACACTTCTCTTAGGTGACCCCTCAATTGTCGAGGCCAAAATGTTAAAAGAAATTCTAGATGATTATGAATTTGCCTTTGGTCAAAAGGTCAGTGAGATTAAATCAAAAGTTTATTTTCTTAATGTTCCTCCCTAATTGTAGTGGAGGTTGGCCTCCATCTTTGAATTCCCAATTGGATATTTTCCCAGCTCATACCTTGGAATGTCCCTATTCAATGGTAAGGTTGGAAAAGAGCATTGGAAAATTGTCCTCATGGAAGGGTAAGCATCTCTATCTGATGGGTTGGGATCTCTTAGTGAAAACCTCACTCCAAACAATCCCATCTTACTTCATGCCTCTCTCCAAAAAGAATTCCTCAATAGTAAAGGTCATCACTTCCATTCAACATAGATTTATCTAGTGTAGGAAAGAAGATAAAAAAAAAATTTGTTTGGTTTCTTGGGACAAAATATTTTATCCAAATAGGGATGGTGGTTTGGGTTTTTGAGACTCCTTCTCCTTCAATTTGGCACTTGGGTGAAAATTAGTGTGGTGGATTTATTAGGAAGGCAATTGGCTTTGGAGCAAGGTATTTCAAGGCAAATACTTTGATTTGGTATCTCATGTCGAGATCGTTTCCAATATTTCCTTCCCTAAGGGTTCGATTATTTGGAATTTTCTCACGTTCTATCTCTTCCTCCTACATCCTTCTATAAAATGGTTTTTGGGGGATGGTTCACAGGTTAAGTTTTGGGATGAAATATGGTAAAAAATTGTGCCCCTATTGAGTTTTCCTAGACTTTCTAGTACCATTACATCGTCCCTCCTCATTTTTGGTCCTCTAATCAAACATTATCTGATGGAATTTGGGGGTGGAAAACTATGATAAAAATCTATGGATCCCCTTGTTAGGTACTTCTCTGATGCTAAATTAAATTTAGTTCACTCTCTACAAATGTATTTAATTTCTCATTCCATCTTGGGGATCAATATGTTTAGAAGGAATCCTCTTCTGGGGAAATCATTGTTAAGGAAGTATATCACTGGCTGACTAATCACCCTGCTTGCATCATTCATAGTTTCCATGCAGATAAGATTGGGTTAAGGAAGGCTTGCCTAAGGCCAATTTTTTTTTGTCTTATGGGAAAACCACTCACTTGTGAAAATATGATGAAGCATGGTTTTTTTTTTTCCCTATCGATTCCCTCTTTGTGAAGAATCCTTTGAATTTTTCATTCACCTCTTATTTCACTTTCCTTATGCTCAATATTTTTATTCGATAGTTTGGAATAAATGGGATATTCATTATTTCTTCCTTGATAACATTAGCAACCTTCTCTCTCAATGGGATCTCTTTCTTTCACTCAAGGGTTTCAACATGATCTGGAGCCTCACTCTTGCGGTGGTTATCTAGGGCCTTTTGCTAGAAACAAACAAAAGGATTTTCAATGACATGTATCTCTTATCCCCATTATTTTGGATCCACTCTGAAGCTATAATCTCATAATATGTTTCTTCTTGGTTCTCTGACCTTATTGTCTCCTACCTCCTCGACAGATATTTTTGTGTAAGATAGCCTCTCATTCCCTCAAAATTCTCTACCAATCTTGTTAATGGGGCTTGGAGTGGATTAAATCTTCTGTGAGCTAGCTACTACCTAGTGATAGTTAGGAAAAATCAAACTTTGATGGGGCCTCAAAAATTAAGCCTAGCTCTATTGGTAGTGGTTGTTTAATGCAAGACCCATAGGGCCAACCCATGTTCATGATGGTCCTAGACTGTGGTTGGGAAACCAATAATGTAGCGTAAGCCTACACCCTACTCTTTAAGCTTAGAGAAATTACAAAGTAGGAATGGATGAAATTTTAGATAGAAGGTGATTCTAAAGTGATCATCGAGGCTCTCAAATATCAATCAAATGTGGCCTGGAATTTGAATTAGATTATTCAAGAATACTTATTTTTGTTAAAAGGATATGATGAAATTTTCTTCTCTCATATTCTACGACTTGGGTATATTATTATTGATCTTCTAGAAAATTATGGGGTTTAAATGATTACAAAGGAAGGGTCTCATTTAAAGGTATGGTGGGAGAAATTCCCAATGGATTTCAAAAGGGCCCTTATTAATGACTTTAATAATTAGTCCTTAATGTGATGGTCCATCGAGCTCCATGCTCAGGCATGTTATCCCTCACACATGTGGATTGGATGTTGAAGAGGGGGAGAAATTGTGATCTCTTCTTAGCTTAGGTGGTAATCACTCCATTCCCACTATATCTAACTGGTTTCTTTCAAATTTTGACACCACAAGTCATGGCAAAGTGGGAGCTTCTAAGTTGGATTTATTGGAGCCTATAGATAGAAGCGTTCCTCGGGGGAGGCTCTATGTTGAGCCTTCTCGAGCTAGTCATAGGTCTCACTGTGCTATTCAAAGTTCCCTAATTCATGGGGAATTAGTGGAATATTATTTTAAAGGATGGTTGGAAGGAAGGATTCACAACCCTTATATGCAAATTTAGTTTTCTAGAGCTTGGTCGGTTGCTAAATAATTGGATGGGATCAAGGAGGAGGAAATACAGACTCATTTGCATGGCCTCATGCTTGACCCTAAGAAATTTGTGGGATGATGCAATGTCTTTTATATTCCCCAAGGTATCAGTGTGCCAATATATTGTCAAATGCTTTGGGGAAATTCCTTTTGAATGTGCACCATCTGGAACTAGAAAAAGTTAGAGATACAAGGGCTATGGAAGCTACATTCCACTCTCATCCTATCCT
Organism: Taxus chinensis; assembly: GCA_019776745.2. Classification (NCBI taxonomy): domain Eukaryota; kingdom Viridiplantae; phylum Streptophyta; class Pinopsida; order Cupressales; family Taxaceae; genus Taxus; species Taxus chinensis. Next base: position 722,902,830 of record CM034151.1, on the reverse strand, counting down.
TGAATCCCTGATGGTGTTGGAAGCCGAGAAGAAATCAATAGCAGACCATTTGGGATTTGAGATTCCCCCTAAAGCCATTGTCAATTTTCTTTGTGGAGAATATTCCATTTTTTCTAATTAGACTATGTCTGTGGATTTTGATGTGGTTTTTCTTTCCCGTAGCAAATGTAAATTTTTTAGGGATGACATCCTACTTTAATGTTCTAAGTGTTTTTAGTTATGTGCATCTCTCGAAATATATTAAACTTTGTTGTTTTTTACAAGAATAGGTTGGCTAAAAGAGAAAATTCTCATTAGCATACTCAGTCACCTTTGCATGTTAATATGTAATACATCTAAATGCTAAGATGAGCTACGCTATCTCTAAGATCTTAATTACAATTTTTGTGAGCTATGGCCCTTTGTTTAGGTAATATAAGCAAAAAATTTGTTGAAATTGTTGCTTAACAATGATTTTATTTATTCAAGGTCATAATTGATAAATTGGTTCATGGCATGTACATCTAGGCATACACAAATTCAAAATTACAAGATTTTTTGTTATTGCTAAAAAATATTATAAAGCAACACAATGTGGGTGATACTAGAGTAAGTGCACCAAGTTGGGGGGCCAAAAAGTGGACAAAAATCTGAAAATGAACAAAACACGATCACGTTTTGCAATAATTTGATCATGTTATGTTTTATTAGGCTCAGGAATTCATGAATCTAAAACATGTATGCATTATAACGCATACACGTTTCTATGAGCACAAAACGCCTACACATTTTTCTCTATATGAAGTTTGTAGGGGCTAGGAGCTGTATTAGTAAAATAAATGTTAAGAATACTTTAAATTTATTTTACTAAATATAATAAATTAGGTCCACTTTGCACCTGATGGAAATTGTACCATACTTATGATAGTGATAATATAGAAGATAGTTTTTCAAAATCATTTGGTCAGTTTTACTCATTTTCATAATTTCAGGAAGGACCTAAGACTTTCAAGCCATATATATTATAATCAGTATTTGTTTTATGAAAACATATAGTTGTTTTGTAGGTTTTTAGACCTTTTAGATTGGATTTGGCCCTACCATTGTTGGAACTGGTACTAATTTTGAAATTTTTTCCAGAATTCACTTTAGTGACCGTGAATCAACTCTATGATGTTTGTCTACTTCTTACTAAAATGAAATCCTTACTAAAATGATGTTTAGGGTTTAGTTTTTAGAATTTAAAGTTTATGGTTTAAGTTTTAGGATTTATGGATTTGGTGTTTAAGTTTTAGGGTTTAAGGTTTAAGTTTTAGGGATCAATATTTAGGGTTTGGGTTTTAGGGTTTAGGGTTTAGGGTTTAGGGCTTATTATTTAGTGTTTAGGGTCTAGGGTTTATGTTTTTGGGCTCACAGTTCAGGGTTTATGGTTTATGGTTTAGGGTTCAGATCTCATGGTTCAGGGTTTATGGTTTAGGTCTCAAGGTTTAGGGTTTAGGGCTCAAGGTTGAGAGTTTAGGGGTTAGGGTTAAGGGTTTAGGGGTTAGGGTTTAGGGCTTAGTAGTGCTCAATCCTTGGATACATGGAGACATCGCTACTTGGATTCCATTTATATTGATAGAGATATTTGTAAATTTGTGTTATGGCCTCTAAATTTATATGAATTTCAAGTTGTTTGGAAATCTCATCACACTCTTCACTAGGCTTGATGGCTACCCATATCTTTTTGAAGGAACTTTTTAAAGCATCTATGGGTTTATCATAGAAGTAATTATCAGTGAATGGAAGGTCACTAAGTCGTAGGCCAAGTTACTCCCATTAAAAACTAAACAAGAAAGAATTACTAGGTGATTGATAACCCCTTTGTGTTCGTAGCCATTCCATTATTGTTGTGCTTATTTTAAACACTTTAGGAATTTCTATCAAATTTGTTATCTATTCCGGTAGAAAAATATATTTCTCTTTCTCCAGAGTAGATGATACTACAGGAAATTTGGTTATGATCCTACACCTCTGTATTAGTATATTCTTTATGTTTCTTCTATTTCCTTTGAAATTAATTTTTTTGTTTCTAATGAGTCATCTTGGCTTGCATAATACCATACATGGAAATATGAAAAATGTGAAATTTGTTTCAGATTGTAAAGAAATTTACATTCAAGAGTGAATTATATGTGGGGATAAACCATTTTTGTAGAGATGTGTAATATGCATTACACGGCAAAAGGTAAATGGCATATCCATTTAGTTACTTGCCCCACCTCTCATAAATAAGGTAGTTGTACAAGAAGACTTCATGATGGTTCTGGGTAGAAGACTAGGAAATGTTGATGAAATATGGTTCAGGGTTTAGGGTATAGGATTTATGGCTTATGGTCCAGGGCTTAAGGTTTAGGGTTCAAGGTTTAGGGTTATGGTTTAGGATTTAGGGTTTAGGTTTTAGGGTTTATGGTAGGGTTTAGGGATTAGGTTAAGGGCTTAGGTTTTAAGTTTTATGGCTTAGGGTTTAGGGTTAAGGATTTAGTGTTTAGGGTTTATGGTCTATGGTTTAGGGTTTAGGGTCTATGGTTTAGGGTTTAGGGTTTAGGGTTCAGGGTTTAGGGTTCAAGGTTCAGGGTTTAGGATTTAACATTTAGGGCTTAAAGTTTAGGGATTATGGTTTAGGGCTTAGGGTTTAGGGCTCAAGGTTCAAGGTTCAGTGTTTAGGGTTTAGGGTTTAGGGTTTATGGTTTAGGGCTCATGGTTTAGGGTTTAGGTTTGAGTGTTTAGGGTTTAGGGCATGGGGTTTAAGGCTCAGGGTTTAAGGTTTATAGTTGAGTGTTGAGGGTTGAGGTTTTAGAGCACATGGTTTAGGGTTTAGGGCTTAGGTTTTAAGGCTTATGATTGAGGATTGAGGGTTTAAGGTTTAGGTTTTAGGGTTTTAGGTTTAATGGTCAGTGTTAAAGGTTTAAGGCATAGGGTTTAGAGTTTAGGGAAAACGGTTCCTCTGCTTCATAGGAAAAAAATTCAAAGGGATCCATCACAATTTTATACCTTTCATGTACTGATGTTTTGAAGGAGGGAAATTTATAAATTCATGTTATGACCTCTAAATTTGTATGACATTCAAGTTGTTTTGGAAATCAAATCACACCCTTCACTAGGCTTGATGACTGCCCCTATATTTTTGAAGGTCCTTTCGAAAGCATCCATGGGTTTATCATAAAAGGATTTATCAATGAATGGAAGGTCACTAAGTCATAGGCCACGTGAATCCCATTCAGAAGTAAACAAGAAATATTTACTAGGTGATTGATAACACCTTTTTGTTCTTATCTATTCCCCAGTTGCTATGCTTATTTTGAAAACTTCAAGAAGTTCTATCAAATTTTGTATCTATTCTAGTAGAAGAAGAGCTTTCTCTTTCTCCAGAGGAGAGGATATCGTAGGAAATTCAATTCTAATCCTACACCTCTGCGTTGGTATATTGTCTATGTTTCTTTTATTTCCTTTGAGATTAATTTTTGTGTTATGATGGTTATTGTTTCCAGCTTCCAATGGGTCATCCTGGCTTACATAATACCATACTTAGAAATATGAGAAATGTGAAATTTGTTTAGGGTTTAGCATTTAGGGCCCATGGTTTAGGGTTAAATGTTTAGGGCTCTAGGTTTAGGGTTTAGGGCTCGAGGATCTAGATGTAGGGTTTAAGGCTCAGTGTTTAAGGTTTAGGGTTAGGGTTTAGGATTTAGGGATCAGGGATTAGGGTGTATGGTTCAATGATTAGGGTTTAGGGTTTAGGGATTAGGGTTTAAGGTTCATGGTTTAGTATTTATGGCTCAAGGTATGGGGTTTAGAGTTATGGGTTTAATTTTTAGGTGTTAAAGCTCATGGCTTTGGATTTAGTGTTTAGGGTTTAGGGCTTAAGGCTTAGGGTTTATGGTTTAGATTTTAGGGTTTATGGTTTTGGGTTTATGGTTTAGGGTTTAAGGTTTAGGGTTGAGGGTTTATTATTTTGGTTTTAGGTTTTATATTTTATAGTTTAGGGTTTAGGTCTTAGGGGTAAGGGTTGAGAGTTGAGGGTTAAGGGTTTAGGTCATAAATTGCAAGGTTTAGGGTTTAGTGTTTAGGATTTAGGGCTTATAGTTTACCATTAAGGGATCGGGTTTAGGGTTTAGGATTCAGTGTTTAGCATTAGGTTTTAGGGTTTACGGGTTAGGGTTTAGGGTTTAGGATTTAGTTTTAATGGTTTAGGGTTAAGGGTTTAGAATATAGGGCTCATGGTTCATGGTTTAGGGTTTAGGGTTTAGGGATGAGGGTTCAGGGTTTAGGGCTTAAGGCTCATAGTTTAGGGTTTAGGGGTCATGGGTAAGGGCTTAATGTTTAAGGTTTAGGGCTTAGGGCTTTGGGTTTAGGGATCATGGTTTAGGGTTTAGGTTTAAGGCCTCAAGTTAATTTTTTAAGGTTTAGGGTTTCAATTACAGAATTTAAATGCTAAACTCTTAAGTCTGAATGTTGATATCCTAAAAATTACATATGTACTGACCATATTATATTATTAAAAACTATCTCCTAAACTGTGACTAATGGATCTGTGAGACTAGTTCCATAAGGTGCAGAGTGACCCTAATTTCTTATATTTACTAAAATAAATTTAAAATATAAATAACAATAAATTAAAAACTTATACTTAAACATTATTTTTTTAAATAGAAGCATGCCAAAAGGACATATAATGTTCATACTATGAAGAACATGTACGTGTTATAGTGCGTACGCGTTTTATGTTTTTAAATTTTCCAATCCATGGCTCCAGGCTTAGATCCAGTTCAGATCCCCAAGCCTCAGGCATGGACCTGCACAAACACAAAAAACAACGTGTTTTTGTAGGAAAATGTAAAAATGCCACTTCCTCCATGATAAATCAACATAAAACAATCGATTCGTATAAAAAACATTATACCACGACATAGAGCAGAGTTTCTTCTTACTAAAAATATAAATTTTCAAATTTTCTGACTAATATAAGGTTTCCATATTATTTATTTTCTAATTGTGCCTTTTTATAGATAGTTTTTGAAGTTTAAATATGTCTATGTTTTGTTATGTATTTGTTTTTTGGCTGATCGAAATTGAATAAAAATTATAGTAGCACAAACTAGCCCTAATTATATACATATTAAAAAAAATCTAATTTATGATTTTTTTTAGGTAGTTAGGGGGGGGGGGGGGCACGGTCGAACCTCCATTATTTTTTAAAACTTAAAATTTATGTACTAGAAAAATCATTAAAAACTTAATACTTGCTAAAAAATTCTAAAAAACATTCTAGCACAAACAATATGCTCCTAGCTATCTTTCTGCCAACTGGTTTTCAAAAATACTAAATGGTGCTAAAAAAATGGTGGGGGGCACAAAAGTCACTCTGTTATGTTTTTTGACAAAATCAAGAGAATGTATTGGTATTTTAGTTATTTTACCCACTTAAAATTATTTTTTTTCAATAAAATTTAGTAGCTTAGAAACTAGACTCAAAATGCTACGATTCATGTTTATACAACATCTTCCAGTTTTGAGTGTAACTATTTCAAAAAAATCGTACAAGCTGAAGTTTTTTATTTTTCAAAAAAATGCATCCACTTAAGATCCCCTTTTGGCCCCCCAACTTGGTGCACTTACCCACTATAGCTATATTGATTATGTGATTTTTAAAATTTCATCTTATGAGAATGTTTTAAGGCCAATTTTAATTTTAATCACGGGATTAAACATTATAATTTTTAAGATTGTGTGAAATGAAATTATATAGAGATATAGGCATTTTAATAATATCCATGAAAAAATAGCATTATATTAGAAAAGAAGAGCAAAAACATGTTTCCAACTTTGATCAAAACACACCCACCTTTTCAATTGATTAATATTTGAATTTACAAACCATTAATCCTATTTGATATGTCATATGCAATGAAATGTTTTATTGACACATGTTTCACATTTACAAATAAAAATGTACATCCATCCTAGCATATTTTTCACCTCAAGGGAAACTGATAGATTTTTTATTTGAAGTTATTCTCCCATAAAAATCCCAATAGACTAATGTTTCCTCGAGTTCCACCTCCTAATGTGAAAATTACACGATTAACTGCTAAGCTATTTTTTCTTACCAATGTAGTTTGAAATTTTTTCTCTAATTATTGTTTTGCAATACTTGTAATTATTAACCAAGTAGAATCTTATCTCAATACCTTCAAGTTCTTGGCAATATTCTCATTAATTATTCTCAATATCATGGTCAATGGTATATATTTATACCTCTTTTTCTAGCACATTGTTATCAAATTTGTGTCTTATAAAATATTCAAACTCTCTTACTTGTTCACTTCCACCAAATGATTATTTTTAAATAATTAAAGTGTGCATTAGCATTGGGTTCGAGTAGGTTCTAATATTAGACTCATTAAGGAATTTTAAAATCCTATGCACCTATAACTTAATCCTAGTAAGAAAATTCAAATTGATTCTCTCCACTGAAGGGATTCTCGTTTCCATTTACATGTATATCACTAAATCATACACCTTTTATATGCACACTAATTAAGTATTTTTTTCTTACGTGAGTACTCAATAAATCCATATCACATAGTCCTTTGTATAGAAACAATATAATTCCTTGTAAATGTGGAGCCAACATAATGTGACCATAAGAAAAAAATTCTCACCCTCTCCAACCTCTTGAATTAAAGGGATGAGATGGCCACCCCACTTGTATCCAGATCTACAAAATGTCCAATGGTATGCCCAAAAGTTTCACAAATGTGGAACATGATAACAAACTATATCATGATGTAATACTAAATATTATTGACATATATAATGTTTGTATCTCTCAACGCCAATAAAATAATTATAAACCTCCTTGTAATGTATAGCATTGCATGATATCACATGGAAACAAAAAATAGGTAGTGATAGGATCTTCCATAAATTGTTTGATGTTTTTTTACACTTATCCATTAGGTAACCAAAATGTACAAGTATTTGCATCACATCACACACATAAAAAACTAATAATTTTATGTAATGGGATGTTTGGCCTAAATAGTTCATTACCCCTACCTTAGGTCTATCAATCAAATCCTTGTTAGTTGTATCAAGGATCAAGGTTATCACTATGTACATAGATCTCTCATCATGAAACTTATGTGAGAGAATATCCATTTTCAATGCAAAAAAACATACAAAAATGACACATTAGATATTAAATTACAAGAAAATATTGTATACAAGTTATCTGGCATGTATATCTTTGGCTAAAATCATAAAATATGAGTGATATGACACTGGCACAATAGTGAATACCATGGACAAAACCATCAACATGAGAGAAAAATTATTTATAATTTTGGATGAAGCTATCACAATTTAGATGAATAACATGATTTATTTTTATATTAAAATTAAACCTCCCTATCCTTTTACCCTCTTCTCTAACCTACCCCTAATCCCTGATTAAAAATATTAATAAATTAAAGACTTTTAGCCACTCATGTCTACTGGTATATTGAATTTGATTTTATCAAATTTAATTACCTCACTATGAATGAATGTGCTAGGATATTTCCCAGCTAATGAACCTCCCATACACACATCATCTTGGGAGAAACATACTAGTAGCTCGTTATCTTGGTGCAAATTGCACAAGGGTAACCAAATTTAAAGAAATACAATTTCTATCACACACACACACACACACACACAACAGAATACATTAAGTCTATAATGTAGTGTAGTGCTAGGTGAAAATCAAAATGCGGTGACTATTGAGGTCAGTATGACTCAAAAATATACATATTTCATTCCACTAATGTGTTCTTGAGTGTTGTGCAAGAAGATAGGGTTTTATTACAGCTACAGCTGCAACAAGAGAACCCTACAATAAATTGGATGCAAAATAAAGAGAAGTGAACGTCAAATTTCTAGTCACTAAAAGATCCAGATATACACCCTTCACTAGGACACTAGTTTGCATATTTTAGACACTAACATCAAAGAGAATTTTTCCCCTTCTGGGTGATTCTATCTAGCATAAATTTTATTTTATTTTTTTCAGATGAAGGACATACCATCTAGATTGATCCTGTTCAACCATATTTCTAGCCTAGATCTAGTCCATAGAATTAGATATCAACTAAGTCACTCTTATCCTCTTATTGGTTATACTTGTTTATCATTTTATGTTGATATATTGCACTTTTCTGATATATCTAATTTAGTCCAGTACCTTGACTAAGATTTATTTATTTTTAAATCAATTTTAAAGTGTGGTTAATTGTAGATACCTAAAAATAGAACAATCATTTCTCAAATCATCATCCATATATTTTCAAAAGAAATTATTGGCATTCCCCCCTTACAAATTTGATTTGGGCTAATTCCTCTAAGTTCAATACATAGTCATCCTTCTTTTCCAAAATCATCCCAACAACTTTTTCCTATATGACTAACTGTGGTATCTTGTGATTTTCTTTGAAAACTTTCAAAATAAAATAAATTCACGTATATATTTTGGGTCACTCGATATTAAATTTGAGTCAATTACATGTAAAATGGATCCAAATTTTTATGGTTAATCACTATATAAACACATCACTAAAAACATTGTGAAGGGGTGACTAATTACAAGATCAATACACTTTTTAAGCATCCACGATGTATTTCTCACTAAAGGACACATCTAATTAATATTTTTTTAAAATATGAAGCATTTACAATACATGAATTACCTCTTTTACCTTTGTTTTCTAGGGAATAATGACATGTATAATTGTATTGATTATCAGAGGGTGTTGAAAACCTAATAGGAGAGATAATTACATAGATTTAAGGCTTCTTTAGAGGATTGCATTGTTAGAATTTCTCAACTTAATAAGGGTTGAGAATTATGACCATTTTGAACTAAATATATTCACATGTTCTTAAGAAAAGGAGGAGATATGGTATTGATATGGAATAATCCCTAAATAAGCTACGAGTGTAAGAACAAATATAATTAGATACAATCTGGATCAAACTCAAATGTTTAAGAATTTGAGGATACTACACCTTCAGTTGTTTCTCTGATCACTACAACTACTTCATCTGTTGCTGCTGAAAGTACTGACGTGGGACAACCCTTGACTTATCCCCCCTCTTTGGAGTAACCTACTTCATGATTCAGGAGGCCTCATGAATTCGGTCACTATGACTCATATAAGGAGTGTCCCCTTTCTCCAAAAAAATGAGTTATAGATCTTACCTCCCCTCATTTCAAATTTTTCAAATCGTTTATGCTCGAAGGATAACTCTCCTGACAATTGGCAGTTAGTGTGTTCAAAGAAGTGGAAAAGGGACAAGCATTGATCTTTTTTCTCCTTCTTGTCTGCTCACTTGGGGTTGCATCCTTGGGTGCTTCCTCTTATTTGGTTTTCATTCCATTGGTTTGTTTCTTCCCTCTCTCCTTTGTTTGTTCTTCCTTGTTGCATCTTTTTTGCAACTTTTCTTTCTCTGTGGATGTATTCTTATTTTTCTTTTGGTGTCAGTTGTAGCTCCACTTTTCTCTGTTGATGTCCCTTTTTTTCTTCCTTTGTGTGGTTTGGAGCTTATGGGTCTTTATTTCTCTTCCCTCTAGAAATATTTTTTGCATTGCTTCATGGTTTTATCTTGCCTTTTGGGATTCTTATAGTAGGATGTGGGTCCTATCAAAACCATCAAAGATTTACCAATTTCCAAAAAATATAATCAGATACAAGAACACTCTCTTAAATTACATATGAATATTAAGCAAAATTCAAGATCTAGATCAAATTCATAGAGAAAAAAATGGATTCATATAGGACACCTTTATCCTATATGATTTTTCTAAGACAACAAATTTTGTATTTCTTATCATTTCAAACCCCCATAATTTTATGTTATCTCAATAAAACCATGCAAAACCCTCTTGAATAGTTTTGGGTCATTAGCATTTTTTTAGGGAGAAAACTGGTGTACAATCCTATCCTATTCTAATTTGTAATTTTTTTACCTAGTTCACATATGGTATTAGCTAAGTTAAGAAAGTTAGAACTAACACCTAGTAGTCCTACAACAAAGCTAAATCAAAATCAAAACACCATCATGCTAAGAGCTAAACAAGTAACAATCATCAATACTTATGCATTAGAATCTTGAAAGAAAAACCTCAACCTAACATATTAACATTATTACTCTACTCTTTTAGAAAGCTAAATTAATAAAATTAAACCTATGTAGATCTTTTAGCTATCAAAAGGAGATTAGTGGTTGTTTGATCCAAGATGATCAAATATGGAGGTTCATCAAGCCATGGCTTATTAGGCCTTTCTTGATTAACTCCATATTTCTTCACAACACTAACTTGATTGTTGGAATGCAAGAAGGATGATGATTAGCTCCACTCTAATGGAGAAATGCTCAAAGATGACAAAATGGCTATAGTGTATTTACTATATGCTCACTTTTGTTTTTCAAGGAGTAGGTGTAGGTGTAAAGGTAGGAGGAGGGATCTTTATATAGCCCAATGGATAGAGGAATCTCTACATCCCTTTGTATGTGGGATAATAGAGATGTTGAGTTAGTTGTGGATAAGGGGGGTTTAGAAAGGGTTGAGTTAACTTTAGGAGAGTTTAATTTGTCCTTTAGTGACTCATGGGGATAAAGGGGGTTTATTAATTAACCAAAGTGATTAATTAATAGGTGTGCAAGCTTATAAAAGCTTTTTAGAGGAATATTAGCATGATTTAGACTATAGAAGGGAATTAAATCAACTAAATAATGATTTATTGATTTAATGAAAGGGGAAGCTAATTAATTAATAATAATTAATTAGTCTAGATAGAAGGAAGGATTAATTAACGGAAGGTCGTTAATTAGGGTATTTGTTGAATAGAAGACTTAATTAATTAACGTAATGTAATTAATTAATGATGATAGGAGAGAAAATGAGCACTATTGATGATATGTCACCAATTTGTGGGAAAGGGGATAATTAGCACAATTTAAGTATTTAAATTGTTCAGGCTAAATTATAGGTGTCTACATTTTCCCCTCTTTGGGGTGGCGTAAGTGACACCACTTCAAAGATAGTAGATGGATAAAATTTTGAAGGGGTAGAAGAAAAATTAGTAGAAGTGAGAGATGCCCCCTCGAGTGTCGATGGGGTGATGAAGGAAGATGATCGACGATCGAAAAAGGTGAGAAATGGATAGAAGAAAGGAGAGGGGTAGGATGCCCCAGGTGAAGTGGAAGAATAGTGTTGATAGGAGGGTGATGTAGAAGAAATATGGAGAAGTAGAGAGAAGAACTAGCTTTCATCCTTTGTATTGGAACAACTTCAGTGTCATCATATTGCCAAAATATCTACATCATCGGTCCTTATTAAAAATATAAGCATACGACAAAAGTAGAATGACATGAAAAGCCATACTACGAACAATTGTCCATTGCTGAAAACACCAACTCTATGCAACATACAAAAATAATGCAATATGAGAAGGAAACAAGCTCATTTAACAGGGAAAACAAGTACAAACACACATATTCGAACCAACAACAGTCAAGATGATTGTACAAATATTTTGTTATCAAGCTGAAGATTTCCACATGGTCATGATTGACGACAAGGGTTAAAAATGATGCCCCGAGCAAGGATACATGCAGGGGAAATGATGATGGACACCGGGTCCAAGGAGAAAGCTTTGTGTGCCATGAAACAGCACCAGGCAACTAGATGTGCCCCAGAGTACAGACAAAGCAAGCAAACTAGCTTTGCGAATGGTTGTGAATCTGATGATCTGCAAGTCATGTGATCGGTGAAGATGTGAAAATTTCTAGTAGGATATGGAAAGAATACCATGCACAAGACACAAGTTTCAGCCACTATAAGCGGGGTTTACCTATTTTTGTAGGTTTTATAATTTTTAGGATTTTGTTGGAGAATTTTACTTTTTTGGATTTTGGATGGATATATATATTTTTTGTTTTTTTTTTAAATTGTCCAAATTGGTGGATGTGGGATGTGTAGAAGAAAGTAGAAGAATCAGTATGAATCACCCAGACACAAGAAAAATTCCCCAGGGGGAAGAAAGAAGAAGTAGGCGACAAATAATGTCCCCGTACAAAGGAAAAATTAATAAAATAATTATTTAATAAAAATAATTATTCGATGGAGTGTGTAGAGGAAGGAAATCACCTAGGAGAAATAAAAATTGTCCTAGTGAGAAGAAAGGGGTACCATATGGCAAAAAATGCCCCAGCACGATGAAAAATGAAAGAAAAATAATTATTTAATTAAAATAATTATTGACGGTGAATAGAAGAGAAAACAACGGTCAAAACAAGCCTCCAGGCATCACGGCCAGCAAAAAATGGCTTGATATACCCCACCTGGGGGGGGGTAAATCACCATGACCAATTCATTTGTTACCGACCGCTGCCAAATTTTTACCGCGAGACCCTAATAGCGACGAGGACGATGGTGAGAGCACAAGACCGCATGAGACATGCTGACAGAGTTTGGGGGTATGCCCAGCATGCCGATGATGGCTTCTTCGTGAGTAGCTTAACCTTCTTTGTCAATTATTGTAATTAATGCTCTTAATTAATGCTAAAATAGGGGGTTAGGTTAGGGTATGGCAGCAGGTGCACATGTGTGCACAGGTGTCCCTAACGATGGTGCAGGCACCCCTGAAGTGCATGTGCACATGCGCAGGCACTAAGAGGCATGTGTGCGCGCATGCACATATGCCCTAGAAAGTGTATGCATGTCTCACACACATGCCACCAATGCATGCATGCACACGCATGCACCCAAATGATATGGTACACACACACTAGACACCCCTGCACACATGCATGCGCAGGTACACAAAGGATGGCGCAAGCACCCTTAAGTGGATGCATGCACGTGCGCGTGCCAAAAAGGGATGCACATGCTACCATGGGGTATGCACATGCCCTAAAGGGTGCATAGGCACATAGACTAGATGAATGAGATGAGATGAGAGAGAAAAATGCCAAAAAAATGACACTTAGAAGAAAATTAAGATTTGTAGATGAATCTTACAGAATGATAAGAGGACTTAGAAGAAATGTTAGTATCTGACATACAGGAATGGTTTTGTAGAGACAGGTTTCCCATGTTACAGATGCGAGAGTGCCACACCCACATAGTGGAGATGGAGGGGAGCATGCGCCGACAAGATCAGCACGCATGATGGCGATACTATTGGAGGTAGTGGGCCTAGGCCCTGTAGCTCGCATGCCTTCCATCACACTGGACCATGGTCTACTGACCACATTGATTGAGTGGTGGCACAGTGAGAGCCAGTGCTTTAGGCTCCTAACAGGAGAGATGATTATTACCTTGGAGGATGTATGGTGGATCCTGCACGTACCTATTATAGGCTCGATGATTGAGTACACGAGTGACCTTGGGAAGATCAGGGTAGCGATCAGTGACCTTTTTGACTGTGATGAGATACCCCATGATGGTATGACAGTTTTTTTGCATGAGTGCATAGCTGATCTTGACTTTGCACCGGGGGCCACTCTACGTGATGTCACTTATCAGTGGGTTTTTACTCACTGATAAGATAGGGACATCCTTTCTGAATGGGTTTGATCACATGACATTGGTGCATGGAGTATTCAGTGGCGAGTGATACTGTTGGGGCCAGTGCATACTGGCACATCTATACTGGGATCTGCATTTGATTACCTACCACCGTCAGAAGACGGTGGGGTCAGCCTCCTTACTACAGATTTGGTCTTGGGATCACATAGCGATCAGGTGCCCTGTAGGTGCATTACATGCCCGAGTCCCAGAGGAGCCATGACATACATGGCTTGGGTTTCTGTAGGTGATGACATATGAGGACACTTAGGTAGCGTGTACCATTATCAGCGAGATTTTGATGAGCTACTAGACAAGAGATATTATATGGAGGCCCTATAGGCATATACAGTGGCCCGAGGATGGAGCAGAGCTCAATGTCTGTGCGGTGGAGCACTTTCTTCTTGGTAGCCATAAGCTACATCACAGAGTTATATAGAGTAGACTGATGTTAGTGACAGCTGGGACAGGGTGCAGGGGGTTCCACAGCCAGATTTGTGGTATGCTCACTGAGATGCAGAGAGGCAGACCATGGGGCCACGTATACAGGTGGCTCGAGCCAGGGCTAGCTTTTTACAAGGTACATACATAGGCATGGGACCCAGCCCGACAGATTGGAGACCCAGGTACTACAACCCAACTACATGGATTGGTATGCCAATGTTTTACCGTGGTGCCTGACCATACCCAATGAGCATGGGCAATCAGGCATTTGGGTACACATCGCCAGAGATCCCCTACAGCAGTGACGAGGGGGAGGGTGTAGTAGCTCTATGTGACCCAAATGATCTGTTTGATGGGTAGCCACATGATGGGCAGGGTCCAACATAGGTGTAGGGACAGAGGCTAGCAGGGGCTAGGACAGGGACATGCACAACGTTCTCAGGATTAGATTGGCACGAGATCAGGGGCAAGCACAACCCTAGATAGGTATAAGCACAGAGACAATAGGAACACATACAGGGACAGGCCCCTGTGATGTAGCCAGTGGTACAGATAGCCACCCTACAAGCAGCAGCTACAATAGGTTACAATGGAGAGAGATCAGGCCCTAATCTCATATTTTGGTAGTGACAGGATCAGAGTGGGACCAGGCCAGAGCCCAGGCCGGTCAGGAGGAGATGGATTTTTTCACTTCCAGTATATATGCTAGATGGTAGCATCAGATGGCCTAGGTGACGAGCCTGCTATAGCAGATGTAGGCTCAGCTACAGCCTGTGACATTAGAGAGAGATCGGTTGAGGGCAGAGCAGGCAGTGGGTCAGGATCGAGGTTGCCTGACTATCAGCAGAGATATAATCATCCTTCTGACACATAATGGGACAGTAGTGATAACCCAGCACTCACAGAGACTTGGCTACAGCAGAGGGCAGAGCTTCCTACTACCGATCCTTGTATTACGAGGTAGTTCCAACTGAGCATGTGGGCACCTTCATATAGCCAGCAGTCGAGTAGATCAACGAGGTCAGAGAGGCCTCAAGCCTCAGTGGAGCAGCCACAGGGCAGCCTACAGGGCCACCCGGTGCACAGTCTATGGGTCCTCCACGGGGTAGACCAGCCAAGCCCATCTGAGGGCTCCAGTCATCCCTGATTGATCAGTGTATTGATACATTTTCCTCTTGATGAAGGCTATGAGCATCATGTGCTTGATGTACATCATTTTTGTATAACATTTTTTTATATATGCCTCTGATGAAGGTAGTAGCATTCTCCGATCGATGTATATCATTTTTGATGTACACCTATAAGCATTTTTTGATGTATGCCTCAAATGAAGGCATTTTTGATGATGATATATCCTTGTTGAGACAGACATACTACACATGTATATATATGGACATTTTTGACATGACACATGTGTTATGAGATGATGGATGTTTATTGTTGTTTTGATTGATTACATGGATTTATGGATGTGTAATGATGTTATCTGATTCGGTACCTCTATTTATATGTATCATGATATTTGATGTATCACATGTGCTTTGATTTTTAGATGATAGATCTGCAGATGATATCAAATGTATTGCTCATGTGATGTGCTAGATTTAGTGGATGGGATGATATGATGATATTGATGCAGGGGGGATAGATTTTGATATTTGCAATCCCTCTTGCCCCCATTTGATGATATGATATGTGATGATTAGCTTAGCATTCATGTGTGATGTATACTTAGCTTTTTATTTATATGATGTATAGATGATGTTAGATGTGATGATATTGATGGAAATATGATGATGTGATAACAAAACGATGCACATGCAACAAGCAAACACAATCAAATGCTAACAAGAAACACAATGAATCAACACAACAATGTACCATTATTCACCAGCATGCAAAAACACACTTCAATATGCACAAGTAAGAATAGATCTAATCTAAGAAAGAAAAGATGAATCCTAACAAAGTATGTCTAAGCAAAAAACTATACAAATGTACAAACATGAAGCAACTATACAAGCAAACAAGCAAAGCAAGAAACAAGATAAAGGAAGTAAACTAAAGTTAATGTTTTTGTAAGATTGTTTTTTTTGAAAGAAACAATTTTCTATTGTTTTGATTTTTGTGAAACAATTTTCTATTGTTTTGATTTTTTGTAAATTTTTGAATTTTCTGTGTTTTTGTAAGATTTTTGATTTTCTACCATGTTTTTCTAAATTGAATTTTTTGTGTTTTTCTAAGATTTTTGAATGTTTTTTGTTTTTGTAAGATTTTTGAATGTTTTTGTGTTTTTCTAACATTTTTGAATGTTTTTGTGTTTTTCTAACATTTTTGAATGTTTTTTTGTTTTTCTAACATATTCCGAAGCTATGCACAGGTAACCAAGAAAGCGTGGATGCCCCCAGCGTTAGATGGGGAATATACAAGGGCAAGGTGCCACATGCTTAAAAACAGGAAGGTGAAGTCACATGGAGTGCCCCCAACATTAGATGGGGAATAGACAAAGACCATCCCTTCACAGATTAACAAAAGGAGAAAAAGTTGGATCAAGGCTTGACAAGAATAGGCTCACAGGGAATCTCGGATGCAGATGCGGAACTAGCCCTAGGCTAAGTAAAAGTACCCTCCAGATGCAAGATGCTTGTGAACAACGAATCCTCCCAAGGCGTCAGAAACTGGTTTTCACCCAAGGACCTATCCAAAGTGCCACAATTGCATGGTTTTCACTTATGGATGACCTGTTTTCTCTTTTTCTTTTTTCTCTTATTTTAATTTTTTTGTATTTTGATCATTTTTACTCTTTTTTTTGGTTTGCTTTTCAAATTTTTTATGCCCATGTTTAAGCATAGAACCGCTTAAGGTGCATGGTATTCATAGGTTCGCGGAGCTCATCACCATTAGGATGGGAAATTTTGTATGCTCCCATGCCATACTTGGCCACAATGACATAAGGTCCTAACCAATGTGGTTCAAACTTTCCTTTCTTCTCTCTTTCTGCCCTTGTGTTGAACTGATTTTCTTTCATGACCAAATCTCCAACCTCAAACTGATGAGGTATGATTATTTTGTTGTAATTGTGAGAAACTCCTATTTCTGATACACTTTAAGATGATTTAGGGCATGGATGCGCTTCTCATCTAGGAGTTCAACTCTGCAAGTCTAGCCACTCTGTAATCCTCATCCTTGTCCAGATAATCCCTAAGAGAGATTCATAGGGAAGGAAGCTCGATTTCTAACGGGATGATAGATTCTGTTCCAAATACCAGGGAATATGGTGTCACACTAGTAGGAGTGTGAATAGAGGTCTTGTAAGCCCAAAGAGCTGGGTGAATTTGTAAATTCCAGTTGCGACATGTCTTACTTACCATCTTTTCCATGATTCGAACCAAAGTCTTGTTAGTGGCCTCGGCTTGTCCATTGCCTTGGGGGTAATACGGTGTAGAACACTTTAATCTTATTTGAAACCGATGACAGAGATCTTTCACGGTCTTATTCTTGAATGATTTTCTGTTGTCAGTAACTATGGCTGCAGGAATGCCATACCGGAAAATAAGATGATTCATGATGAACTTTGAGATCTGAGCACCCGTTACATAGGTCAAAGGGACAACTTCCACCCACTTGGTAAAATATTTAGTAGTTGTAATGATGTGGGTGTGGCCATCAGATGAAGTAGGGGTAATCTTCCCTATTAAATCAAGTCCCCATTTGGAAAAAGGCCATGGGGTTGTGATGGGTTGCAATGGCTGTGATGGGCATGGATGAAATTTCCATACTTCTGACAGAGTACACACTTCTCACATAGTTGCAGTAGTCAGTTTCCATGGTAGGCCAATAGTAGCCCACTCTCAACAATTTCTTGGCTAGAACCATCCCGTTTGTGTGGGCTCCACACACCCCTTCATGCACCTCTTTAATCACTTGGACTGACTCTGTCGTATCGAGACAATGTAACAGATTCCCATCGTAGCCACGATGATAGAGCTTACCTCCTAAGAGGGTATAATGGGCTATCTGGTGGATAAGGCTTTGTTTCTTCAAATGGGAGATGTCAGGAGGGAATGTGTTGTCTTTAAGGTAAGTGAAGATGGGCTCATACCATGGGGAATTGGGACCAACAACATCACAAGCCAGACAAGATTCTGGCATGTCATACGCAGGCTAGCGTAGATTTTCAACAAAGAAAGGCATATCATTACTTTCTGGTGGAATGCGTAACATAGAACCTATGGTTGCCATAGCGTCTGCAGATCTATTTTGTGCTCTTGGAATCTATTCAAACATGATACACACAAAATACTCTTTCAAAGTTTCGACCAGCTTCTTGTAAGGGATGAGATTCTCATCCTTGACTTTGTACTCATCATTGACTTGTTTGATGATTAACTGAAGTCACCAATGATCTTAACATGATGAATGTCCCATTTGATTGTGAGCTTCATCCCAGCAATGAGCGCCTCATACTCTGCAATATTATTCGTGTCAAGGAAAACCAAGGTGAAAATCCTAAGGTATGGGGTCGCCAGAAGGAGTAATTAGTACCACACCTACCCCTGAACCATGAAAAGTAAAAGATCCATCAAAGTGTACCTGCCACATGACGGATTCCTCAATGTACAGTAATGAAGCATCTGGAAGATCCAGATTCACAGGTTTTGTTCCTTGTAAAGGTGCTTCTGCTAACTGATCAGCAAGTACCTATCCCTTGACCGAATTTTGGTGCACAAACTCGATGTCAAATTCACTCAGTAGAATGATCCAATTAGCCATTCTACCGGTAAGGGCGGGTTTAGACAGCAGGTATTTGAGCGGGTCAACTTTTGATATAAGCTTGGTTTTAGTATTTAACAGGTAATGGCGAAGCTTTTGAAAGGTAAAAACTACAGCCAAACAAGATTTTTCAATTTGAGGATAGTTGAGCTCATAAGCGATGAGAGTATGACTGAGATAGTATACTACTTTTTCTTTGTGGCTGAGGTCATACTGGGCTAGCAACGCACCAATAGCAAATTGAGTGGCAGAAATATATAGCAGGAGTGGCTCACCAGGAGTTGGAGGCATGAGGACAGGTGGATTGGCTAAGTACTGCTTAAGCAAGGTGAAATCCTGTTGTTGCTCTGGTCCCCAGATAAAGGCAACATCCTTTTTTAGCAGATGGGTGAATGAATGACATTTTTTAGCAAGTTGGGAAATGAAGCGGCGAATAGCCTGTATCTTTCCCTGCAAGTTGCGCAGTTGTTTAATGTTTTTGGGAGGAGGCATTTCAGTAATAGCAGTAACTTTAGCAAGGTCTACCTCAATCCCTCTTTGTGATACAATGAAACTGAGCAACTTTCCTGAACAGCACGCCAAACACACATTTCTTTGGGTTCAAATGGACCTTGTACTCCCACAGGCATTCAAAGATACGCCGCAAAATATCAGGGTGATCTTCCCTTGTCTTGGATTTCCTGAGGATATCATCCACATAGTCTTCCATGATGTCATGGATCATATCATGGAAAATCACCATCATCACCCTTTGATAGGTTGCTCCTACATTTTTAAGGCCAAATGGCATTACCTGATAACAGAAAGTACCCCAGGGAGTTGTGAAGGTTGTCTTGTGTTGATCTTCGTCTGGCTATCTTGATCTGATTATAGCCTGAAAATCCATCCATAAGAGATAGCATTTCATATCCTGTAGTTGAATCAACAATCATATCGATATTAGGCAACGGAAAATCATCCTTTGGGCATGCCTTATTTATGTCTCTGAAATCGGTACAGATTATGATCCCAATAGGCTTCTTCTGTACAGGGATGATATTTGATATCCATTCGGAGTAATCAATGGGTCGAATGAATCCTGCCACGAGCAATCTTTCTAACTCTTCCTTAACTAGGAGAGCCACCCTCGGGTGCATCTTTCTGAGCTTTTTCTTGATGGGCTTGGTGTCTATGTGTACAACTAAGTTGTGCACTACCAAAGTTCAGATCCAAGCCTTGACATATCCTTATAGGACCATGCGAACACATCTATAAATTCCTGCAGAAGCATGGTGAATGTTTTTTGTTCTCTTGCTGAGAGCGAAGCTCCCAACTTGACCATTTTTGGGTCATCTTCAGTGCCAATGTTTACATCAATGGTCTCTTCTACTAGCATTGTTGAAAAATCCTCCATACGCATAGGATTAGGAGGGAAGGTTGATGATCTTCTTCCAAGGGTGTCTCTATGAGATTTTCACCCTTGGCATGGTCACTTTTCTTGTCCATTGATTTTTGTACTTGTTTGTCAGCCAACGCCTCAAAGAGGTTTTCACTGTGCGACTTGGACTTTGACTTTTTCCGAGGCTTTTCCATTAGAACTTTTTCCCTCACTTTTTCTTAAATTTTGTTGACCACGAAGCTCAGCTTCCTCTCCAAAGTAGGACGCAGGTATCTAAGTCAATGTAAAAACCCTTTTTGTGATCTCCAATGGGGATTGTATCCCGAATGCCCATGAATTTCTGCAATGGCTTCATCATTTTCAAAGAGATCTAGTGTCACATGACATTTTTGGTCCCATTCAAAAAGGAAAGGGTAAACAAGGTCAATTTTAGGTTCAGTAGGGGTTATGGTGAAGACAACGGTATTCATGGGAAGAGGTTTGTGGAGGAAAGATCCTTGTATTGGCTACAATGGGAATCTATATCGACTATCTAGATAGTCAAATCTATCTTCATGTACTCAGATCAAGTAGCATCTTGATCATTGGGGTGTGACCCATAGGGTCAAATGTCTGATACCATACCTCTCTATTTTAAAATGTGGGAGAGGAATTGGTTCTCGTGGTCCTTGAGCATTCCTATCCACACCCTAGAACCTTTATAGCCCATAGAATACATCATGCAGATCTAGACTTTTCATACTCTGAAGGATCCGGTAATAAGTTGGCTAAGTGTCATTCTGGGACCCAAGCCATAGGTGGATCCAACAATTTTTCTTCAAACTAGTAACCCTCCAGGTAAAAATGACCCAATAGTTCACTCTTCTTTAGGCCGTCTGAAATGATAGTTGGGTCAGCCTCTAGTTTTAGGTGACAATGAGAGGTCTGAAACTAAAAGGGCTTGTTGCACATTATACTCCCCACAAACGTATTCTAGAACCTTCATATCCCATGAACCAAAAGGGTAAGTCGATGTAGAGGCATCACATGCGCAAGAACTGAGGGAATCTAAATCTATTCAGGAATCTATGGCTTCAAATTGAAGAGGAACAACTATATCAACAACGGGGCACGTATAGGTACCCTTACGCTCAAATGTTATGCCCTTAACCTATTGCATGTATTAGGATATGAGTAGCTCACTTGTGGCTTACTATATCATTTATAGTTTCCTATGCTTAGTAGTTTGGCCTTGGTGATGGCCATAACATATGAATAGTATATATAGGGGATTGTATGTAGTAGTTCATCATCATTGGAGCATTTGAGTCTTATTTATGGTTTGGAGGTTACCCCCTCGAAGTGGTGAAGCTATTATAATTGCATATTGAGATCATTATTCTAAAATATTGTGTTATTTGGTGTTCTATTTCTACTCATAATCTAAATTATACAAGTAATTTCATTACAAGTGGTATCAGAGCTACGATCTAGGCCAAAATTAGGGCAAAAACCCTAATTTTGTGTTTTTGCCATATATTGCAAACTAGAGAGAATTAGTAGGATATATTTTTACCATAGTTGTGAAACACTTCAAGTAAGGTTCCTTGAAAATTTTAGAATTTATTTATTTATTTTGCAAACGTTATTACACATTTAGGTTTTTTCACAAAATCGCTCCCTAGGGTGCAAATTGTTGAATTTTTTCAAGTTCGTTACATTTTCACAAAGAGAAAAAAACATAGTTTGGGTTTATTCTTTAAGTTTTTTTATATTTGGCTGAAATATTATCAAACTATGAAACCCTAAAATTTGACCTTGATCCCTACATCCTACTATTTTGGGCATCTTGGTGGGGCCTTCCACCAAAGGTAAAAAGAATCCCATCACTTCAGGTAAAACACCAGAAAAGGATGAGATAGTAGTGGAGGATTTGGAGACAAAAGATATAACTACAGATTTCTCAAGGTTAGGGTTTACTTCGACAAATCATAAAGTAAGACAACTTGAGTTTAACCTGAGAGACCTCAAATCTCGGGTGGCCATCAAAGAAGATGTGGACAATATTGGAATGAGATTGGAGGAGTTCATGCAAAAATTATACTTCTATCCATCAAGGTGGATCCTCAGGTCAAACTAATAGACACATGATTCAGGGTGGATCTTTGAGCATGCCCAATCCAAATACGAGCACTCTGTACGCCCGTAATATGTTTGCAAAAGTGGAGATGCACAAGTTTGATGGAAAGGATCCACTCAATTGGATCAACCAAATGGAGAATTTCTTTGAACTACATCATATTCCATCAGGACAAAAGGTGACCATGCCATCCTTGTATCTCGAACCTGACCAATTCTTCTGGTATCGATGGTTATGTACTCAAAGGAAGAAGAGTGGTCTCAATATTACATGGACAGTCTTCACTGAAGAGTTAAAATTACACTACAGTTCTAGTGTGGAAAATAATTACTTTAGCCAATTAGCAAAGCTGAGACAGACAAAATCTATTAAGGATTACATTCATCAATTCCAAAACCTTTATCTACGGGTGGAAAATATTATTGAAGAGAATCTGAATGACCTATTTCTTGGGGGTCTTCAGGATCTCATTGAGCATGAGGTGCATATGTTTAATCCTCATAAGGTTTCTCATTCTATGATTATGGAAAGAAGGGCAGAGGAGAAATTTGTTTCAAGTAGGAGATAACATTTCACATATACCAGAGATTGCAACACCTTGGCCCCAGCACACCCTCGGCCAATTAGCTTGACACCTCAACAAATTGAAGAAAATAGAGAAAAAGGGTTATGTTTTAACTATGACAATAAATTTGGACCCGGACATAAATGTGCTGAAAATAAGTTGTTCTACATTGATGGGCTTGGTGAAGATGAAGAGAAGGATGAAGATGCAGAGTCAGAGGTCTTGGTTGAACCAGAGCAGGAATCAGGAGATCCCCAGCCAATGATATCATGCCATGCAATTTTAGGTATTAGCACCCCCCAAACCCTCAAGGTGGTTGGATTCCTAAAAATAGAGAGGGTCATAGTGTTGATTGATTCAGGAAGTACTCACAACTTTATCAATCATAAGTTAGCAGTGCACCTAAACTATTTCATTTATCCAACTCCTGAATGTTAAGTAATGATTGTTGATGGAGATACTATTACTTGATCTGGAAAATGCCATAACATTAAGCTTGCCATGGGAGATTACATACTAAATAGTCCCATGTATGCCATTTCTATGGGAGGAGCATACATTATGTTAGGGGTTCAGTGGCTTACCCCCTTGGGAACCATTAAGATGAACTTCCAAGACTTGTTCATGTGATTTCACTCTGAAGGAAGGAATTTTGAGCTAAGAGGCTTTTGAACAAAGTCTCCACAGATAGTAAGTTCTCATCAGATGCACAAAATGATAAAAAAGGGTGCAGGTGGATTTTTGGTACAACTCTTTTCATTGTAGGCTCATCATTCTAAGAACATTATACCATCAGATATGCAAGTAGTATTGGATGCACACTCTGTTGTATTTGAAAATATAACAAAGGGCTTACCTCTAAAGAGATATCATGATCATGCTATTCGGTTAGTACCAGGGAGCCAACCGCCTAACATTAGAACTTATATGTACCCATATGTGCAAAAGAGTGAAATCAAGAAGATTGTACAAGAGATGTTGGAAGCAGGAATCATTTTTCATAGTCAGAGTGCTTATTCTTCTCCAATAGTGATGGTATGGAAGAAAGATGACATGTGGTGCATGTGTCTTGATTATAGGGAACTTAATAAGTACACAATCAAAGATGAGTTTCCTATTCTTGTAATTGATGATTTGATTGATGAGTTACATGGTGTTGTTTATTTCACAAAGCTTTATCTTCATTCGGGATACCACCAAATCAGAATCAAGGATGAGGATGTTCATAAAACCACATTTCAGACACATGAAGGCCATTATGAATTCCTAGTAATGCCTTTTGGACTCACAAATGCACCTTATACATTTCAAAGTTTGATGAATTCTGTTTTAAGTCATTCCTGCAGAAGTTTGTTTTAGTGTTTTTTGATGATATATTAATTTAGAGAAAAACATGGGAGGAACATTTACATCATGTAAATAAGGTTTTGGAAACCCTTGAGAAACATCAACTTTATGCAAAGCCCTCTAAGTGTTCTTTTGGACTCAAGGAGGTTGAATATTTGGGTCACATTGTCTCTCATGAGGGTTTAAAGTGGATCCTAATAAGATCAAAGCCATGATGGAGTGGAAGGTTCCAAAAACCATAAATAATCTATGAGGATTTTTGGGGCTTACAGGTTATTACCGAATATTCATAAGGCATTATTGAAGAATAACAACACCTCTCACGACTTTACTAAAGGACTCCTTCCATTGAAGTGAGGATGCAACCAAATCATTTGAGCAACTAAAGGAGGCTATGTGCACCACTCCAGTCTTAGCTACTCCATATTTTTTCAAAACATTCATTGTTGAATGCGATGCATCAAGGGTGGGTATGGGGGCAGTTCTCATGCAAGAAGTCCTTCCTGTTTATTTTTTGATCCATCAATTCAAAGGTAAGAATCTTTCAAATCCCACTTATGAGAAGGAAATTCTAGCCATACTTCATGCAGTAGAGCAATGGAGACCATATCTCATAGGAAGACACTTTAAAGTGAATATAGATCATGATAGTCTGAAATACTTATTAGAGCAACATTTATCATCTGAAGAACAACAAAAATGGGTCTCAAAGATGTTAGGATATGATTTTATGATTATCTATGAGAAAGGGAAGGAGAATCTAGTTGTCGATGCTTTGTCGTGGAAAGATGACTCAACTGCAGCATTTTTATGTGTCATATCCATATTACAAAAAGATTGGATAGATGAGGAAAGGTCTGAATGGAGAAATGAACCAACCACACAAAACTTGATTCATAATCTCTAGAATGATCCTATAATGTCTGAAAATTTTGTATTGAAAAGGGATTTTTTTATGGTATAAAGATAGGTTATACCTATATAAGAAATCAACTCTTAAAAATAGGATTCTATCTGAGATTCACTCTTCTCTAGTAGGGGGGCACTCTGGATTCTTGAAGACTTATCATCAAGTAAAACAAGATTTCTTCTGGGAAGGGAACAAAGGGGATGTCCAAAAATTTGTGGCAGAATGCATGGTTTGTCAGCAAAATAAGGTTGAAACAGTTTGACCCCCAGGTCTTCTACAACCTCTATATCACAGGATTGCGTAAATCTGAAGGAAAAAATGTCATCATGGTTGTGGTGGATAGACTCACCAAATATGCTCATTTTTGTGCCTTGTCACACCCATTTTTTGCAATCACAGTAGCACCAGCCTTCATGGACATAGTTTAGAAGCTTCATGGGACACTAAAGATTATAGTAAGTGATCGAGACCCTATATTTTTTTTGGAATTAAGGGTAAAAGGAGGGTTTTAGAAGGTCCCCCAACCTTGTACAAAAAATCCTCAAAGGATCGATATAACAGTTAATAACATAAAAAGGAGATACCCTTAGGAGATTCTAAAAAAAGTAGCAAAAAGGACAGCAAAAAGGAAGATACAAAAGAACATCATATGAGCTTCTTGAGCTCGGCAACAACATTTTCTCGACACCCTATATTTACTAGTAATTTTTGGACTGATTTATTCTCATGTTTGGGTACTCAATTAGCTCGTAGCTCTTCTTATCATCCCCAGTCTGATGGGAAAAAAGAAGTTGTAAATAAGTGCTTGGAGTGATATCTCCATTTCTTCACATCAGATAAACAAGCAAGATGGGTCCAATGGTTGCCACTTACAGAATGGTGGTATAACACTTCCTTCCATACTTCATCTAAAATGTCTCCTTTTTTTGCAATTTATGGATACCATCCACCATCCATCACATCATCATTGCGAGGCCATCCGTGGGTTAGAGCAGTAGAAGAGCATATTCAATATCAAAAAGAGGTTCTCTCTAGTCTCAAGGAGAACTCGGCCATGGCACAAAACCACATGAAGCAACAGACTGATCAACATTGCACGGAAAGAAATTTTGAAGTTGGTGATTAGGTTTTTGTGCAGTTACAACCATATAAGAAAATTTATTTGAAAAAACAACAAAAGGATAACAAACTTTCACCGAAGTATTATGGCCCCTATCAATTATTACAGAAGATTAGTACTGTATCATACAAATTAGAGCTTCCACAGTCAACCAGAATACATCCAGTCTTTCATGTTTCTTTCCTGAAGAAAGTAATTGGACAAAGAGTATCTGCCAAAACATTGGTACTTGAGCTCGATGAGGAGGGGAGAGTCTTCTTTGAACCTAAATTCATCCTTCAAACATGCACTAAATGATTGAGGACACGGGTTATTACTGAGTACTTGAGGTTGGCCTTGGTGATGGCCATAACATATGAATAGTATATATAGGGGATTATAGGTAGTAGTCCATCATCATTGGAGCATTTGAGTCTTATTTATGGTTTGGAGGTTGCCCCCTTGAAGTGGCAAAGCTATTATAATTGCATATTGAGATCATTATTCTGAAATATTGTGTTATTTGGTGTTTTATTACTGCTCATAATCTGAATTATATAAGTAATTTCATTACAGCAAAACTATTGAGAGCTCTATAGTGAGCGAAGGAATTTGGATCTCCTTATATCGTGACAGTGTGTCCCTTGTGTTTTAGTTTGATGCATTGATGGAACATTGATGGCACGGCTTGCATGGCATGATTCCATGGTTGGCCTAGAAGCATATTATATGGGAGTTTCAAGTACAGGACATGAAACTTCATGTGATGACAAGTGGATTTGACTTCCATGGGTAATGTCATTGTGTCAACTGACTCTCTTTCCGTGTTGTTATAAGCAGTTATGGTAATGATGTGGGACTCGAGGTCTTCTTCGGTATGACACAATTGCTTAAATAATTTCAATGTGCATATGTTTAATCCTGATCCATTGTCCAAGAACCCATTTTATCTTTCAGTGGGTAACGAATACCTTAAGGGGAGATTATATGTTGGATCTTCAATAGAGATATCCCTATTATTAAAGGAAATGTGCTCAGTTGGTACAATATTGAATATCGCAACCTGAAGATGCATAGGATATACTTCTAGTGGCACTCCTGACCCCTGAAGAGTTTTGTAAAAAAATTCCTTATGTACATTCTATATTTTGAGGAGATCTAAGATTGAAATATTGGTAGATGTCTTCTCAAGCAGGGTTCATTTTAAGAGACCTCTTGGAAATCGGAGGTGGAGAATACCTGGTGAATATCCCCGAAACCGGTTTCATGGGAAGGTGAATTTTTTGGGGGTTGTATGAAAAAATTTCGCCTGATTGTCAAGTGCCGCGACAGAAGGCTGCAGACGCGCGATGGGAGATTTTGCTGTCACACGTCAAAAAAATGCATTGACGCGCGTCAATAGACCTCAGTGACGTGCGTCACTAAAGTCTGTTGACACGTGTCACTGAGGGTGCTGTGAGGTCTGTTGACGCGTGTCAATGCATTTTTTTGACGCGCGACAGCAAAATCTCCCGTCGCGCATCTGCAGCCTCCGCCCTCTACTTTCTCATCAAAAAATCTCAGTGTCGCGCATCAACAAACTCTTTGTCGTGCATCTGCTATGCGTCAATATCTGTTGTACCTCCTTATTGCACGTCAACTATCTGTCAAGGTCACACGTCAACAAATAACCCTCATTGACGCGCGTCAACAGACCTCAGTGACGCGCATAAACAGACCTCAGTGACGCGTGTCACTAAGGTCTGTTGACGCACGTCACTGAGGTCTATTGACGCACGTCACTGATGTCCCCCCAGTGATGCGCGTCAACAGACCTCAGTGACGCGCGTCACTGAGGTCTGTTGACGTGCGTCATTGAGGTCTGTTGACGTGCGTCAATGTATTTTTTTGACACGCGACAGCAAATCTCCTGTCGCGCATCTACAGCCTCTGCCCTCTTCTTGCTCAGTGAAAAAATCTCCGTGTCGCGCATCAACAAACTCTTTGTCATGCGTCTCCTATGCGTCAATATCTGCAGTCACTAACTTACCCTCCTTGTCACGTGTCAATAACTTACCCCCTTGTCGCGTGTCTATAATACAGGATATATCATATTGTTGAAAAATGTGAAGTAGAAGTGTTCTACCTGGCGAATAATCTAGGTTTATATAGGGGATATTTTTCAAGGGTAGGCGAAGCTGACCCCTAAAAAAAATTAAAGTGTAATTTTTAGGTGAACAGGTCACTGACTTGTGCCAAAAAATTCACCTTTTCAAAATTTTCAAAAATGGAATATTCGCCATATTACGAATATTCGCCACTAAAATTATCCTTGTTCTCAAGTTGTTCTATAAGGTTGTACCTACACTTTTGTGGGGTCGACAAAGAGGGTTCCAGAATCATGAGGTATGCACACCTTGTTACCATAGCGCAATCCTTTCCCTTGATCCGAATGGTGTTCACATGGTCACTAGGAGAGCGGATACATTCAATGAGCGAATCATAATGATTATTGTCCTTGGTTTTTAGATAATTCACCGCTTTGTAACTTGGGGATGACTCTCCTCGATCTGGCTTTAGCTCCTTTGACTTACCATGTTTAGGGAATGGTTCTTTGTATATCCCCATATTTTCATTAGGCATCTAATTTTTTCCTCGGTTGTCCACTTCTATCTCCCCATTGTAGATGAGGTCTTGGATGTAGTGATGAAGTCATAGACATTTGTTTGTTTTGTGTCCCTTGACACGATGTAATTCACAATAGTCATGCTCTTTATACCATGATGGTTTTGGAGCATTGTCATCAAAGGGTTGTGTCGTGGGATGAGTCACCATGTGAGCTACATCCAATTGTTCTAATATGACTGAAAAAATCTCATTAAGAGGAGTGAACATTCTACGTTTAGGTGGTGGTTGAATAGGTCCTTTAGTTAGTTTAAAAGGTTGATTGGTTTGAACCTTTTGCACATGTTTGGAATCTATGATTGCATCTCCCACCACGTTCTTGTTTTTGTTGAATATTTTCATATTTTCTGTAGGTTTAACGCTTTGGTTATCTTTAGAGTGTGATTTAAGATTTCCTTTGGCAATAAGGGCTTTCTCTATTTTAATGCCATATTCAATAACCTCCTCGAAAGTGTGAACATAATGCATTTGAAGGTGGAAAGCGATGTCTAGATTTAGATTGGGCACAAAGATACTCACAAGCTACTTTTTAGGGAATGTACAGGGGAACCGATTGGCTATCCCTCTCCCTATTTGTAGAAAGTTATAAAATGTTTTGTTGGGACATTGTTTAGTGCCACACAATTCTATCATGGTTATGTTGCTTTCTATATTTTATAAGAAATTTCGTACAAATATTTCTGTTAGTTCGGGCCATGTAAAGATAGACCCCCGAGGTAAGCGAGTAAACCATTCTAAGGCTTGGCCCCTTAGACTCTTTGGAAAAAGTCATATGACGTAGTTTCCACTATAGGCCACTTCTTGGCATGCCATATAAAACTATTTTACATGGTCTCGTGGGTCACCCTTCCCTCTGTATTTGTCAAATTTCGGTATGTCAATTTTTTAGGGAAAGGTTAAAGTGTCATAGTTTTGTCAAATGGATAAGGACATAGCTCTTCATATTGATATTTTCTGCTATTCCCCACAGTGCTCTCTTGGAGGCTTGTAAGTGTTTCTCTCATGGATTGTATTTCTTGAGCGAGTAATTGTTCTTTGGTAGGAGAAGCAGGGATATATACACGATGATGTTCCATATTGTCTTCTCCTTGATTGTCCAATTGAAGTTCACTAATTTTGACTTTAGGTTTTGTCTTTTCTATATTCTTGTTTGTTTCTTTTTGCACATAAGATGTTAACAAGGCTAATTTTCGACTAAGGTTGCTAATTTTTTGTTGAATAATAACTTCTTCTTCAAAAGGTTCCTCTTCTTCTTCATGTTGCGGAGGTTTTTCAACATTTTCATGTTCTATCCTGACTTTACATGGGACTTTAAGGAAATTTATTCTATATCCCACCACATTAACATTTCCTACGTTAGAAGTAGAAGCATTCCCATGCGTTAAGATATCATCCATATTAATAAGGGGTTTCTCATCTTCATTACCATCATTTGTAGGTGGGATTGTTTCTTGTTCAATAGGAATTTTGGCTCCCAATTCTACAACTCGTGCCAGTACCCTATCCTTGTTTCTAAAAAGGAATTCATCTAATAAGGTGGGGTCAAATTCAAACTCTACATGTGAGGATTCCAACTCGTCACTAATATGATCTATCATTTCTTCTACCTCTTTTTCTACAGAAAATAAAGGCCCAAGATCATGGCCAATAAAAGGGTTCGACCCTTGTTTGTTTGAGGCTTCCCCAGTTTACATTTTTCTAGTTTCCAAAGCCTACCTTTTAAGTCCTAATCATGTTTTTGGAGCCATAATGTGTAATAGGTTCACTAAGGTATCTGTGAATGTGCTCAAATATTTTCTATCAAACCTAAGTGAAATGTAAAAATAATTTCAAGAATATGAATGAGTATAATGAATATTAAAGTAC
Source organism: Taxus chinensis (assembly GCA_019776745.2). Lineage (NCBI taxonomy): Eukaryota > Viridiplantae > Streptophyta > Pinopsida > Cupressales > Taxaceae > Taxus > Taxus chinensis. Next base: position 722,872,032 of record CM034151.1, on the reverse strand, counting down.
CAATGTGATAAAGTGATGACCTAAAAATGCACAAGTCAACAATGATGTAATGTTTGGTACTAATCCTATCAATCGAATGAAGCACTTCCTTGGTTTGTTTCAAAAAGGTAGTAAATGTTGTAAGATAATTAACAATATGTCCCTACTTATGTCAAGTTCAAAGACATGAACAAGGCGTAAGTAATAACAAGAAGTTAGTGCGACCTCCTAACAAGGTATACTAGAAGCAAGCCTAAATTAAATTAATACCTATATCTCAAAAAGTGTGAGTTATGATTGTGAGTGACACAACAATGTCATCAAGATATGTTAACCAAACTTTGTGAGAAAGTAAGGTATTAATATCAAGATGATATTGATATAACACATAGGTGGTAACACGTAGCACTTTTCAAAATCAAGGTAGTAATGGAATCAAACTAAAAGCTTATAGTATAACTAAGAATTGTTAAAATGTGTATAGTGTAACCTTACAATCCAGATATTTAGGTAAAGTTTACAAGAAATGAGACATAAATATCAAATTTGTAGTGATATGATATAAACAAGGTAACCTTTCTAAGGAATTTCAAGAAGATGAACCAAACCTAGCTATGATGATGATCCTAACTTGGTATCAAGATTACAAAGGCTACCAATGATGTGAAAACATCTCTACACATGTTAGACATTTAACTAACTGAGCCACAAACATGGATGGGCGTAAACAGAAAAAAAAGTGGCTGAAACAATCAATTGATAACGCAAAGGTAGTCACTCTTCTTTTGATCAACAAAGTGTCAAAAGAAAGTGAAGGAAGTAGATCAATTGGTGGTGAAAAATATTGGCCTTACTTTGGTAGAGTTTCACCTTACCTTAGGGTAAGTGAAAAACTAAGCAAAAGTAACGCTTCCCACGTTTCGTGAAGAACAATGGCTCACAACTAAAAACTATTTTGAAATGGTTGAAGTTGGCTCCTGGTCAAAGATATCTTCCTAGGTGGCTCTCTCAAATAGGTGTTACAAAGTTGTCTTAAGAGAGATCGATTTACCCAAAAAGTCGCAATGACTAATTTGGGAGTATCTCAGATTTTCTTTACCCCTTCAAGCACAGTGGACAACTAGTGCATCCACGTGTACCATCACTGAGGTTGCTATACGGATAACCGATAACGCTAACTCACAAGGAAAAACTATTCACGTAGGTTGTGCGGAACACTTCCCGTTTCATCCACAAGGTTCCATTTTACATGGAATACTTTGGGGTTCCTAGTAACACCCCCATTGTTGTAGCTTAAGGCTTATGCCAAAGGCGTTATGTCGTAGTTTTAAGCGGATGGGACATACCCTTATCCGAACCTACAAATACAATGTTTTGAGTGTGGTCTGATTTTTATCTTGTTTAGTTTGATGTGGTTTACTTGAACACCTTTTGGAAACCTCCACGGAAACTATATTAGTAGTTTGATTTTGTTTCGAATCCACCGTTCTTTGACAAGTGTGTGTTTGGTACTGCACAATAGGTTTGTAATCTTCCATAAAGAGAATAAACATCATTTCTGATTCTCAATATCGTCTAAGGACGCAGGAGAAGAGCGTACGTGATGTTTTTTAGAATCCAAGAAATTAACAAATGGAAAACAATTAATTGAAACACACCAATTTAACTCATTTTTACTCAATTAGGACATTCTCAACATTTTCAAAGTGCCAAAAGACCTAAAAATCATTTATGATTCCCAATATCGCCCGAAAGGATGTGAGGGAAGAGCATAAACAGCCTTACTCTTACAAGAAAGCATGCAAAGTCTATCTAGTCTAGAAAAAGCATGTAAACATACCCTTCAGAAATAAGCATTAGTCAGATAAAACCTACAAAGAAGTTAGCACTTTAACATACAAGATTTGAGGAAACTGAAATATGTAGGTTAATTCAAACTGAAGCACCTACGCGCAGGTTTAGGCATGTGCACGTGGGTTAGGGTAGTTGTGCCCCTCTATGTTATTCAGATTCACAGTGTACCTACGCTACCTGAGAGGCATATGCGCTAAGATGTGGCCATATGCACCAAGGTATAGGCATGTGTGCCAATAGAGTAAAATAAAAGAGGAAAGTAGACATGGTATGTGTGCTAGCCGAAAGACGTATGCGATATGATATAGGTGGTTGCACTAGCATTGAAAACACAGAGCGTGTGTGCTAACAGAGAGGCGAGTGCACTAGGTTATGGGTGCTTCCACTAGGATATGGGCACCGATGCTAGCCTGACAAGGTTTCTAGTTGCAGTGAAGGTACAATATGATAGCAGTGCATGTGCGCGTTATATCTTGTGCCTGCGCATGGATCAACATGCTTGTGCATGGTTTGGTGTACCTGCACGTCTCTTGTAAATAAAATGTACCCGGTTATGATGTCAAAATACGACCAAATGACATAAACAAGTACAAAATGTTCCAAATTTTAACATGTTAGTTCAAAATTGATAACAACCCATCAAAATGAAAGCTCTTAATAAGATCTCACACATGTAAGTATATCAAAAATCATAAAAACCACCTTACATATGTGCATAGAAAGGGGTTAGCCAAAAACAACACAATATGAACTAAAATGCTAAGGGACAAAGGATCCCATCCCACCACGCATTCAAAATGTGTGCATGGTTTAGTTTAGCTAAGTTAAGAAAATTATAACTAACACCTAGTAGTCCTATAACAAAGCTGAATCGAAATCAAAACACCATCATGCTAAGTGCTAAACAAGTAGCAATCATCAACACTGTGCATTAGAATCTTGAAAGAAAAACATCAAGCTAGCATATTAACATTATTACTCTACTCTTTTAGAAAGCTAAATTAATAAAACTAGACCTATGTAGATCTTTTAGCTATCAAAAGGAGATTAGTTGTTGTTTGATCCAAGATGATCAAATATGGAGGTTCATCAAGCCATGGCTTATTAGGCCTTTCTTGATTAACTCCATTTTTCTTCACAACACTAACTTGATTGATGGAATGCAAAAGGATGATGATTACCTCCAATCTAATGGAGAAATGCTCAAAGATGAAAAAATGGATCTAATGTATTTACTATATGCTCACTTTTTTTTTCAAGGAGTAGGTGTAGGTGTAAAGGTAGGAGGAGGGATCTTTATATAGCCCAATGGATAGAGGAATCTCTACATCCCTTTGTATGTGGGATAATAGAGATGTTGAGTTAGTTGTGGATAAGGGGGGGTTATAAAGGGTTGAGTTAACTTTAGGAGAGTTTAATTTGTCCTTTAGTGACTCATGGGGATAAAGGGGGTTTATTAATTAACCAAAGTGATTAATTAATAGGTGTGCAAACTTATAAAATCTTTTTAGAGGAATATTAGCATGATTTAGACTATAGAAGGAAATGAAATCAACTAAATAATGATTTATTGATTTAATGAAAGGGGAAGCTAATTAATTAATAATAATTAATTAGTCTAGATAGAAGGAAGGATTAATTAACGAAAGGTCGTTAATTAGGGTATTTGTTGAATATAAGAATTAATTAATTAACGTAATATAATTAATTAATGATGATAGGAGATAAGATGAGCACTATTGATGATATGTCGTTGATTTGTGGGAAAGGGGATAATTAGCACAATTTAAGTATTTAAATTGTTTAGGCTAAATTATAGGTGTCTACAATAGAGAACCTAAGAAACATATATAAATATATAACATGAAACCTACTAAATATTTATAAGACCAATTTCTAAGATGAGTCAACATAGGTCATCAAGACAATAATATGTTACATAAACATTCCAACACCAATAGACATACAAGAGTGACCTCAAGAAGTGAAAGGAACCTATAGTATAATGGTCCTAGCAGTAGGTTAACCATTGACATACATTATTAACGTATAAATGTTTCTCTCCATAAATTTATTTTTAGAGATATAACACTTTGAAAACTATCATGATTTTACAACATGAATCAGACATGGTGGAGAAATATACTTGCACATCTTGAGCCTTACTCAAGTCTTCACTTGATACAAGCTTCATTGACCTCCAACGTATCAACACATGAGACAATATCCTAGGATTATAAAAATTTAATAACATGATTTTTTACAAATATCTGGAGGAGTGAGATCATCGGTCCAACTAAGACAAGGTCCTCTAATTCACACGCACCATGAGAAAATAATCAACTAACACACCAATCAACAATGGGGCTCCGATCACTTACTCATAACCACAATACATTAACCACAAGATATGATAATATGGAGGATACCAACTCATCACCACTCTTACTATGGTAAAGGGATAACATGAAATAAGACAGAAAGAGAGTCTAAACCTTAAATTTAAGGAAAACGGTTCCATTAGACATAACATACGTCAACCAACAAGATTTCAAATGAAACAATTCCATATTCATATGAGCATTGAAAAAAAAGATCAACGTATGGAAAATACCATGAAAGAAACAAGAATCCCAATGCAAAGTCAATTTCTCCCTAGTCCACCCATTGATTAGAAAATAAGAGCAATGTCATGAAAAAAAGAACACTAAGAATTATATGAAAACTAAAGTAGTTCCACCTATCAAAATATACCACCACACCATGCCCATCCATGACCCAAAGATCACTCACAAATAATAGTTCTCATTTCATAGGATAGTGACAGATTTGGGCTTGACTTACTACCAAATAGACATGTGCCAATAACAAGTGGTTCCATAATAAAATTAGATATATCCACTTAAATTAAATAGATAAAAATATTAATTCAATCCCATTGGTATAAATGAACCAAAGAAAAACCTAAGACAAAACACTCACATGGAGCACGATGGAGAAATAACCTAACGATTTTCAACATTCAACTCGTCCATCCTTGAGCAAGTGGCCCAAGGAAGTTAATGCCCACATAGTACTCAACCCAAAATCAAACCAAATAGCTCAAACTGCAAAGTGTCAAATGAAATTCCTCCATGAATCAAGCTTGTTCAAAAGTGGAAAGGAGTGGTAACAAACGTTCCCCTTCTCACTCTTTCTAGAGATCATTCTAGTGGAAACACGTTTTTGCTGAAATATGATCTTATTGATCTTTACACATACTATTTAATGATTTAATTAAAATAAAATGTACAATTTTAGTATTATATTGACAAGACTTTGAGAAAAAAATTGATTAAAACTAAATTTTAAATGAAAATGCTATACGTTCTTCTCGATAAGTTGCATGGGATGAATTATTTATTAAAGATAGATCTTATGGTTAGATTCTATCATATACTATTTTAGATTGAAGAACATGGGAATATTGCAATCAAGCCTCGTCAAAGCCACTGATACAAATTTGCATAACTACTTTTGGTCTTAGAAATAATCCAACTATGACATTTTAGAAACTATTGAAAAATGTAGTTAGTTACTTCCTACGTAAGTTAGTCCTTTTTTTTTAATATATTGTTTATTGGAATAATTCATTTTCCTCCCATATCAAGCATATAAACAATGTGTACAATATTGTTTGCTAAGAAGAAGCATGCCAAGGAATCTAAATGTTAATTTTGAAGGAATATTTACAATACCTTTGTTGAATTATTTCATGTAAGATGTATGCAATGACCATGTAAAGATCAAGACTATATGTGATTGGCTTATACCCAAGACTATTAACAAAGTTTGCACTTTCTTAGGCTTTGTGGAATTCTAGAAAAGGTTTATAAGAATCTTCTTCATATTCGACTTTCCTTTGACAGTTCGTATCAAGAAAGATGACTTCATGTAGTACATGAACGCATAAAAGATATTTGAGGATGTTTCGCAAGTGCTCTTATCTCTACTCCAACTTTATCTTATGTTATCTACCTAAGCACAACATGTACATGATATGATGTTTTTGCTAGATTTTTTTTAGTGTTTACGTTCTTATCATGTGTTATGTTATATTTCAAATGTTTAGAGTTAGTGAACAATTAATTTATGAATTAGATATAGTGTTTTATGGGCTCAATTATATAAAGTTAGAAAAAACCCTAAAGAACATGTCTTTTTTTTCTATTTGAACTTCTAATGAAAGGAGATATCCATCAAGTGTTTTATATATGGATTTGGAAGTGTAATTCATCCTCGATTGTCTACTTGACCCCATTTTCTTATTTTATGTTTATTTTATTATCTATTTGCTATTTCATTTCATATTATTACTTGGAATGCAGAAGATTTTAAGTGTATGAGATGAAGTTGTTCATATTTATTCAAACCTATGATTAAAAATAACTATCGGAATTCCTATTGATCATACCATTTTTGAGAATAGGATGACATATTTTGCATAAGTTAAGAAGTTTGTTGTGCAAAATAATACTCTATCTACAATTAATGTGAGTTAATTATCATCCTACATGTATAATAATTGTGAGAAAAATGTGGTTCACAAGACTATCGATACCGAGAACTTTACCCACAGGGTAGAAGGTTAGAAGGAGAACACTCTTAAGTAATGTGGCCTTCTCTTGCATGTGGTTATTTTTTTGATGCTTCGAAAATATTTTGTTATCATATAAAAATCGAAAGAAACACAAAATCCTACAATTAACTTTGTAATTTTGTTACGATAAATTTCAATAATATTTAATCCTCTGTACGGAAGAAGATATTTCTTATAATAACTAAAATGATAAATGAAAACACACTCCAGAGAACAACTTGAATGTTGTGTAATTTTCCATGGAAGAAAATATCCTATTCAATAATTGAAATGAATGGAAAAAGGTACAATCCACATGGCAACTAGGAAGATTTTATGTGAGAGACGAAAACGAAACTTGACCAGCTGAATATTAACGTAAAATGGATGAAAGGCTAAAGCATTAGTATATAACAGCTTCACCAATAATTCACATGACGGGAAAGCAAACTCCACATAAGTAGCAACCTTACCAGCTAAATAAAGTCCCAAGTAACTATTTTTACACCGGAAATGTAGCTATGAATAAAATGCCCAAATATCATCATCAATTGAAATTTTATGGTTACAAGAGATCGTACACAGAGCAAACGTCATCATACACAGGTGTCCGATTTTCCGTAAAAACACCTTTGGCAAAAGTGTGAACGGAATCAAAACTATAAAATTCGTGCTTGTGCTGGTCATTTTAAAAGGTAAGCATTTTGGAAAAATTATATTCACTTCACATGGCAAGTAGTTGACGTTGGGAAACTTTTTGGAAAAATTAAATAATTAAATAGGCAACTTGACCAGTATGACCAATAATTGAAATGATTTGACTACACTTCACATGGTGACTTGACCGCATTTCACATGTTAACTTGATCATTTGGAGAAATTAGGAAATGTAAGTATGATTCGAATGGTCAAATACCATTACCAATTTTATGAGACATTTAACATCATTTTATTAATTATTAGTTACATTAATTGTTATATATAAAATTATAATTTATTTTATGAATAAAATGCTATGTTTTATGGGTTGAATATAAAGTTAGGACAAACTTACATAATGTGTCTATTTTCTATTTCAACTTCTAATGAAATAAGAGATTTCCTATCCTATCTTAGAGATAAGGTGGATAAGCCTGAATTCTTATAAATAAAGAGGCCACCCCCCCTCATTTAGCATAGAGAGAAGTAGTGAGAAATATTGTATGAGTAAGTGTGTAAAGGAAGCCATCATTTTGAAGGTGTGTTAAAGAAGCCATTAAGAGGTGTAATTGTGAAGTTTCTCCCATAGTTATTGTTTGAAGGCAAGTGAAGTTAATAACACTTGAAGAACCTCATGGGTGAGATTGTAACAATTTCATGTTGATATTATAATTTACACTGATATTTCAGATTTATCATTATTCCTTCTTATCATAGTCTATGGTATTCTTGTGTTACGTTTGTTGTTGTGTTTCCAGATTACATCCACCAAACTAAGAGCTGTGCATTAGTTAATAATCATAGCACGAGGAGTTCCCGGTGAAGAATTATCATAGTGACAGATTGGTGTTGACAGGTTCTTATTGTAACTCCAATCTTGAGCAACTTGAATAAGTGGTAGGTATTCCATGGTTACAAGGAGAACTATATATGAATCCAAGAAAGTGATTGTTTCTTGTACATCGGCGTCACTTTCAACGACATGTCTAAAGATTTTTTTCCAACATTTAATGATACAAATGAACGGCTGCACATAAAAAGTTGCATTTTTTGCAACATGTGGCATGTTTCTTGTGCACTTATGTCATGTTCAACAATGCTTTCTGTGAGCATTTTTTGGATCACAATTTGTGCTGGAGAATTTGCATCTACATCTCTTGAAAATTTGGATAACATTTGGTGATAGGTTTCTGAACGTTGCTCTATTTTCAAAGCATATTTTGCAATATACTTAAGAACTACATGGCGAGAAAGTACCAGTTATCAATCGACATTTTCTCTCCATATGGTTATCATAGTTTGATTGGGGATGTTCAGTCTATCATCATTTCTCGAAGGGAGGTACTTAATTTTCCCATCACTTTCAATGAGCAGGGATGAAGTAGGTTGTGTGGCCCAACGTGCATTGTACCTGCACTGCAGCTGTGATTGCTTTCTACATAGGCATGTCTACTCTGAACATTTTATGTGGTGTTGAACATGATTAAGCAGTTCTTCAAGAATGACATGTCGGGAGAAGGATAGAATTTTTGGTGTATCTAGCAAACAAGGGTCGTCTAGGAGTGACTTGCGAACAAATCCAAGCGGTTACAAGCCAGACGGGGGTTCCAAGTAGACACAAACTTATCAAAGAATTATTTTTTTGCCTCAATAACTGTTGTATCCTCCCTATCCATTGCGTCAACTTTAGGTGTGTTCTCAAGCCACAATAAACCGTGGATGTGTGCGGAGCCTCTATGTTTCCATTCATACCTGTGAGATGAGGGAACATAAATATTAGCTATGTAGTCTGGAACAAACTTATTAAAAAGTAGATTTTATTACATGTACCAAAAGTCTATGGCTCCAAGTTACTTCTACAATATTTCTTCACAAAATATCATGTGGAGTTACAATGGGAACTATGCGTAAGAAGTAACATTTTAAGGATAAAATTCAGGGGGTCTTGGCATTATGAATCTCAAATATTTCAACTCAGCCATGCTTGCCAAAATGGGCTGGAGATTTCTTAAGCAAGAACAACCCTGGGCTGAGCTGCTCAAGACCAAATATTTAAGTAACCGCCATCACCAACTCTTCGTCTCTGAGGACGCCCTTCCTGCAAGTTCTACCTTCTAGAATAATCTTGTTAATACAAGATACGTTCTTAATAAAGGTATTATTTGGAATCTTGGCACTAGAGACCGAATAAACTTTTGGCAAGATTCTTGGAGCAATCACGATCTAGAAAGGGACTTCAGACAAATTAAGGAACCCCTCATTAATTTTTATGGCACTACTGTTAACAATTATATGGAAGAAATTAATGGAGTTAAAAAATGGAAGATCCTGCAATTACCTGACTCTAGTATGCTAGATATTTTGTCTTCCCTCCAAGATAAGCTGGATCTGATTCGTATTGATCAAAATGGCACTACCGATGAGATAGTTTGGAAAGATTCTTTTGATGGAGATTACACTGTCAAAACTGGTTACACTTCCTTCTTTGCCTCTCTTTCTAGCAATATTAACTGGACCAGAATTTGGATGAAAGAACTCACTCCTAGAGTCAATCATTTTCTGTGGTTAGTTATAAAAGGTAAAATCCTCACCAAGGATAACCTTATCAAACGCGGATTCATTATGCCTAATGGTTGCTGCCTCTGTCAACAGGATGCTGAAAATATCAATCACCTCTTGCTTCATTGTGAATTTGCAAGAAATTTTTGGAGCCGGATCACGGAACATTTAAATCTTAACTAGGTTTTTCCTGATGATATTTTGGAGGCCTGGACCCAATGGAACTCCCCCTTCAAGAATAATTTAATTAGCAGATTTTGGCTCTTGATTTTCGCTCATGGGATTTGGAACATCTGGAAAGCTAGAAACAGGGTTATTTTCAGAGATAAGAAAACTTCTACAGATATTCTTTTCAAAGGTTTCATCAAAGATGTTAAAGATAATGTTATCACCATCAAACCTGCTAAGAGAATTTCCTTCAATAAAGAAGAAATTTCCATTTTGGAGAAATGGAAGATTATTCCTGAAAACCTCTCGAAGAGAGGAACCAAAATTGACAGATCTTTAATTAAGTGGATCCCACCCCCCTTGGGTGGTACAAACTTAAATTTTATGGAGCTTCAAAAGGTAACCCTGGAGCTGCAGGTGGAGGTGGCATTATTAGAGATCACAATGGTAACATGGTGGTGGCTTATGCTGGGCAAATGGGTTACCAAACTAATCACTATGCTGAAGCTCTCTCAGCTATCTGAGGTATTAGGATTGCTAAGAATTTGTATATTGAAAAAATTCTGATTGAAGGAGACTCTCTTAATATTATTAACAATCTCAATAATAAACACCCCCCAGTTGGACTGTCAAAAGTTTCATTCATGAATCCATAAGTATCTGTGGCACCTTCAACATATGCAACTTCATGCATACTTACAGGGAAGGTAATAGAAGTGCCAATGTATTGGCGAATGAGGGAGTTGCAAACACCCATACAAATCTCACCATTTGGAATTATCATGACACCATCTCAGATAAGCTTGGAAAGATCTTGGAGCATGATAGAAATCCTAGCCGTACTGGTTAGTTGGATTTATTGCATGCATTATATGCTAGCAAATAGGTACACTGCTGCAAACCGGTCACTTCACCCTATGCGAAATCAAAGGAACAGCTACCCTTCACATGCTTTCTGGGTCTTTAATAAGCATGGTCCAGAGCCATTAGTTTGTAGTTTGATTGCTGTTGTTAAGCAGTTTCAATATTCCTCTGTTGCGTCTCCTCAGCAGAACGACAACAATATGGGAGGTGCTCCTCATCAGACCGAGCCAACCTGTGATCCTCATTGGAAGAATGTCGAGGAGTTATGGGAGCTGCTTAAAATTGGTGGGATCTCTAACCTCATTGAAAGGATTCGGGGCCACGACAAACGCATCTCTACAAAATTTGCCCGCCTGTGGAAGGACAGGATCATCACTTTTCGTGGTTGCAGCATCCTCACTGCTCTTTCCCACCATGAAGGATTCCATTGAGCAGGTTATGAATTAGGCTTTCTGCTTGTACTGTTGCTGTTAGTTTGCTTTTTCACTGTTTAGTTGTTGTTTTGTCGCTGCAGCTTGGCTGCTTTCTGCTTTGTTTCGATTTTGCGTTTTGGAGTTTGGCTCCATTTGATCTCCTCTCTGTATCCAGATTTTGATCCTTTCTCTGTTCTTCTCTTGCCCTATCTGGCTGTTGAGCTATTTTGTACAAGGGTATAGTCCCTTTCAAAAAACTAATTTACCAATAATTAAAAAAACATTTTGAGGATAAAAAAACAACATTTGTTGCTTAAGGAAAATAATATTAGTTATATAGAAAGATATAGGATGCAAATACGTACATAAAAAAAGTGCATGTAATTTTCATTTATTTTTTAAAAAGTGCTTTTAAACCACATAGTAGTAGGAAGCAATAGTATGTCAAAATCAATAAACTATATACAAATTAAATGCATGTGTTCCAATGGAAACTACTCGTAAGAGGTAACAATTTGAGGATTAAAAATAATTCAAACATACTCTACCATAAACTGATACAGACAATAGTTTTATACGAATAATTATCACATGCAATGATGAGAAATTGGAGATCGTCTCATTTTATAAATACTTAGGCTTTGTGTTTGAATCTAGTTATAACTGGAATTCTTGTATGGAGAAGTAGGCAACAGGATGTCTGAATTTTTTTATTACCATATAAATTCCATATTCAAAATTGTGGACCAATGCAATGAAAAAAATCCATCTCAAAACCGAAAATTGTTTTGCATCTATTTGGGTTCAGTAATACTATTGTACATAATTATAGGTCTGTACCGTTCAAATCATCTAAAGGCATTTACAAAAATATTTGCTAACAAAATGAAGCAACGTCATATAACTAACATGGATAAACATTCTCAATCCATATATAAAGGCATGTGAATTTATATATATTATGTTTCATACTACTTAGTGATGTTCATATGGTGGTGATAGGATTACAAAACATGTGTATGGTCAAGTACATATGTTAAGTATAGTTGTAATGGTTTAGCTCTTCCCTGCTTCTATAAGGTTTCTGAAGACCATTCTCTTTATACTTTTCTGGGGCTATGCGTCATTTAATATACAAATTTTTCTACTTATTAAAATATAGCTCATAGGAGACATAACTGTTAGTTACATTGAACAAATCAAAAAAATTCAGAAGATATGGCTCTAATTGTCTTGAAAGAAGCCAATTCAAGAGAAATGCTTACCGATTATCCATAACAACTTAACTGTTGACTAACTTTAACTGGGACTATGACCAAATTTGAAAGGAAAAAGAAAACAAAGTTACTAATGCTAACTACTCGTTTAACAGGCATATTTAACATCTTGGAATCTAGAGATGATCAAAACAATGTGTTGCTAAAATGGAATCAATACTATTTTATTCACAGACCATGACTTCGAAAATAAAAGCAAGTATTAATTTCCCAAAAGTGAAAACAATCGTAAAAGGTAAGTGTAGGAAAGAGATGAAATGGAAACCCACAGAAAAGATAAAACGTCAACATGCCTATCAAAATAAACATAGTTCCGTGAATGTCCACAAAGCCCTTTCCCGTAGGGGGAACGCCTTCGGCGTAATTAAAATTTGATGATGAAATCATAATGTATATGAGACATTTAACATTATCTTATCAATTATTTCTTATATTAATTGTTGTATATAAAATTATAATTTATTTAAAAAATAAAAATATTATTAGATTTACAATTTACATTTCCATACACACACACACACACACACACACACACACACACACACACACACACACACACACACACACACACACACACACACACACACACACAAAGTTATATAAACTAAAACAAAATTTTGAAGTAAAATATGTACAACTAATAGATGTGAATGAAAAGGAAGAAAACACTCTCATCTTAAATTAATCAACTATAATTTTTTAAATAAAATAATAATAAATAACTTTTAAGTATTTTAGAGTTAACAAAACTCAATACATAAAAATGATTTTATATCCTTATATTTGTATCTCATTCATAAACAATATTTTTATCATAATTAAAATCTTGGCCTGAATTTTAATTATCAAAGTACTTCCTGTAGATAGCGTTGTTGTCGCTGAGAAGAGATTAGGTGAACAATCACATTAACTATGCAACTTTCAAGCGTTCAAGGGAAAAATTACAATAGACATGAAACTATTAAAATTATATAGCTAGTTGATGAGTAATAAACACACATGTGCACGCGTGCCCACACACACACACACACACAAACACGAATGATCATCATAGCCACGAAAGTATTAAAATTACATAGCTAGTTGATAAACAATACACATGCATGCACGCACGCACACACAAACAAAAAAAAATAAACACAAGCATACACACACACACGTAGATGCACACATATACACACGTAGGCACACATGCACATGAATGCATACACAGACACACACATGCACATGTATGCACATAGAAACACGCGCGTAAGCACACACACACACACATGCACACACGTATACCTACAAACTCGCACATGTGCGTGCACACACACGCACACACAGAAACATACACACACGTAAGCACACACACACGCACACACATGTGTGTGTGTGCACATGCATTCAAAAACACATACACCAGCATGCGTGCACACATAGGAAGACACACGCACACATGTAAACATGTGTACATACATATGCACAAGAATGTATGTAAACACATATGTACACATGGACACACACATATGCACTCAAAGAAAATATGTAGATTGTAATTAAAATGATTTATATAATCATGTAACAATGTATCACAATGCTTCTCTAAAACTTTTAATGATCTAACATCTAATATGGAATTTCCAAAAAATGCTTATATCACTAAATCTAGAGATATTCCAGTGAATCTGGACTCCAATATTACAAGTATTTGAATAATTTCATCTCCATTTTTGTGTATATTGGATTCCATTTTTTGGCTATATTGGATTCCATTATTACTTTTATTGGATTCCATTTGTAACAATATATGATTCCAATATTGCCATTATTGGACTTATTCGAGTTCCAATTTCGCTATTATTGGATTCTGATTTTGCTATTATTATATTCCAATTTCCCTTTTATTAGACTTCAATTTCGCTATTACTAGATTCTAATAACATAATTAATGGATTTCAATTTTTCTACTAATGGTATCCAATTTCTAAATCCCGATTTTTGGATTTTAGTTTCATTATTCTAGGATTTCTATTTTATTATTATTTTATTCACCCACTTAATCCTCACGGCCACCAACTTACATAAACCAAGCAGCTACTAACTTTAAGATAGTGTGTAAGTGATTGTTATTATCTATGCCACATATCAATCATAATATTATCATACATATACGACTATTTATGCATACCTTATTCAAAACATTAAATGTTGACGTTGAAAATCCTATCCCTGAACATCCTTGATTGGTGTTAAATTAAATAGTTGTTTAGACATTTTATGTGATTATAGACATAACATACTTTTAAATATTTCATAGAACTGACACGTGTGACTCGAATGATGTTAAATTTGATGGTTTTTTAGACTTTTTTGTGATTTCAAACGTACCATACTTTCAAATATTTCATAGAACTAACACGTGTGACTCGAATGGTGTTAAATATGATGATTGTTTAGATGTTTTTCATGATTTTAGACTTAAAATAATTTCAAATATTTTATAGAACTGACACATGTGACTCTCATGTTTAAAAGGTGGCCGTCAATTTTTATATACATTTATATACAAATTATTCATATATATTAAGCATACTTATAAAAATCTAGAATTTTCATTTATAAATTTTGTAAGTAGTGTATAAGTGCGAGTGATCGCACTTACAAGTGTGATTGGTCACACATCTAAGTGCGAGCCTCGAGTATCACTTCTCTCAACTCACACTTTTAAGTGCGAGTGCTTGCGCTTTAAAGTGTCAGCCTCGAATCACACTTCTAAGTGCCAATATTTACTCGTACTTCTAAGTTCCATTCTCGAGTCACACTTCTAAGTGCCAGTATCGACTTGCACTTCTATGTGATAGTCTTGATTCACACAACTAAGTGCAATAAATGTTGAAAATAATTGAGGGAGTTAAAAATTTATTAAAGATTAAAGTTTATTTCCTTCATAAAAAACGATACAGTATTGATAAGTACATATATTTCCTTTATATCGAACTAGATAAATGAACTCAAACTATTATTCATTATGGCAGAGTTCCAAAGACTTCAAAAGTAGCTGCTTCAGCTTTAGCTACTAGAATTTTTTATATTGTTTTCTCTTTCATTGAATGAAAGACATATTATTTTGGAAATATTAGCTATTATTAATATGATGCTAAGAAGATAGTGCCTTATTTATAGATATGTGGATGGGCCCCTATCACAACTGTTATCCAATTTTTCCCCTCAGGAAAAATTGAACAAACATGAACTTGCACACTAAGAAATTGGGGGGATCATTCGGCCATCAGAGCTCACATTTTGATTCTAACGGTCAGATTGCATATGGGATCAGTAATGTCAATGACGTCAAAGGTAAGAAATTGAAGGAGGCTCGAAATTGAGAAAAGTGAAAAATGGGGGCATTGAAGTTCAAAGTCTTCGTACTTTGGAGGTTTCACAGTTTGGAGTTTTCACGGACAAACAAGGAAAAAACAAGAAAAAGGTATCAAAGACTGAAACCTGAAAGTATGAAATGGCTTGAGGGTTTTTAGGGTCAACTCCCCTTTCAGTTCAACGGCGCCGTAGATCAGGGATGGCGGAGTCTGAACTCCGAAGTTTGAATTTTAGACTTCGGAGATTCAGAGGTCTCGGCAGGGTCGAGTAGTGAATTGTGCCACGCGGAGGAGGGTCTAAGGTCTGAAACCTGAAGTCCAAAGTTCAGACTTCAGAGTTTCAGAGGTTTCATACGCCCGAATAGATAAGAAAATCCTGAAACTTGAATCCCCAAAATCCTGAAAGGTCTGAAACCTGAAGTCCAAAATTTTAGACTTCGAGGTTTTGACATTTCATAAAAAAATTTTAGGTCAACCCAGTGAACAGTGTCACGTGACATGGTTTTGGAGTCTGAAATCTGAAGTATGAATTTCAGACTTTGAAGGTTCGACATTTCGGAACCTTCAATCCGTCTTGAGCGATGAATAGTAAGTAACATGAACTCTGAAATGAAAAGGCTCGAAGTCTCGAATCTCGAAAGTCTAAAATTTTAGATATCGGAGGTTGCGATGTAAATTCGGGGTCTGAAAAGACAGAGAAAGAAATTAGAGGAGGCTCGAAGTCGAGATAAGTGAAAAATGGGGGAACTAAAGTTTGGAGTCTTTGGACTTTGGGGGTTTCACAGTTTAGAGTTTTAGTGGACAAACAAGGAAAAAACATGAAAAAGGCATGAAAGACCGAAACTTGAAAGTATGAAATGGATAGGGGGTTTTCAGGGTCAACTCCCTTTTCGTGTCAACGACATCGTAGATCAGGGATGGTGGAGTCTGAACTCTGAAGTTTGAATTTTAAAGTTAGGAGGTCTTGGAAGGGTTGAGAAGTGAATAGTTCCATGCGGAGGAGGGTCGAAGGTCCAAAACCCGAAGTCCAAAATTTGGACTTTGGATTTTCAAAGGTTTCATGCACCCGAATAGATAATAAAATCCCGCAACCCAAACCCCTAAAATCTCAAAAGTTCCGAAACGTGAAGTCTGAAATTTTAGACTTTGGGGTTTTAGAATTTCAGAAATTTTTGTCGGGTCAACCCAGTGAACAGTGTCATGCGACATGGTTTTGGAGTACAAACTTTGAATTCTAAATTTTAGAATTTAGAGGTTTGACATTTCGTAACCTTCGAGCCATCTTGAGTGATGAACAATAAGTAACCTAAACTCCGAAATGAAAAGGCCTGAAGTCCCAAATCCCAAAAGTCTGAAATTTTAGATTTCGAAGGTTGCGATGTAAATTCAGAGTCCGAAAAGAGAGAGCCAACCACCCATATTTATTGTAGAATTACACTCTCATCTTCAGATGGCCATAACTTTTGATTGGGATCTCAGACTTGCACAAAATCAAACTATTTGGAAATCCCTCAGTGTCCTCTACACAACTATGACTTGTTTTATTATTTTTTGTAAGACTAAGTATTAACAAATTAATAAATACAGTCTACCATTTTAGAGGGTTTTTCCAGTATTCTCACCTACCAAAATGATGAGGTATGCGTTTCCTTTCCTCTCCAAAAAGGAAAAGTACATAGAGGTATGGGTTTTTCAGTGGCATCCATCATTGTTGCAGGTGGTTTAAATTCATTTTTGGGTGGTTGAAGAAATATTTTTAATTCCTGTCTCTCCCTTTCTCTAATTATTCCTATATATTGTAAGGAGGGGCTCATTTCAAAAGGTTTGAGAAATTGTATATGCCCCTACCTTATTTCTTATCTCTAAGAGATTTTGTGGAGATTCCAAGCCTCCCTACTAGACATTGTAATGTAAAATTTGTGCCTTTGGCCATAAATGTGATGTATTGTATCGACTTTGAGAGCAATAAAATTAAATCTATGGATGATTCAAACCCTCTTCTGTTTTATATTGCAACTTTATGATATTTCATTGAATGCAAGGTTATTGTGTATTGTTGTGGTTTTCAATAGTGTTGTGCTTACTATGAAAGTTGTTCAACATCTTTATTGGTGCATCACCTTCCCTTACATTTTTATTAGCTACTTCCTTGTAGGAATTCTATAACTTTCATTCAAACAAATAATTTCTCCTCAATCCACCAATCAAAATAAAAAAATTCTATAACTTTTCAACTTTCTAATGTTTATATTTTATTTAAATATTTGTTTAATCTACAAAACTTATTTATATCTTTCTTTATTTGCTAGTTAGTACTGATTTGACAAATATGAGGTATTGTTGCAACATTGATTTATTATATTTAATAAATAAAAAATTCTAAGAAAGTCATTTTTCTAATCTTTAAATAAGATATGAAATTTAGAAAAAAATATGTTAATAGAATATTCACTGCATTTAATGTTTATCTAAAAACAAAAATGTATTTGCATGCTTGGACAAGTGATATATCCAAAATAATAAACTATTCATAAAAATTAATAAAATTTATTTAACAAATAACATTATAATCATTTATAAATTAAATCCCATCCCACTCCTTATATATTTTTTACTATTTTAGTTTTTCTATTCAAAAATTTTAATCTTTGCTTTATCCCTGTTTGCAATAAAAATTAGATTTGTAAGTTAAATTTTATAAAATATGATTTTTTCTATGTTTGTATTAATTTTTTAAGAATAAATTTTTTTATATGGATTATATTGTGTTAAAGACAAGATAACTAATAATATTATTAGTTACTACTATTTTGATAAATCTTTTAACTGATTTATTTTGGCTATCAACTTGTAACATTGTGGTGGTTTTTTTTATTGCACCTGAGAAATATATCATATTATGTATTTCAAAATGCCACATATGTTGTTGTCATATTTTCAAGCATAATATGATTCTAGATTGCTTTATGTTTTCCCAAAGAATTAGATATTTGATGCATAATTTTTTTTTGTTTTTTCTTTTATTTGAATTTTAACGTGGATATTTACAAGATGTGCAACATTTAAATTGGATACTTACAGTATATACAGATTTTATGCATTCAAAATCATTACATAAGGGCATTATATATTTTAGCATTTTGTGGATGTCGACAATACCATATGCGCATAATCTATAGAGTAAGTATTGGTATATTCTACTTTCTAGAAAAAAATGAAAGTGATTATTCTTAGCAATGTAAAACACGTAATGTAATAATTTATAGAAATTTTTTAAAACAATAGCACAACTAGCACATCTCCAAACCATGATGCATGAACTTTCCGCTTTGTCTTGTTGAATTTAAAATGTCATTAAAAAAATTACTATTAACAAGGTTTATTAAATATATGTGAACATAATTATTGGAAAATACAACCAACTATTGCCAAATACAGCCAAATACAAATAAGTAAAGAGTTGCCAAATACATCCAACTCCTTAAGATTCCACGAGATAACGAGTTTTAATCCTGCTATGAGAGATTCATACTTAGGGATATTATTGGTGCACGGGAATTCTAATCGAAATGATTTGGGGATAACATGTCCACCAAGTGTGATAAGTAAAATTCTAGCTCCAAATCCATGGAGGTTACAAGATACATCAAAGAATAAAGTCTAGGCTAGCGCAATGTCTATGTATAGGAGATCCTCATCAGGAAATGTAAAATGAAGTGGTTCTGTTACAGGAAGAGGTGCCTCAGCAAGTTGGTCTTCAAGGGCTTGTCCTTTAATTTATTTCTAAAGAATGAACTCAATGTCAAATTCACTAAGTAGGATGACCCAACTAGACATTCTTCCTATAAGAATAGGTCTAAATAGGAGATACTTGATGGGATTTACCTTAGTGATGAGTTTGGTGGTATGATTTAGCAAGTAATGAAGTATTTTATGGAATGTGAAATCAATGGATAATCATATATTTTCGGTTTGGGTGTAGCGTACCTCATGCTCAAAGAAACAACCTATTCTTTATCTAAGGAAATAAACAACCTATTCTTTATCTTGATCATTGTGTTGTGCTAGTAAATATCCTATGGCATGTTTAGTGGTAGATGTATAAAGAAGCATGGTATTTTCTGTGATTGGTTACATGAGGATAGGTGGACTAGAGAGATATTATTTTAACTTAGCAAAATAATCTTAACAATCTTGCTTCCATTGGAACTGTGCAACTTTCTTAAGCAACTAATTAAAATGATGACATTTATCAGCTAATTGTGATATGAAACGACAAATGGATTGGATTTTTCCTTGGAGGCTGCGTAGTTGTTTGAGATTTTGGGGAGAAGGAATCTCCATGATGTCTTTGAATTTGGTGGGATCAACTTCTATACCTCTTTGCGAGACAATAGATCCCAATAACTTTCCATAAGTCACCCTGAATACATGTTTTTTTGGATTAAGGTGAAATTTATACTCACGCAACCTTGTAAAGATGTGTCTCAACACACCTGGATGTTCTATCCATGTTTTATATTTTTCTAATATGTTTTCAACATAATCTTCCATGATATCATGCATCATATTGTGAAACATGACTGTCATGGCTCATTGATATGTGGCACTTGCATTTCTCTGCCTGAAAGGCATGACCTTATAATAGAAGGTGCCCCATGGTGTAGTAAATTTTTTTCATATTGATATTCTTCAGCGATGCATATTTGATTATAGCAAGAAAATTTTTCCATTAGGGAGAGTATTTCATGGCCTATCATGGAGTCGACAATTATGTCTGTGTTTGGCAAGGGAAAGTCATCTTTTGGACAAGATTTGTTGATATCACAGAAATTGATACATACTCTAATGTTGAAAGTTTTCTTCGCTACGGGTACTATGTTGGATATCTATTCAGAATAGTTGATAGGTCAGATAAAGTTGGCTTCTAATAGTTTCTAAATTTTAGCTTTTACAAACAACACTACCTTGGGGTGCATTTTGCATAACTTCTATTTGATAGGCTTTGCATTTGGATGCACTAGAAGGTGACGTACTATAAGATATGGATCTAATCCTTGAATATCTTTGTAGGTCCATGTGAAAATTTCTTAAAATTCAATGTGGGGCAATGTCAACTCTACACATTTTTGGTCGGAAAGACTGATGCCGAGTTGTAGAATTTTTGGTTATTCAGGGGTACCGATGTTAATATATTTGGTTTCCTCAAACAATATTTTGGATGTATCCTTTTCATAAAATGATTCTAGTGGTTGATGTAAGTCATTGGTTTTGGGTGATTCTTGGGAATCAACATAGGGTTTTTATTTTTGATGTTGGGTCTGTTTATTGATATGTTTTTGGATAAGGTGGCGATAAGATTTTGACTATGAGAAATTTTGTGTTTTTTATTCTTATCTGAGGTTTCCAAAGGTAGAAGATCTGAATATTCTATTTATTCACCAAAATACGTAAATTCATCAAGGTTAATCTCAAATCCTTTTTTATGGTTGGAAATGGGAATTTGATCATGAGATCAAAGAAACTCTTCAATGGCTTCATCATTTTGAAACATGTCCATGGCTACATGGTGTAATTGGTCATGGTATATGAAAGTCAGATGAAGAAGATCAAAATCAATGATATTAATGGATAGATGTTCAAATTAGAGGTTTATTTCAGTAAGGTCTAAAAAAGGTTGTGCGTAGACCCACCATCACTATTAGAACTGGTGTCATCGTTGTCACTCAATATTAATATGGGAGCTACATTAAGTATTTTGAAACCAAGGCTATGTTTACCATGATGTTTGGCACAAGTTATTGGATCTAAACAACCTTTTTCATTTAGACCGAGTCCTTTACCCTTCCATCGCATATTTTTCATCATTTGGTGAGCTTTGGTAAATTGAGGGGACTCGTAATAGGGATCGAATTCATCATCGTATAACCAAGATCCTGAAGAACTTGGAATATGTTCATTGTTTAGATAAATGAATTTATTTCAAACCGACTGACCCAATTTGTAAGTGAGATGGATTCAAAGATGCGGAGTATTGGGTTTGCCATAGGTCATGATGATTTAAAAATAGTTTGAAATGTCTTGGAATTGGTATTCACCACAGCCTTTATCAATGATTTTTAATGTATGTGTTGATGGACCATTGGGGACATTTCATGGCGGGAAACATAGTTTGGTAGTTTTGATAGATGAAGAGAAGGGATTATAAGAAGAGGGGAGTGGATTAGAGGATGAGGCTTGATTAACCAAAGGGGAGGGTATTAATGGAAGAGGTATTGTTAGAAGAGGAAGGTTGAGTAGGAAAAGAATATGATTGGTTAGTGGAAGGGGGACTGGTTTTAGAAGAAGATGGTTGACTATCAGAAGAGAATAGATTGTGAGACGTTGGTTGATTAGAAGATGATGGTTTACTAGAAGATGATGGTTTCAAAGTATGTTCAGGAAGCATGTCTAGATTGACACACATTTTGTTAGGTATTACGTGAGGTGGAGTGTATTTATCTACCGATGGATAGTGGTAAGCATTTTAATACAACCCTTTAAGGAATTTACAATGGTCAAAGGGTTGGGTATTGGCACACGATGTAAATTATTTGTCCAAGTGGGGGAATTTATTACATTTGTGGAAAGTAGATGGGACATATTTCATGGCATGAATCTGTGCCTGACCAATAAGGATATTATATGCAACTTCTACATCCACCACATGATATAGCGTGTCTAAAGTGACAGATCCAACCTTGAGAGGTAATTTGATTGTACCTTAAAATTTTCTTTCACTCGTATCATACACATGAAATGTTATGCTGTCATTTTATAAATATTTTTTAGTGTAACCTAAATAGCGTAGGAGTATCATGGAAAAAATTCTCAATGTTTCTCCATTTTCGACTAATACACACTTGATCTTATGATGAGTTATATAAGCCTCAATGTATAGAGAATGATTGTTGGAAATGTTAGGATTAAGAAGCTCAGTGGGACCGAATGATAGAATAGGATTGAGTGTTGCAATATTTGCTATTAAATCCTGGAATTGCTGTGAGTTGATTTCCTCTGGGACACAAGCTTCTTTCAATGTTTGTGTAAGGATACGTTGCACTGCAAGATAAGACTTAAGTAACTCATGATGGAAATTTTTGTTGTGGTATTTTTTAATTTTTTGAAAATGTTGAATTATGGCAATGGTTGTGGAGTGGAAATGGCAGTGGAATTAGACGTTGGATTAAGAGGTGGTGTGGAAGAGAAGTAACAGATTGTTTTGTAGTGGGGATCCACACTTTTTTCTATCTCATGATGACCTATCGGTTTTGATTTTTATAGTAGCCACTAGATCTTGGTCATAGTCTATGGTCAAGATGACTGAGTCATACTCAATGTTGTTTGATAATTAGCCCTTGTCATTGAAATTATCATCATGGTTAGGGAAGGGGTTTTTGAACATGTTGATTTTTTCATTTGGGGTACTTTGTATCAGAGGTATTTTAAACCTCTATTTCTTCGCATTTCATAAAGCCTTGGAAATAATGGCATAGTTTCATGCATCAATCTATAGAGTGTCCTTTTATGTGATGGTAACCACAATATTCATTGTCTTTATACCAATTTAGTTTGGGTTGTCCTTCAAAAGGTTTGGCAATTAGATACAAGATCATGTTGTCATTTTATAAGTGACAAAAGATGCTAGATAGGCTTTCTTGAAGTTGAGTGAACTATCTTCTCCTGTTGCGAGGAGGAACCTCCTTTCTAGAGATGACAATCAATTATTTTTTGGATTTAAATGTGTTGGGTGGATTGTTTTGAATGTTTGAATATGGTGAGAATTAGTAATGCCTTCATTGACTATATTTTAGTTTTGATTAAAGAATTTGGATTTGTATTGGCTATGAGGGGCATCCCTATGAGGTTGGTCCCTAAAAGATGTTTTAAGTAAGCCCTTAAAATGAGGGATTTCTCTATTTGTGTCCCTTTTTCGATGACTTCTTTGAAATTACTTAAACAATGCATTTGCATGTGGAATGATAATTTTCCAATGAGGTTTATGACAAAGATGCTAACCAATTTTCTCTTTGGTATTGACCAAGGAAATTGGCTTGCAATCCGTCACCATAATTACAAAAAGGATGAAAATTTCTCGTTGGACCGTTTCTTAGTGTTACAAAGATTGAGCATGGTTACTTTTGAGTTTAGGTCGAAGGAAAAATGTTTAACAAATTTTTTTGATAGGTTTGCGAAAGTTGTGATTGACCCTTTTGGGAGATGAAGAAACCTTTCTATGGCCTATCCTCCTAAACTCTTAGGAAATAATCGTAAACTATATATGTCACGATAAGATACTTCCTGACATTGCATGTAAAATTCCTTGACATGTTCACGGGGGTCACCCTTACCTTTGTATTTATCAAATTTTGGAGTTTCTAAGGATGAAAAAATGGTAAGCGTAACATTTCCATATCAAATGTATAGGGGCATTGGTATTCAAATTTGAATTATTTTGATTTCTTTTCTAGACCCTAAATGGTTTCTTTCATATGTTTCCATTCATGTGTGAATGGAATATCAAGGACTTCTTGATTATGATCGTGTAACTTTTCAGCTTTAGAAGTTTCTTGCTCAAGTTGCTTCGTTAACTCTTCGATTTTGGTTAAGTCGTCAGTTGAATATTTATTTGGGTTATTTGGTATTTCATTTTGGTGAATCGATTCACCATTATCTATAATTTTGTTTAGATTTTCAGTCCCAAAGTCAGGGGTAGTTTTGCCCCCATGGCTAGGAGACGTAGTAGGTATTCATTCTTGCTTTGTGTAGACACTAAAATTAGGTCACACTCCCCTTTCGTCCCTCGACATATAAGCACCCTTTATTACATTTACCTAGCCATGAACCTCTTCATCCCACTAATATTAATTTAATTAAATTAATGCATTACCCTCACTATATTTATTATTTAAATATCTTATTTAAATAATATCTACACATACAGTTCACTTAGACACCTCACCAAGCCAACTCAACCTAAGACCTATTCTTAGCAAGTTGCCATAACTAACTAAGACTTACCCAAACCCTAAAAATCAATGCCTACATTCCCTCTAACCACATTCCCGCATGCTCACAAGAGGCTCCCAGTATAATCTATGAGATAACGACATGAGATCCAAGAAAATCAGGAGGATCTCCCTAAGTTTAGTAAGACCTAGGAAATCCCGCCTTGACTGACGTCAGTTACCCCTAACAATCGCCGATTAAGCCGGACCACCGTCGGTTACCCCTTTTAACCCAAAACAACATTATTCTTAAGGGGGGAACTTGGAAGTTGGTTAAAACATTAAGAGAAAGTTGACGAGCAAGAACACATCTCAGAGAGATAACACATCTTCAAAGAGAAAATTCCTGCAAAAACTCACATCTAAGGAAGGAGATTGAGCATCTTCTCCTGCACAGCCATCCCAGCCATGATCTGATCTATCCAAGCAAAGAAGAGTGTACATGTAGCCCATGCAGAATCTTTTCTTTAGTTGGTGATCACTTGCAACCTTCAAGCCCATCATCAGCACCTCCATCCTTCACACACAGGCCTTCAAGAATGAAATCCAAGTAAGTACAACATCATACTTTCCTGATTATTTCCTTTCTTCACTATTTTATCATCCACTATTTACTTTGACCTTCTCCACATTTTCACCTCCATATACCCATTAAAACATCAAAAAAACCTACTCCGGTCACCCAATACCTCATCCCAACCAACCAAAGTCCTTTGTGCAATCACAAAGGAGACCCCAGCCTATTCTGTGACATTTACAAATCTCACAGTAACCGGCATCGGTTATACCTAACTGTCGTCGATCACCCCTGACTAACACCAGTCTCTGTGTTTCCCACACAGCCCTGAACAGAGACCTACCCACCTAATTTTATCTCACCCTCATTCACCTGTGACCTACCTGAGACCTTTATCAGACCTGCAGAGACCCAAAACCAACCATTTGACCTTTGGATTCTATTCTAGCTTAGCCTGTTAGATTAGATCTATTTTCTTATTGTGTTTTTAAGTGAGATACCTAAACCATTTCAAAATAACAATAGGATTTACTTTTTTTATAGCATTGAATTGTTTAAAACAGTGGACTGACAGCCATCTAGGAAGTATCATACTTCCTGGATCTAGCTTACGCTAGGCAGTTCACTGCACATATTGTTTAATTCCTTTTGGTGGTCTTGTTTTCATTACAGATAGTTCCTCCTAGCCAAAGGGAATCTCTCACAATCAGCTATGGATTCGAAAGTCATACGCGTGAAACAACCCATCAACTGACATTTGAACAGGTATTCCTCCTATGCCCGTTACCCTATCTGTTTTGTCAACACTTCAAAGAAATAATCTAAGAAAAAGGTGAAACATTTTGGCATGCACCTGGTGGGACCCATTCAGGGGTTCCTTGCATTTTATTCATTCCTAGGAAAAATTTGTGTGTTTGTTTCCCTTCTAAAAAGCGTACACACTAATTTTCTTCCCTGGTAATCCACCTCTTCTTTCTACTTGCTCTAAAGGAAACTTTTCTTTTGGTGTAATTAAAAGAATCATTTCTTCATGTTTTCTGCATTGTAGTGAAAGAGCATCCCTCTTCCTCTTCATCTTATTGTGTCATCCAATTTCACATTTTTGATTTGGGTTTAAAAACAAGTGCATTACATTCTGATTTATTGCATTAGCTCACATTAATTAAGGGTAACCTATACACTGGAAGTCATGACCAGCTGATGGTTGACAAACGAATCATAGAAAAGAACTTCTATCCTTTTCTCTTTCTCTGAGTCTTACCAAACCACACAAAAATTAAAAATACATACATTCTTAAACAACATCCTACCTAGAAGAAGTTGTAGGTGATCACATGATCACAGTACAGTAGGAACCTAGTTTGCTACTCTATCGAGTCATACTTCAGAGCCAAGCCCACCATAACATACCTAAAACCTCACCTTTTAGATCTCCTTCTTTGTAGGAAGCCATCCTCACCAAAAACTCTGTTTCACAATTCATGTGTCAATTCTTAAATAACATAAGCTAAACAAACATAATAGAAAAGGCACTCATAGGATCGTATTTTCTTAGTGTTTTTGCTTGGCTTACGTTTTGAGGTGAGAGATCACGTTCGTCACTTTCTTGTTCATCCTTACATGCTCCTCATCATAGCTGGTGTATTCCAGCTTCACCTGAGTGTGCCTGGGCCATATCATCATCGGACCCAAAATTCTGGGTCTAATTCTACATCAGATTTTAATTCACAACCACTTTCTTTCATCACTGTTTCAATTTCACAGTAAGCGTCGTCGGTTACCTCTGACCACCATCAGTTATACCCAACCGATGTTGGTTCCAGGTCATTTTTCTAACCTACTCAAAAGGACACATTACTTTACTTTTGTCCACTTTTCATAGTCTCAGTCACTATCAATTTTTTCCCGATGATGTTTTATACATCTTCAGATTTGGCATTCCTGTCAGATTTTACCTTCTGCCTCATTGTTTACTTACTGTCCATTTTCTATAGTGACCAACAGTGGTTACCCCTAACCAACGTCAGTTTTACCTAACAAACATCGGTTAGCCTGTTTTACATTCCAGCCACTGTTTGTTACTTTATCCATTTTTTATCACCATATTCACTTGTTCCTGCTTTTCTCTATATCATTTACAGAGAAGTAGCCCTACCTAATCAATACTGGTTCACATGGTGCTGAACTGAAGACAAGAAAGTTCCCTCATATTCCATGCCAGTTGCCAACCACTCCCACCTAGTCCTTCACCACCTTCTATTTTATCACCAGCCATGGATCCTATCCAGCCTACTACTATCGCTACCGAAGATGAGGAGTTCGCAAGAGTCCTTGATCAGAACCCTACCTCCTTGGAGTTTTACCTTTCTCACTCGTCCACTCGAGATGCCTCGGGTCAATTGATATACAACATGCCCGCATCTATCCCCCTGACTCTCCCACCCACTCCCGCATTGGCCCCATCTAGCTCTGTGCTTCCCGCATCCACCTTACCCCCAATCATTTCACTGTTAGGTTCTATACCCGCTATGACTGCCACGTCTTTTGCCTTTGTGGCACCCATCACATCCACCATACCTTCGATGTCTACCCTAAACACAACCTCATCTGCCCCTACTGTCTCATACATACCCGTAGCTATACTACCATCTCTAGTGTTGGTGACCCCCACCCCATTTCAAAACTTGGTTCTTTCCATTCCATAATCATTAGCCCCTATTATCACTAGGGTTACCATGACCCTTCCACCCCCATATCCATACTACCAACAACCTCCTGTTTCATCCATTATTCATTCTGGGTACATACCCCCTATTTCACTACCTTCTTCTCCACCACCTTACATGGCAGCCCCATACAATGGAATGCCACCCCCATTATATGCCCAAAACCGACCTCCTCACGCTACAAGAGGCAGCTAATCATCACAACCCACCAATGACCTAATTAAATTAATGTTGGACAAGATGCAAACATTGGAGGCATCAGTTTCTAGTTACCGCAACACTCTCACCTACGACAAGATTTGCAACAAGCTTATTCACCCATCCATTCCTATCCGTTCATACTCTGTGCATTGGGAAATGCCTAAATTCAATCACTTCAATATCAAAGAAGACCCACAACAACAATTATGATCGTTCAAACATGGGTGTTATTTGATTGCTCATGATTATGCCTTGCTTTTGAGAACTTTTCCCATGTCCCTCACCAGACCTACATTAGAATGGTATAGTGGGTTACTTAAACACTCTATATTCTCATTCAATCAGGTAGCCCAAGCCTTCTTGGATCATTTCTCTATCAATATCGTCAAGAAGGTTACCATGACTGATCTATATTCTACACGTCAGTATGAGGACGAATCTATTACAAACTTTGTCACTCGCTGGTGCAACCTAATCAATCAACTTACCTTCTAACTGCCACAAACTGAACTCATTGAGATCTTCACACGAGCTTGCACTAGACATATCTCCCCAACCTTGCAAGTCCAAACCTTCAGAACATTCGATGAGGCTTTCACTATGGCATGAAAGTTAGAGATTCGGGCCATTGAAGAGAAGAAAATCCAACTAAGCAATAAGAATTCGACATTCAAGTCGAATGATACCTCTTCCTCTTCCAAACCACAAACCAATTATTCAAAAGCTAAGGGCACCGTTAACGCAGTGGTACTCAAGGCTAGACTAGCTCATCCGTCGAATCAGGCTACACCCTCATCTAATCTCTCACCTGTCTAGACTTTTTGATTCAGACAAAAACAACGAAAATATACCCCAATTAGGGAACCTTACTCTTTTGTTTTATAAAATCTTATCAAAGCTGGAGCCATCACCCTTCCACCCATAAAACCACACACTGGTTTTAATGCCCGCATGCTATAAAGAGCATGATTTCTGTAACTATCACCGAGTGAAGGGTCATAGTGATGGCAACTACATCACTTTCAAGAATATTGTCCAATAAATTCTCAAGAAAGGCGAGTTAACTGTTGATAATCCTAACTCCACCCCCAACAAAAATCTACAAATCTTCAAAAAACCATTTCCCAACCATGCCCCTTCATCCAATCAAACCAGTGAGACATCCACTCACGATACCCATACCTGTGAGGTTCATGTTGTCTTTAACGAGGTATCTGTTGCCTCTCAATTACCTCACATCCCATCCATAGAGGAAATCCTAACCCAAAATCCTCCTTCCTCATTGGAACCAACCTCCACTATTCCTTCACCAATAGAGGAACACATTTCATCTCCTTCATCACCTACAGAGGGGTCTTCCGCTAACATTGAGACCATCTCACCCCTAGCTTCACTACTTACAGAATTTTTACCTACCGTACCTCCTCCACCCATAGAGGAGCTCCCATTACCTCCTCCACCCATAGAGGAGCACCCATTACCTCCTCCACCCACAGAAGGGAACCTATCCATTCCTCCACTTATAGAGGAGCTCCCATCATCTCCTCCACCCATATTAGACCCAGTTGAGATACCTTTGCCTCTTGGTGAGCATTCTCCATCAGCTACCCAAAATCCAACAAACCTACTTTCAGCTCTCTTACCCACAGAAGCTGAAGCTGGCCAATTACCCATGTCTAAGATGCATTTTATGGGAATTCCCATTATTTCCTCACCAATTCCACCCACAGACGTGTCGTTCTCATATTTGGCCGATCACTTAGATTATGTGGATAGGGATTTATTATGGTGGCACCTCTTACTCCCTATCTCAACATAGATGTAGAGATCCCTCGCTGATACCTCCACTATCTACCCAAACACATTTTGACCCATCAGACCAAATACAACCACTGTTGTTACAACCCCTTCCACTATACCCATTAGAACTCACACCACACCCTTACTCGTAACCTGAAATACATCTAAACCTAAACCCATACCCACTACATTTTCTTCCACTAAACCTATTACTACTTTAGGGGTCACCCCGACCACCAACCTTACTCATCCACCTATTAAACTAGATTTAGCTACATCCTCCAAGGTAAATACCACAATTATCTCGACACCCAAACCAAAGAAACAAACTCATCGACCTCATACCCCGACCACACTAATCACGCTCGCACTTGTCCTGTCTACCTTAAAACCTTAGTTTCCCAACATGGTCAAGCACCCTTCACCCATCCATAAACCAATAACACAACAACCCATTCCTTCCTCACAAACCTCTAACCTACCCCAACACAAAACACGACTTATACCCACACCCGACTCTCCTTACCACCAATACCTCCAATACCTTCAGCTATTGCTTCACTACCCACTACACTTTAGTCATTTTCCCTCACAGCCCAAGTACAACCCACATCATCTACCTTCACAGCACCCTCATTTTCCCCCGTGGGTAACTCACCCTCTTCCTCCATCTACTTTTCCTTTTAGACCTCGTACACCCACATCACCTTTACCCAAGAAGGTGCAATCCGACAACAAAACCCCACTACCCCACAACAAGGTAGTCAAAACAACCCCACACCCTCCTACCCATCCATCTACTATACCCCTACACAAACGAACCCGACCGATACCACAAACCACACCAGCACCTAAACCCATAGCTCGACCCATTCCTACTCTTCCAAAAATAGTTCCCCGAAAACTAACCACACCTGCACCCAAACCCACATTCACTTCCCACTGTGATCCACTAGAAGGGTCTTATGCCAAGATTTTAACCAACCTTCTCAAGACTTTTGTTATCACATTACTACCACTCTGACCTTACGACCCCCTCAAACCCAAGCCAAAGGATTTGATGATACTAAAATTTACACATACCATCATGTGACATGGCATGATGTGGAGAACTGCAAGGCCTTGAAAACCGTCCTTATCTAACTATGTCCACCAGAAACTAACTTTGATGACGACGACCTTCTTGATGAGGATCCTGCTTCACCAACACCCATTCCCACACTGCCCACTACACAACCACAACCTCCACCCTCACAGCTCCTAGAGCGACACCCAAAATTTTAAAATTAACATGGTTCACATCAGAGAACTTGCCACACCACCACCCAAATGTCGTTGCACTCAGCTGACCTCACAGGCCTTTTCTCCTCCAGTAGGTTTTTTACCCTTCATGTCATTATACCACTCATCCTACACCTTCTCTATTTGCCAACTCCCCTCAAATAAACATGATACACATCACTACACGTGTGCAGAAGGGAAAAGAAAAGGAAACTGACCCACCAACCAATCCTATACCCAACATACCATCTACACCCATACCTAAAATCACTATCCACGACCCCACATACCCCATTTCTAATGGCATCAAACATCACACCATGCTCAAACAATTACACCAATATCCCCTCAAAATGTCCTTATATGACCTCATCCAAACCTCGGAATCCCATCATCAAGCCCTCATGGAGGCTCTTCAATTTAATGAGGATTTATCCAATGACCCTACACCCGTAGCCTCCATTATGATACCCCATCATGTATCCTCTCTCACCAAATTACCACCTTCATCCTAACCTCACCTTGTTCACCAAGTGGCCTCCCTTAGCTTCTCAGAGGAGGAGATCATGCCACACCCAAAATGATGACCTAGACATAGCCCTCTTCATCTCTCTCCACATTGATGACATACAGGTACGTCGTGTGATGACTGATGGACATGCTAGCATTAACATCATTTCATCCCATGCATTTTCTCAAATGCACATACCTGAAAATTGCATGCATAAACATCCAGTCATGTTGCGTTCATTCAACGATGCTATCACCTCCACACTAGGCACTATCATCCTTCACGTTTGTGTGGGCCCCCACACTATTACAGAATTGTTTTATGTTTTGGAGGGGGAATTTCAATATAACTTGTTTCCTGGAAGACCCTGGATCTGTGTCATGGGTTGTGTTCCTTTCACTTTGTATCGTTGTGTAAAGTTTGAACACGAAGGACACACTTATACCATTCCAGCTGACCCATCACCTTTCAAAACATGTAACATGCTTTACCGACCCAATGATGTGCTCATACCTGTCAAGCTGTCTACCTCCACAACCAATACCGCTTCACCTACACCTCCACCTACCAGTACAACTGATGCTTTCACCGCACATACCTCCTCCATTCCTACCACTACCATAACCTCCGCGGCTGACCCATTAGCTTCCCAATATGTTAGCTCCACCTCCACATCAACCTCTGACATATCATCCATTCCAGCTACCTACATACCAACCACTGATCTCTTGGAAGGTGTTTTTCAATGCCTCACTCTAGGGGAGTACCACCTATATAGTGTCAACACATTCCTTACTCCACACGAGTATGGAAGCCTTCATAAACACCCTCACTATGATCACCGTATAGGAGAATGCCTCCTTTATGGTCCTCCCCATCTTTGTACTAGTCTCACCTATGGGGGACTTGATACTACCATTTACACACCTGAACCACCATCACAACCCCGTCCATTTTCCATTGACTTCCAATCACTTACCAATCACCATTTTTCCCACACCTTCCTACACCGTTGTGCGTGGAAGGGTTTTTGCTTTTTTCTTTTAAGAGAAAGGCCGCCATACTGTTATTCCATGTACCACCTACAAACATAATGATCGTAGTGGTATCAGCTTCCCCGAACCTCCTACCAAATAGGCCCGCATTGAACTCATTGAAGACCCTAGCCCTCCTCCACCTTCAACTTCATCATCACCTTCACCCGCTCCACCTTCATCACCACCCTCACCGACAGAGTCGATGGATCCTGAATCTATCCCCCATAACTTTTTTTTTTCATAAACACCATTTCCTTGGGGCCTTTAACTTATCAACGCGAAGGCGAGGCCCCTTCCACTTCCCATTCCTGTATCCATAGATGATCAATGATGCCACACCTACAATTAACATCATTCAATGTCAGGATGATGAATCCATACTCACCTACCTTGGTGCAGAAGATTCATATATTCATCGGTTGTTACCCTCTGAGACACAAACCATGTTGAATGAATCGACTATCAAGATCAACATTCATACTCGGGATGACCCGCACATCCTAAAGATCAGACAATCTTTAGATGCTGCCAAATAGGAAGCCAACACATATTTTCTTCGAGATCATAACCACGTCTTCACTTGGTCTTACGCAGACATGCTCGGTATTGACCCCACCATAGTGGTCCACAATATCGTAGCTATTCCCGATGCCAAACCTATCAAATAAAAGATAAGGAAAATGCACCCTCGCATTGCTCTTCTCATCAAAGAAGAAATTCAATGCCTTCTTTTGGTTTCCTTCATCTTACCCATTGATTGTCCTCATTGGATTTTTGACATTGTCGCTATTACTAAAACAACCGGGGGACTCCGCATTTGCACAGACTTCTGTGACCTCAACCTAGCTTGCCCGAAAGACAACTTTCCCTTACCTGGTATTGATAAACTGGTTGACCTCACCGCCGGTCACAAGATGCTCTCACTCTTGGATGGCTTCTTGGGTTATAACCAAATTTTGCTTGCCCCAAAAGATCAACACAAGACCGCATTCATTACCCCTTGGTGAACCTTTTGCTATCGTGTCATGTCTTTTGGCCTTAAAAACATTGGTGCAACATATCAGCATGATATGTCTTGCATCTTCCATGATATTATGCATCGCATATTGGAAGATTATGTGGATGATATCTTAGCCAAATATAAATGTCACGTCGAGCACCTCACCCTCCTTGAAACCATCTTCGACCACCTCATTAAATATTGTGTTCACCTTCAACCTAAAAAGTGCATCTTCACAGTTCTCTCAGGAAAGCTCCTGGGATTTATTGTTTCCCTCCGTGGTATAGAAGTTGACCCTGCTAAAGTCAAGGACATTATGGAAATGCCTCCGCCCACTAACCTTAAACAACTACATAGCCTACAAGGTAAATTGCAGTCCATTCACTGTTTCATTTCACAATTATCTGATCGGTGTAAACCATTTCATCATCTACTTAGGAAGGATGTCTCCTTTAACTGGGATGATGACTTTCAAAAAGCTTTTGAGGCATTAAAATAATACCTTCTCCAACCACCTGTACTTATTCCACCTAAAGATGATCAACCTTTTTACCTATACATATCAACTACCGATCATTCCTTGGGAGCCATGCTCACTCATCGTGATGAACAACATAGGGAGCAGGTAGTTTATTACATAAGCCATACTCTTTTGGAATATGAAACCCAATATAACCATCCAGAAATTTTTTTCTTAGCCTTAGTTTTTGTTGCCACCAAACTCCGCCATTACCTACTCAACCACAAAACCTATGTCATGACCAGCATCGATCCCTTACACTTCATGTATGCCAAACATTATCAAAATCAGCGTGCCACATGATGGCTTATGGTTTTAGCTGATCTTGACCTCGAATTCATTCATCAAAATTCCATCAAGGGCCAGGCTAGCACTGACCAACTGGCTGATGCACCTATTTCTGGGGACCAACCCTCTAATTTTGACTTTCCCGATGAGTCAATTGCTACTCTTTCCTTGAAAGAACCCCTTTACCAAATGAAACTGTTCTTTGATGGTTCCAAGTGTCAGCGTGGGGCGGGGCTGGTGTTATCCTCATTCCTCTAGATGGAGAACCCATGCCTTTGTCTTTCAAACTAGACTTTGAATACACTAATAATATTACCGAGTACAAAGTTCTCGTACCAGGTCTCCAGGCCGCATATGCCATAGATGTCAAATAAATCCACATCTTTGGTGATTCACAATTGGTTGTAAACCAAGTCAATGGTATGTACCAATATGGTTTACATATTTTTCGCTTTGGTGTCCCTCATAGCCTATATGTCATCAACCATCACATCATTTTTCGCTTTGGTGTCCCTCGTAGCCTCATCACTGACAATGGAAAATAATTTAAAAACAAGACACTACAAAAACTTTGTGATGCCTTTGGCATTCAGCTTAGTTTCTCATCACCCTATTACCCACAAACCAATGGCCAAGGAAAATCCACTTACAAAACCCTCAAAAAAATTCTCATGAAAGTGGTTGACAATACTGGGAAGGATTGGAATACGCACATTCCTTTTTTCTTATGGGCATACCACACTAGTATTCGTACTTCCATTGCGGCCACACCCTTTTCATTGGTCTACGGTATAGAGGTTGTTCTGCCTCTCGAAGTCCAGATCCCTACACTTCACATTTTTCTCCAGAACATGCTTACTGATGATGAATTTTTTCAGGACCACTTAGCACAGCTAGATTTATTAGACGAACGTTGTCTTAATGCTCTGGATCACCTTCAAGTTTACCAACAATGTATCAAACGTGTTTATGACAAATGTGTTCATGATTGAGCCTTCCAAGTTAGTGACCTTGTCTTGAAACAAAATTAACACGTAACCAAAGCAGAAAAAACTAAATGAGGAAAATTCGCTCCTAATTGGCTTGGACCATACATCGTAACTCATACCTATGGATTGTTAGGAAATAAGAGATAAAATATGCATAATAATCCCTTATAGAATTGCAACAGTAGAAACTAATATGTAGAAAATATTACAGATCTAAAATTAAAAGTGCAGAATAAATAACACAACATAGAGAGACAAGATTTAACGTGGTTCACCCAATTTGGGCTACGTCCACCAAGAATCACTTGCTCAGATTTTATTACAAGCCTCCACTCTCTCAATACAATACCCAGATCCGTTTGGAGCTATGCTCAACAAACTCTACAGAATTCACACCCGAATTCAAAACACATCTGCAATACATTTGCTTTTACATCTATCATATGCATAAGACCATATAAATAGACAACTACTTAAGCAATTTTACAAAACCGTGGGTATCAAAACAATGGGGAAAAACAAAACTATCCCATAAACCTATGCATAACCGAAGAGGCGGTTTTACAAAACAATGGGTACCGAAAAAAAAATGGGCCCAAAAACATCCCATAATGGTTACCCATTACCCATGGGTTAATAAACCACCCATGAAAATTTTCTTCGGGGGCTTCACCCCCAAACCCCCTTGACACACTCACCAGCGAGCGGGACCGCCATAAAAATACCCGACTGTAACACATAGAAGGTGTACCACACTCTAACATGAAAATAGGCTCCACAAACATAACATGGATTGGGTTCCTATCATTTTTCCTCACTTGAGGGTAAACCTGAACCTGAACCCCTTAATGCATTGCATCTTCAACCATTCTATTATTGAGTCGTTTTCCTACCTCACCCTTTGTCTCTTTACAACCTCATCTCTTGAGTGTTATTCACTCCATGCACTTCCCTAAAGATTAAACAAGAAAGATGTGAGTATCGGTCACTTGTTCTCTTCTCTTGAATATGTGTACCATGGCACTACACATGGCACTACACATAGCATGATTCTCATGGATACTTTTCATCTACCTTTAGATGAGACCCCATGGTCGTTCCACCTTGTCTTTTGAACAAGAGTCATATCCTTCACCTTGGTCTTGTCCATGATTTCAAAGACCTTAAATGGGACCAAAATCTTTGAGTCAAACTTCTAATAAAAATATGAATCCCTCAAAATGACATCTTCCTCTCAAAAAAATTGTTGCTATAGATAGACTGCTTCCTCGAAGGATAGCTATGTGAAGCTTTCAACCAAAAAAAAACTAAAGCTTCCCACATCGACCAACTTCACAAAAACCTCAAGGAGTACCATATTATTTATCCCATATAGACTTCCTGCATCGATCAGTCTATCTCAACAACAAACTTTTTAGTCATGGACTTGCCCATTGTGACCTCGGACCTCTTGCCTAAAAGACATCACTCAAAACATATAATATAACTACCTTTCACCCACCTTACCCCTTTTCACTCTCCTTTCCATAATCATATCAAGAGACATCTTGGAATTTCGTCATTTGGTGATCCTATGACTACTCTCATTGTAGAACCATTATTCATGTAATGCCTTTTGGGTCTTGTGTTCATCACCCCTCCACGGTATGATCTACTCGGTATGATCCTACCCAATCAGGTGGCTTTATTGGCCCCCTCCTATCTTTGCACCATCTTTGTTTACATTTTGATTACCTTATATAGGACTTGGTCCTCGACACTTACCTTTGGGGTAGTCTTCCCCTTTCGCCATAATTGCCTTCACCTACATCTTTTTACCTAAACCTTACCCACACCTATTAAACATAAACCCACAACATGCACACAAACCTACTAACTCACTTTCATATTCTTCCCTAGCTCATGGGAGAACTACATCAGCCTGAGGTCCCTTTTTCACTAGGACTATGTAGGCAGCACTCTGAGGGCATGGGGCCCTTAGACGTTAGCTTGGCTATCCTCTGCCCTTAACAATTCATCTTTCATGTGCCTCACATTACATCACACCTAACTTTATTTCCCTTTTATACCCAACATTGGAAATTAAATCACATACATACCAAGTTGTTTCATATTTTAAACATTATCATAGCATACATTTATTATGCCTACCTTTTCTCTATCATCACTATGCATAGATTATAACACATCTCACATATGACCCATATTATCATTCATTGCATAAAATAATGAATCACCACTTCACCTACTTTCAACTCGATCCATGCCTAACCACAACCTGACTCAATCCATGCCTATAACTTGACTCAACCATGACTATAACCTGACTCGATCCATGCCTAAACCAACCTAACTCAACCATTCCTATAACTTGACTCGATCCATGCCTACACCAACCTAACTCTATCATGCCTAACTCACCTAATTTCAAACCACATCAAAGTAACACATCCATATCTCATCTTACACAAGCCATATATTCAATATCTCATAAACATATTAACACATCACCAAATACCATGAATCTCATCATATAAATCAATAAATGTGTATCTCAAAATACATTCCTATCTCATCATGGTCATCATCTCAGAAATGTTGGCATGCAGGCCGATATACAGTACAAAATTTCCTCGGTACACAGGCCGGTCTCATATATACAACAAGAATGAATGAATCAATACAAAAAATCTTTGGCACGCAGGTTGGTATATGATAAAAAATACAACTATCTTTGGCACGTAGGCCGGCATATATATAAAAACTAATCACTGGTATAAATCAAAATCAGGTGGCCACATATCAAACATCTCATCGAATGTCCTCCATCTTTGTGTCACCTATACCCTCGGCTTCCTATGTCTCAGCTGACACATCACCTAACTCTGGTTGTCATGTACTGGTGGCCTCTCCCTGATTGGGCCTCAGAGCTTGCTGACCTCCTGTGCTCTTCACACTGTGTGTGGGATCTCGTCCTCTCACTGGATGCCTGATGTGCCTTGTACTCTCCGTAAGAGAGGAAGTCTATCTCAGCTGCCATGAGTTGGTCCTGATAGTATCATGCCTCACCTAGGGCATCCTGTAACCTTGATATAGGCATGGTATATGGTGGTCCCATAGGTCTCGGCCCCTGTACCTGCCCTACGATAGCTTGTGAACTGGGACCAGCTCCCTGCGCCTGTGGTGGTGCCCCCTGCCCTTGTGCATGTGGTGGTGTCCCCTGTCCTTATGCCTTTATCTAGGCCTGTAAGGCCCCAATCTATGTCTGGGCTGTGGCTAACTGGCCCTTTAAACCTACCACCTAAGCATGAAGGGATGCCACCTGACCATCCATGTCTCCATCTCCTCCATTGCCATCTAAGCTTGTAGACTGGCCACCTATACCTCTTCCTCTGACCCCTCCAGCTGTGTCTGTAATATACCTATCTACGTGAACAACGTTACTACCTGCCCTTGTAGGGAGTCTCTCTGCACTATCATGGTAGCTAAGTCAGGCTGCAATGGTCTAAGTGGTATGGCTCGTAACTGAGCCACCCACCACTGCCTATACCTATCTATGCATCCGACATCATCAATTTGTCGATCCACTAGCTAGTAATCCTCTCATGTAGGCATTGTAGGTTGTGGTAGAGGTAAAGGCCTCTCCACGTCATCTCTCTGATATTGTGGAAAGGACAGAGGGATAGCCTGTACAAGCCCGAACTACCGT
This sequence comes from Taxus chinensis, assembly GCA_019776745.2. Classification (NCBI taxonomy): domain Eukaryota; kingdom Viridiplantae; phylum Streptophyta; class Pinopsida; order Cupressales; family Taxaceae; genus Taxus; species Taxus chinensis. Next base: position 722,832,613 of record CM034151.1, on the reverse strand, counting down.
CAAACCCTGTCTACCAAGATCATCTCATCCTCCCCTGCAAGGCGACCCTAGATCCATCTCTCTAGCTGGAGCTTAGCTAGCTCCTCATGCATGTGCCTATATGAGGGGAATCCCACATATGGCATCCAGATAATGTCCACTCTAGACAACCCCTCCAACAACTACCAAAAATGGGTCACATCATATGTTGCCCTATCCGACCTCTGCTCTCCTGCCACTGGCACCCATCTCATGTATCCCAGCTGCATAAATCTCACTGGGAATACATCTTCTCGGGGCATCCCTATCATTTGAACATAGAATATGTGCTCATAGGCCTAGCAGAGTAGTATAAATGTATAACACAGGCTAAACCTGCACAACTGCCCATACGCCCATTACTCTCGGTATAGTTGCACCAAGAATGTTGGTGCCCAGGAAAACCATGTCTCGTGCACCATCATATCATGGAGAACCCCCATCAGTGATCAAGGAAAGCATTCAGCCTCTGCATCAAGTAGTGCATAGCAGCACACTACCTCCATCAATAGAACCACTAGCCTCGTCTCATCCGGACGGGCTATGTACATCTTGCCATAGCTCAAACTAGCATTATGGAATCTCAGCTCCACCGCTCCCTTGCCAAATACAGTCCTGATCAGCTCCTCTGAGGCTTCAAAGGAGATAGAGTACACCTGGGCCCCCAATATAGATAACCTCAAAATCTGGAACATGTCCTCCAGGGTGATAGTCATCTCACCCGTTGGAAGGTGGAACATGTTGGTTGCAGATGTAGACACTAAAATTAGGTCACACTCCCCCCTTCGTCCCTTTTGGGCATATAAAACACCCTTTATCACATTTACCTAGCCATGACCCTCTTCACCCCACCTATATTAATTTAATTAATTAAATTAAATTAATGCCTTATCCTCACTATATTTATTATTTAAATATCTTATTTGAATAATATCCCCACATACAGTTCACTTAGACACCTCACCAAGCCAGCTCAACCTAAGACCTATTCTTAGCAAGTTACCATAACTAACTAAGACTTACCCAAACCCTAAAAATCAATGCCTACACTCCCTCTAACCACATTCCCTCATGCTCACAAAAATCTCCCAGTCTAATCCATGAGATAATGACACAAGTTCTGAGGAAATCAGGAGGATCTCCCTAAGTTAAACAAACCTAGAAAATCCCACCTTGACCGATGTTAGTTATCCCTAACCATTGACAATTAGCCTAGACCACCATCGGTTACCCCTTTTAACCCCAAAACAACCTTACTCAAGGTTGGAACTTAGATTTTTGCAAGCAAGGAAGTTGACGAGCAAGAACGCATCTCAGAGAGATAACACATCTTCAGAGAGCCATCCCAGCCACAATCTGATCTCTTCAAGCAAAGAGAAATATGCATGCAGCCCATGTAAAATATTTTCTTTAGTTGGTGATCACTTACAACCTTCAAGCTCATCATCAGCACCTCCATTCTTCATATAGAAACTTTCAGAAATGAAATCCAAGTAAGTATAACATCATACTTTCCTGGTTACTTCCTTGCATCATCATTTTATCACCCATTGTTCATCTTGCTCATTATTGACTATCTCCAACACTTTACACCTCTATAGACCCAACAAAACCTTACCAAAACCTACTCTAGTCACCCATTACCTCGTCTCGACCAGCCAAAATCCTTTGTGCAATCACAAGGAGGACTGTCATCACCAATTTGGCACAATGATAATTCTCCACCGAGAACTCCTCGTGCTATGATTAGTTACTAATGCATAGCTTTTAGTTTGGTGGATGTAATCTGGAAACACAACAATAAACATAGCACAAGAATACCATAGACTATGATATGAAGGAACGATGACAAATCTGAAATATAAGTGTAAATTATAATATCAACATGAAATTGTTACTATCTCACCCATGAGGTACTTCAAGTGTTACTGACTTCACTTGACTTCCACCAATAACTATGGGAGAAACTTCACAATTACACCTCTTAATGGCTTATTTAACACACCTTCTAAATGATGGCTTCCTTTGCACACTTACTTATACAATATTTCTCACTACTTCCTTTTATGCTAAATGAGGGGGGTGGCCTCTCTATTTATAGATCTTTCAGGATCATCCACCTTATCTCTAAGATAGGATAAGAAATCTACTCTAACGAGACATATTCCAGACCTTAACTCTCATCTTTAGATGTAAGCTTATCTTTTAAGATAAGATAAACCTTATCATATCACATGGGTTCCACATTTTTAGACTTTTTACAAAGAAAATACACAAGATATTTATGATCTCACTCCTTGTCCTTATTACCAATATAATATTCCTAATTCCTAATCATATAGACCCTACTTCTCTACTTACCCTAACTTTGACATTTTAACATTACCGAACTACTTACGACAAATATTTACTTTTTACCACAACATTTCTATTGTACTTTGACTGTTACAATATTGGTGGCATCGTACCAGCAACGTAGTTATCTTCTATCGGATGCTACCACTAATTATACGTAACAACATCCTATTCCTAATACATACATTACTGAAATAGATATTACGGAGGAAAATTTTAGTGTCAACATCTTCCCCTTCCTAGCTTCTACTCTATCCTCGGAGTAGACTATTCTGGTGCTTGGAAAATATATAACTTGTCGTGGTTGACCCATTTCGTAATAGGAGTGCCATCTAATTCCTCCAGTCGATATGTACCATTTTCATGCACAATTGCTATTTTGTAGGGCCCCATCCATTTGGGAAGAAATTTTCTCTACCTTATTTTTTATATCTGGAATCATATACTAGAACGAAGTCATTCACATGAAATGGAGACCAACGGATCTTTTGATCAAAGTATTCGTTCTGCTTCATTTTCTTCTTATAGCTTGTATCCTTCGCTATTTCTCTCATTTCTTCTAGCAAATGAAGATGTACTAACCTTTCTTTTACTGAATCACTTTCATCCATCCTTTCATTTTTCATAACTCTTACAGTGGGAATATCAAACTCAATAGGAAGAACTGGATCAATGCCATAATCCAACTGAAATGGGGAGTATCCTGTTGCTGACTTTGATGTTGCCCTATATGCCCACAATGCTGCATGAATACTTTTATCCCACTTATGTACCTATAAGGCTACATCTTTTGCTAGAATTTGACACAACACAAAATTTGTTCATTCCACCTATCCATTTGTGCTTGACTTGTATGTTGTTGCCTTCTTGTGCTTAATAGAAAACTTGTTGACAAGGGATTCTACCACCTCATTAATGAAGTGCCTTCCTTGGTCTGTTACAATTTCTAATGGACAACCAAATATGGTGACAATGCGTTCATATATGAACCTTGCCACTTCATCCATGGAAGCTGTTTTCAATGGCCTAGCTTCAACCCACTTGGTTAAATAATCTATGGCAACTACAATATACTTATTTTGGCATGGAGTAGTTGGAAGTGGACCTACAATATCTATTCCCCACTTTTTAAAGGGACCAAGTGGAATAATAGGGCATAATGGAGCTGATGAAGTCTTACAATTACCATGTGTTTCACAAATATCACATGTCTTACAATAATTATAACAATCTCTAAAAAGAGTGGGCCAATGATAACCTGCATCCAAGATCCTTCTTGATGTAAGTTATCTCGATAAGTGTCCTCCACATGTACCATTGTGGAATTTTTCTATCATCTCCTTCCCTTGATCACGTCCAACTGCTCTCTTTTACTGTCCATCAAGTCCTATTCGAAATAATACTCTATGTAGAATAGAATATGGATGACTTGCTTGAGTAATCTTTCTCTTGGTCTTTGCATTGACACCATTAGGAAACTTGAATTCATTCAGATAATTCCAAATATCTATGTATTCACTAGGGATTGTGTCAAGGGATGACAATGTTGCATCTGGGAAATCATCATCATCTTAAGATGAACCTAAACCATCATAGGCTCAAGAGAGTGCATTTGCATTAACATGCTTCTTTCCTGACCTATCTATAATATCAAATTCAAATTCTTGTAGCAAAATTATCCATCTTTCTATCCTCCCTGATGGGTTAGGATTATTTACAATATATTTTAGAGCTGATAATTTCTTACAACTATAAATTTTTGTCCTAGCAAGTAATTTCTAAACTTCTTTATAGCAAAAATGATAGCTAAAGCCTCTTTTTCAGTTATATTATAATTTACCTCAGCACTGCTCATTTCTCTGCTCCCAAAGTAAATGGGATGATCATTCCAATTTTCATCCTTTTAACTCAGAGTACTTCCTAGTGCTGCATTTGAGGCATCAATATACACAATGAATGGCTTACTCCAATCTGAATTCTTTAAAACAGGTGAAGACGCCAAAGCTTCCTTTAGTTGTTCAAAATCTTCGTGCACCTTATTTCCTAGTTCATAAGTAACATCCTTCTTCAAGAACTAGGTTAGTGGCTGTGCAATTTTTAAGAAATGATTGATGAACCTTCTATAGTAACCCACATGGCCTAAAAATGATCTCAACTTACTTCTATTCATAAGAAATGGTAACTCTTTGATTTTTGAAACTTTATTAGGATTAGTACCAATACCATCTCTGGATATAACATGCCCTAACAAAACACATTTAGAACATCCAAAGACACACTTTGTAGGGTTTGGTGAGGCTTGTGCTTCATATAACCTTTGAAATGTTGTATCCATCTAGTGTAGGTGGTCCATCTTGCTCCCATAGATGCAGAAATCATCCAAAAATACTCTGATGAAGTTCCCAATGTAGGGTTCAAACACCCTATTGATCAAAAGCTAGAACGTTGCTGGAGCATTACACAACCCAAAAGGCATAACTCTATAACCAAACATTCCCCAAGGAGTGGTGAACGTGGTCTTCAGCTGATCTTTCTCCACTATACAAACTTGGTTGTATCCATTATATCCATCAGCAAAACTATAGCACTCCTGGCCAGGTACTTCATCCAAGATCTTATCTAAGAATGGAAGAGGATAATGATCCTTCTTTGTTGCCTTGTTGAGCTTCCTATAATCAACACAAATGCATAGCTTCCCATTATTTTTTATTGAGATCATAATGGGAGAAACCCATTTTGAATTCTCCACAACAAATATGAATCTTGCATCAAGCAACTTATCTATTTCTTCTTTTATAGTCTTGGAAAAATTAGGATTTATTCTATATGACATTTGCTTTATGGGCTTAGCACCATCTACCAGCTCAATAGAATGTTCTACCCAACTTACTTGATGGAGTTCCTTGTAATCAAAAGTGAATAGGTGTATGTACCTTCGAAAGAGCTAGAGGTAGGATTCCTTCTCACTCACCATCATAGCATCACCAATCTTTATTTGTTGGAGATGATCATTAATTTCTTCTTTAGATAATTTTATGGGTTCATGAGTCAATTTGATTGGAAGGATATCCATGACTGAAACATCAACCTCACTTTCTTCATCTTCTGTGTCCACTTCACTGGTACTAAAGTAATCAGAGGATGTCCAATCATCAGTTTCATCACTTGAATCCACAGGTTCTACCTTATGATGCCGAGGGATCATGTTTATCTTCACCCTCTCTCTGTCATGTCCAAGTGTCATGAAGCCTTTATTCCAGTACTTTCTTGCATGAACTCTCCTTAGCCACGGCCTTCCCAACAACATTGGGTACACAACATTACCATTTTTCATCACCTGAAAGTCTACCACACATAAAACACGCATAACATATATTGCCACATTTGAAACAACACCTTCTAGTTTAGTTTTTCCCTTATTTAATGACCTTAATATAAGTGTTGAGGGGCGATCAATTTTTAAACCCAACATATTCATTACAGACTCGGTCATTACATTAACTGCAACACCTCCATCAACTAAGACATCATGAATTGAAATACCATTACATAATACCTTAGTTTGTGGAGCATAGGGATCTGCCTCTACCTCCAAAACAGGGACCTCAACCTCCTTCCTTCGTCGAGCATTGAGTCCACTTCGCAGTTCCCACCTCTTCTCAGAAGATAGTCAAAAGTTGACCATATGTAATATTTACAGGCCTTTTGGATAGATCTTTTAAGATGGAGTATGGTCCTTGCCCTTGTGAAATTAGAAAATCCTGCACACCCAACTTTCTTCTCCTATGTTTCTTACTAGTTTCTCCTTTCATCTTATTAGGATCATTTTCATCTTGGTTATCTTTTTCTTTCTTTCTTTTTGTTACAAACACATCTGCTTCATTATTTATGCTCTTATCTACTAAATCAAAAGAATTCATAGGTACTTTCCCTTTATCATTATCTCTTATACCAGATGTAGAAGCTCTATCTGGATAAATATACTTATAATGACCCTTTTTATGACAACCATAACATACAACTTCAGAAATATTTCTTTTTGGACCTCTATCTCCTCCCTGAGAACTAAATTCTTTTCGTTGAAGAAGATTAATAGTTAGCTAGCCTATCTTCATGAGCAGATCTTTATAATTAGTAGATGCACTAGGAGAAATATTTGTGCTCACCGATAGTGGTTGTGGATGTTGGACCAAAGGTGTTTGTGTAGGCTCTACTTTAGCAATAATTTCTTTGGGCTCTTCTTCCATGCTTTCTTCTTTCCTTCTTGCAATCTCCTTTTCTTGTTCAATGGTCTCTGGGTGGTCATACTTCACTCATTTTCTGATCTTTAGCTTCATCCCAAGAATGAAGTGCTTACAAAAGAGATTATCCACACCATTCATCAACCCATCCACTAATCCTTCCTTTCAGATCTGGGCATCGAGCTTCCTCCTTAGCACTAGAACATGAGCATGATAATCCCTTATCTTCTCCTTCTCTCCTTGGGATATCTTTTTGATATCGATTATGAGATCTGCATATTTTTGTTGGTCACCAAATTCTTCAAGAAAACTTTCAGTTAATAAATCCCATGAGTTTTTCACATTATCACATAATGTTTCAAACCACCTAAGGGTTTAACTATCCAAAAAGGTAGGAAAAAATTAAGTCCATTGTTCCCTTTTTATGAGGCCATTATAAATGCAAGATCGTTTAAATTCTTGAATGAAAGAGGAAGCATCTTCATTATATTGGGCTGAAAATACAGGAATCTTCCCCATTTTCAAAAGTAACCATAGTGAAATACCAACCCAAAAGTACAATCAACAAGACTTATGTGCACAAATAATTGGAATCACTATAATAGAAAGTGACTTTATACCTTTCTATAGTAAAATAGAAATGACCATAGTAAACTATGGTAAAACTTGACTTACTGCAGTAAAAACTGACTTTTCTGTGGTAAACACTATTCACGATAAAAAGTGAAGTTACTGCAATAAATACTATTTATGGTAAAAATTGACTTTACCATGGCAACTACTATGCACAGTGAAAACAAGGTTACCCTCCAAATGATTTCTGACTAAGTGGGAATATCTCTCTAGAAAATCCACCAATGAGGAATGGTCCCAGCAACGGAACCAAAATCTCATCACCAATCTGGCACTATGATAATTCTCCATCAGGAACTCCTCATGCTATGATTATTTACTAATGCATAGATTTTAGTTTGGTGGATGTAATCTGGAAACACAACAACAAACATAACACAAGAATACCATATACTATGATACGAAGGAATGATGAAAAATCTGAAATATAAGTGTAAATTATAATATCAACATGAAATTGTTACAATCTCACCCGTGAGGTACTTCAAGTGTTACTGACTTCACTTGCCTTCCAACAATAACTATGGGAGAAAATTCACAATTACACCTCTTAATGGCTTCTTTAACACACCTTCTAAATGATGGCTTCCTTTACACACTCACTCATACAATATTTCTCACTACTTCCTTCTATGCTAAATGAGGGGGTGGCCTCTCTATTTATAGAAATTTTAAGCTCATCCACCTTATCTCTAAGATAGGATAAGAAATCTACTATGATGAATCATATTCCAAACCTTAACTCTCATCTTTACATGTAAGCTTATCTTTTAAGATAAGATAAACCTTATCATATCACATGGGTTCCACATTTTAAACTTTTTACAAATAAAATACACAAAATATTTATGATCTCACTCCTTGTCCTTATTACCAATATAATATTCCTAATTCCTAATCATGTAGGCCCTACTTCTCTACTTACCCTAACTTTGAAATTTTAACATTACCGAACTACTTACGACAAATATTTAGTTTTTACCACAACATTCCTATTGTACTTTGATTGTTACAATATTGGCGGCATCGTACCAGCAGTGCCATTATCTTCTATCAGACACTACCACTAATTATACTTAACAACATCCTATTCCTACTACATACATTAATGAAATAGCTATTACAGAGGAAAATTTTAGTGTCGACAGGACCAAAACCCCGTTCTGTGACATTCCCATATTTCATAGTAACCGGTGCTAAGTATGCCTAACCGCGGTCGGTCACCCCTGACCGATGCCGGTCTCTGTGTTTTCTCATATAGCCTTGGACAAAGACCTATCCACCTAATTTTACCTCACCCTCACTCATCTGTGACCTACCTGAGACCTTTTGCAGAGCTACAGTACCTAGAACCAACCATTTGACCTGTGAATTCTATTCTAGCTTAACCTGTTAGATTACATCTTATTCTTATTGTGTTTTTAAGTGAGATACCTAAATCATTTTAAAATAACAATAGGATTTACCTTGTTTTTAGCATTAATTTGTTTAAAACAGTGAACTGACATCCATCTAGGAAGTATCATACTTCCCAGATCTATCTCACGCTAGGCAGTTCATTGCCCATAGTGTTTAATGCTTTCTGGTGGTCTTGTTTTCATTACAAGTAGTTCCTCCTAGCCAAAAGGAAGCTCTCACAATTATTTGTGGATTCAGAAGTCATACACACACAATAACCCATCAAATGAAATTTGAACAAGTATTCCTCCTACGCCCGTTACCCTATCTGTTTCAAAAACAATTCAAAGAAACAATCTCAGAAAAAAGTAGAAACATTTTGGCATGCTCGGTGGGACCCATTTGGGGTTCCTTGTATTCATTCATTTCTAGGTGAAAATTTGCATGTTTGTTTCCTTTCCAAAAGGTTCTTACATTTAAATTTCTCCCCTTGGAATCATCTTTTCTTCTATATTCTAAAAGTAATCATACTTTGGTGCTTAAAATGAACATTTCTTCCCTTTCATTAGCATTGCATTAGTGAAATATCATACTTTATCCTATTCCTCTTATTGTGTCAATGAATTTCATTTTCAATTTGGGCTTAAAATCATTGCATTCCATTCTGATTTTCTACATTAGCTCACATTAATTGAGGGCAACCTATATGCTGGAAGTCATTACCAGCTGATAATTTACAAAGAAATCATAGAAAAGCACTTCTATGCTTTTCTCTCTCTGAGTGTTACCAAACCTCACAAAAAATTCAAATACATACATTCTTAAACAACATCTTACCTGGAATAAGTTGTATGTGATCACACAATCACGACACAGTGGGCACCCAACTCGTTACTTCTGTCGAGTACCCCATCAGAGGAAGGCTCACCCCTCACCATAACATCACCTGAAACCTCTCCTTGTAGATCTCCTTTTTTTTGTAGGAAGCCATCCTCACCAAAAAACTCTATTTCACAATTCATGTTTCAGTCTCTAAGTAGCATAAGTTGAAAAAACATAATAGAATAGGCACTCTAGGAGCATTCTTTCTTAGTGTTTCTGTTTGACTTGCGTTTTGAGGTGAAAGATCATATTCATCACTTTTGGTTTATCCTTGCACACTCCTCATCACAGTTGGTGTATTCTGGCTTCACCTGAGTGTTCCTGCACCATATCACCCTCATTCCTAGAATTTTGGGTCTAATTCTACATCAAATTTTAACTCACAACCACTTTTTCTCATAACTGTTTCCATTTCACAGTGACCATCATTGGTTATCTTTGACCGCCATCGGTTAAATACAACCGGCATTGGTTACATGTCCTTTTTCTCACCTACTCGAAAGGACAATTTCAATTCACTTGTTTCCACTTTCACAGTCTCGGTCACGGTCATTATTTTCCCTTTGATGTCTTACACATCCCCAGATGTGGCATTTTTGTCAGATTTTTGCCTTCTGCCTCATTGTTTACTAACTGTCCATTTTCTACAGTGACCGACAGCGGTTACCCCTGACCGACATTAGTTTTCCCTAATCGGAATTGGTTTTCCTCTTTCACATTCCACCTTCCATTTATTACTTCATCCATTCTCATTTATCACCAGATTCACCTATTCTTAATGTTCTCTGTATTATTTACAGAGAAGCAATCCTACCTGCCTAGTACTGGTTCACATGGCACTCACCCGAAGACAAGTGAATGCTCTCGTGTTCCACGCCAGTCGCCAACCGCTTCCACCTAGTCCTTCACCACCCTCTATTTCATCACCAGCCATGGATCCCATCCAACCTACCAATATCACTACTGGAGATGAGGAATTTGCACAGCTCCTTGACCAAAAACCTGTAGCCTTGCAGTTTTATCTCTCCCACTCGTCCACCCAAGATGCCTCGGGTCAGTTGATATACGGCGTGCCCGTATCTATCCCCCTAACTCTCATACTGAATTCTGCATCAGCTCCATTTGGTTTAGTGCTGCCCACTTCCACTTTACCTCCAGTTGTTTCACAGTTAGGTCCTATACCCGCTATGACTGTCGCATTTGGTACCTCTGTAGCACCCATTACATCTACCGTACTCTTAGAAACTACCCCAAACACGATCTCATCCGCCCCTAATGTCTCATACGTACCCGTAGCTACGTTCCAACCTCTAGTATTGGTGACCCCTACCCCATTTCAGAACGTGGTTCTTTCCATTCCACAATCACTAGCCCATATTGCCACTAGGGTTACCACGACCCTTCCTCCCTCATATACATACTACCAACAACCGCCTATTTCATCTATTATTCACTAGGTACGTACCCCCTATTTCATTTCCTTCTTCTCCATCACCTTACATGGCAGCCCCATACACTGGAATTCCCCACCCATTTTACACCCAAAACCAACCTCCTCACACCATAAGAGGTCTCCAATCGTCATAACCCACCAATGACCTAATTAGATTGATGATGGATAAGATGCAAAAATTGGAGGCATTAGTCTCCAGCTCTCGCAATACTCTCACTTATGATGAGATTTGTAATGAGCTATTCACCCATCCATTCCCATCCATTCATACCCTATACATTGGGAAATGCCTAAATTCAACCGCTTCAATAGTAAGGAAGACCCACAATAGCATTTGCGCTCATTTAAACATGGATGTTATCTAATTGCTCATGATGATGCCTTAATTTTGTAAACTTTTCCCATGTCCCTCACTGGACCAACATTAGATTGGTATAGTGGGTTACCCAAACACTCCACATTTTCATTCAGGCAGGTAGCCCAAGCTTTCTTGGATCATTTTTCTATCAACATTGCCAAGAAAGTTACCATGACCGATCTATTTTCCACACGTTAGTACGAGGATGAATCTATCACAGATTTTTTCACTCATTGGTGCAACCTGATCAATCAACTTACCTTTCAACTGCCACAAACTGAACTCATCAAGCTCTTCACATGAGCTTGCGCTAGACATATCTCCTTAACCTTGTAGGTCCAAACTTTCAGAACATTCGATGAGGCATTTACTATGGCACAAAAGTTAGAAATTCAGGCTATTGAGGAGAAGAAAATCCAATTACGAAATAAGAATTTGGCATTCAAGTTGACTGAAAATTCTTCTTCTTCCAAACTTCCAACGAGTTATTCAAAGGCTAAAGGTACTGCAAATGCAATGGTACTCAAAGCTAGCTCGACTCATCCAACTAATCTATCACCCGTACAGGATTTTTGATTTAGACAAGAGCAACAAAAATATACCGCAATTGGGGAACGTTATTCTTCTATTTTAGAAAAGCTTATCAAAGTTGGCCCCATCACCCTACCACCCATAAAACCACACACTGGTTTTGACCCGGCTCACCCCACGCCAGCGTGGTATAAGGAACAAGATTTCTGTAATTATCACCGAGTGAAGGGTCATAGTGACAACAATTGCATCACTTTTCAGAACATTGTCCAGAAAATAATCGAGAAATGTGAATTGACTATGGATAATCCCAACGATGCCCCTAACCAAAATCTACAAATCTTTAAAAAAAACACTTCCCAATCATGCCCCTTCATCTAATCAAACCGGTGAGACATCCACTCATGATACCCATACTTGTGAGGTTCATGTGATCTTTAACAAGGTACCTATCACATCTCAATCACTTCACATCCCTTCTATAGAGGAAATCCTAGCCTAAAATCCTCCTTCTATTTTGGAATCAATCGTCATTGTTCTTTCACCAATAGAAGACCACCCTTCATCTCCTACATTACCTAGGGAAGAGTCTTCTGCTAACATTGAAACCATCTCACCCCTAGCTTCTCCACTTAGAGAACCTTTACCTACCATACCTCCTCAACACACAGAGGAGCACCCATTACCTCCTCCACCCACAGAGGAGCACCCATTACCTCATCCACCTACAAAGGAGCACCCATTATATCCTCCACCTATAAAGGAGCACCTATCAGTTCCTCCACTTATAGAGGAACTCCCATCATCTCTTCCACCCATCATAGATCTAGTGGAGATAGCTGAGATAGCTTTGCCTCTCGGAAAACATTCTCCATCTGCTACTCGACATCTGACAAACCTAATTTCAGCTCTCTTACCCATGGAAGTTGAAGCTGGCCAATTCCCCATCTCTAAGATGCATTTTACGAGAATTCCCATTAGGTCCTCACCAACTCCACCCATAGACCTACCATTCTCACGTTTGGTGGATCACTTAGATTATGTGGATAGAGCTTTGTTATGGGGGTGCCTCTTACTTCCCATCTCAACACAGATGCAGAGATCCCTCGATGATACCTCCACTATCTATCCAAACACATTTCCACCTATCAAACCAAATACAACCACTATTGTTGTGACACCTTCCATGATACCCGTTAGCACCCACACCACAACCTTACCTATAACCCAACCTATACCTAAATCCAAACCCATACCCATAACATTTACCTCCACTCAACCCATTACCACTTTAGGGGTCACCCCGACCACCAACCTTACTCATCCACCTATTAAACTGGATTTAGCTACATCCTCCAGTGTCAATACCACACCTACTCCGATACCCAAACCTAAGAAACAAACTCGTCAACCTCCTACCCCTTCCACACCAATCACACCCGCACTTCCCCCATTTTCCTTAAGACCTCAACTGCCCAACAGGGTCAAGTACCCTTCACCCATTCATAACCTAATAACACAACCACCCATTCTTGACTCACAAATCTCTAACCTACCTAGGCACACAACATGACTCATAGCCACACCTGCAGTCTCTTTACCACCGATACCCTCAGTTGTTGCTTTACTACCCACTGCACTTCAGTCATTATCCCTCACACCCTAAGCACAACCCATGTCATTTACCTTCATAGCACCCCCATTATGCCCGTGGGTAACTCACCCTCTTCCTCCATTTTCTTTTCCTTCTAGACCTTGTACACCCACATCACCTTTACCTAAGAAGGTGCAACCTAAAAACAAAACCCCACTACCCCACAACAGGGTAGTAAAAATAACCCCTCATCCTCCTACCCATCCATCTACTATACCCCTACGTAAATTAACTCGACTGATACCTCAAACCACACTAGCGCTTAAACCCATAGCTCAACCCATTCCTTCTCTTCCAAAAAAAATTCCCAGACAACCAACTACACCTACACCCAAACCCACATTCACTTCCCATTGTGATCCACTAGCAGGGTCCTATGCCAAGATTTTAACCAACCTCTTCGAGACTTCTGTTATCACATTACTGTCACTTCAACCTTACGACCCCCTCAAACCCAAGCCAAAAGGTTTTGATGATACTAAAATTTACACATATCATCGTGTGCCAGGACATGAGGTGGAGAACTGCAAGGCCTTGAAAACTGTCTTTATCTAATTATGTCCACCCAAAACCAACTTTGATGATGATGACCTTGTTGACGAGGACCCTGCTTCACCTACACCCATTCCCACACTACCTACTCAACAAGCACAACCTCCACCCTCAAAGTTCCTAGAGCCACACACAAAATTTGAAATTAACATGGTTCGCATTAGAGAACTTGCCACACCACAACCCAAATGTTGTTGCACCCAACTAACCTCACAGGATTTTTCTCCTCTAATAGGTTTTTGCCTTTCTTGTCGTTATACCACTTACCCTACACCCACTCCATTTGACATATTCCCTCAAATCAACATGGTACACGTCACTACACGTGCGCAGAAGGGAAAAGAAAAGGAAGCTAACCTACCATCCAATCCCATACCAAACATACCATCTGCACCCATACCGAAAGTAACTATCTGTGGCCGCACATACCCCATTTCTAATGGCATCACACATCGCACCATGCTCAAACAATTACACCAATCTCCCCTCAAAATGTCCTTATACGATCTCATCTAAACCTCAGAATCCCATTGTCAAGCCGTCATGGAGGTTCTTCAATCTATTGAGGTTTTACCCAATGACCCTACACCTGTAGCCTCCATTATCACACCCCATCATGTATCCTCTCTCACAAAATTACCACCCTCATCCCCACCTCACCTTGCTCACCAAGTGGCCTCTCTCAGCTTCTCAGAGACAGCAATCACACCATACCAAAATGATGACCCAGACCCAGCCCTATTCATCTCTATACACATTGATGACATACGTGTACGTCATGTGATGATTGATGGAGGCACTAGCATTAACATCATTTCATCCCATGCATTTGTTCAAATGCGCATACCTGAAAATTGCATGCACAAACATACGGTCATGTTGTGTTCATTCAATGATTCTATCACCTCCACACTAGGTACCATCATCCTACATGTTTGTGTGCCCCCCCGCACTATTCCAAAATTGTTTTATGTTTTGAAGGGGGAATTCCAATATAACTTGTATCTTGGTAGACCCTGGATCCGTGTAATGGGTTTCGTTCCTTCCACTTTGCATCATTGTGTAAATTTTGAACAAAAAGGACACACTTATACCATTCCAGCTGACCCATCACCTTTCAAAACATGTAATAGGCTTTACCGACCCAACGATGTACTCATACCGGTTAAACCGTCTCCTTCCGTAACCAATACTGCTTCATCTACACCTACACCCACACCTACCAATATAACTGCTACTATAACCTCCACGGTTGACCCATTAGCTTCCCGATTTGTTAACACCTCCTCCACATCGACCTCTGACACATTGTCCATACCAGCTACCCACATACCAACCACTGATCCCTTGGAAGGTGTTTTTTAACGCCTCACTCTGGGGGAGTACCGCCTATATAGTGTCAACACATTCCTTACTCCACTCGAGTATGGAAGCCTTGACCAGCACCCTCGCTATGATCACCATACAGGAGAATGTCTCTTTTACAGCCCTCCTCATCTTCGTACTAGTCTCACCTATGGGGGACTTGATACTACCACTTACACATCTGAACCACCATCACAATCCCACACATTTTCCACTGACTTCCAATCACTTACCAATCGCCGTTTCACCCACAGCTTTTTGCACCGTTGTGCATGGAAGGGTTTTGGTTTTGGATTTTTTGAGCAAGGCCGCCATACTATTATTCCATGTACCACCCAACACCATAATGACCAGAGTGGTATCGGCTTCCCTTATCCTCCCACCAAATAAGCCCACATTGAACCCGTTACGGACCCTTCCCCTTCTCCACCTTCATCACCACTCTCACCGACGGAGTCGATGGATCCTGAATCTATCCCTCCTAACTTTTTTTTTCATAAACACCATTTCCTTTGGGCCACTGACTTATCAACGTGAAGGAAAAGCCCCTTCCATTCTCCCATTCCTATACCCTGAGATGATTGATGATGACACACCTACCATTAACATCATTCAATGTTAGGATGATGAATCCATCCTCACCTACCTCGGTGTAGAAAAATCATATATTCATCGGTTGTTACCTTCTGAGATGCAAACCATATTGAATGAATCAACTATCGAGATCAACATTCACACTCACGACGACCTGCACATCCTAAAGATCAGAAAATCTTTACATGCTGCTGAGCAGGAGGCCATCACTTATTTTCTCTGATATCATAACCATGCTTTCACTTGGCCTTACACAGACATGCCTAGTATTGACCCCACCATAGTGGTCCACAATATCGTAACCGTTCCTGATGCCAAACCTATCAAATAAAAGATGCAAAAAATGCACCCACACATTGCCCTTCTCGTAAAAGAGGAGCTTCAGTGCCTTCTTTCTGTTTCCTTCATCTTACCCATTGATTATACTCGTTGGATTTCTAAAATTATCCCTGTCACTAAGGTGACATAGGGACTCTATATTTGTACAGAATTCGGAGACCTCAACCTCGCCTGCCCGAAAGATGATTTTCCTTTTCTCGGTATTGATCAACTAGTTTAACTTACCATGGGTCACAAGATGCTGTCCCTCATGGATGGTTTCTTGGGTTATAACAAAAATTTTCTTGCCCCAGAATATCAGTACAAGACTACATTCATTACCCCTTGGGGGACCTTCATCTATCGAGTCATGCCTTTTGGCCTTAAAAATGCTGGTGCTACATATCAGCGTGCTATGACTTACATTTTCCATGATATCATACATCAAATATTGGAAGATTATGTGGATGATCTCTTAGCCAAATCTAAATGTCATGCCGAGCACCTCGTCGTCCTCAAAACCATCTTTGACCACCTCATCAAATATTGTGTCCGCCTTCAACCTAAAAAGTGCGTCTTCGCAGTTCTCTCAGGAAAACTCATGTGGTGTATTATTTCCCTCTGTGGTATAGAATTTTACCATGCCAAATTCAAGGCCATTCTGGAAATGCCTCTGCCCACTGACCTCAAAGAACTCTGTAGCCTACAAGGTAAATTGTAGTCCATTCGCCATTTCATTTCACAATTATCTAATCATTGTCAACCATTTCAGCATCTGCTTAGGAAGGATGTCTCCTTTAAATGGGATGATGATTATCACAAATATTTTGAGGCCCTAAAATAATACCTTCTCCAACCACCCATACTCATTCCACCTAAAGATGATCAACCCTTTTACGTATACATCTCAGCTACCAATCACTCCTTGGGAGCCATGCTCGCTCATCGCGATGAACAACACAAGGAATAGGTGGTTTATTACATAAGCCTTACTCTTTTGGATTATGAAACCCAATACAACCATCCAGACAAGCTTTGCTTAGCCTTAGTTTTCATTGCCACCAAACTCCGTCATTACCTACTCAACCACAAAACCTATGTTGTGACCAACACCGACCCTTTACACTTCATGTACGCCAAACCCTATCAAAATCAACGTGTTCCCAATGGCTTATGCTTTTAGCTGATCTTGACCTTGAATTCATTCACCAAAATTCCATTAAGGGCCAAGCTATCACTGACCAACTGGTTGACACACCTATTTCCGGGGACCAACCCTCTAATTTTGACTTTCCTGATGAATCCATTACTACCCTTTCCCTGGATGAACCCCATTACCAAATGACAGTGTTCTTCGATGGTTCCAAGTGTCAGCATCGGGGTGGAGCTAGTGTTTTCCTTGTTCCTCTAGATGGAGAACCCATGCTCTTGTCTTTCAAACTAGACTTTAACTGCACCAACAATATCGTCGAGTATGAAGTGCTCATACTAGGTCTCCAGATTGCCTATGACCTCAATGTCAAATCAATCCACATCTTTGGTGATTCAAAATTGGTCGTGAACCAAGTCAATAGTGTGTACCAATGTCGTAACGAGATACTTCAGAAGTATAAACATCATGTAGACATAATTTTGACCACCTTTGACTGTTACACCCTTCAAACCATTCCACGTTCAACCAACAAATTTACAGACACTATGGCCTGCTTAGCTTCCCAGATACCTACTTTAACCACTGATTCTAAAATATTTGTCACTTTACAACACCTCCATTCACCTTCTTATTTACCTCATGATGTTTACACCATCAACACCAACACCCCTGACCCGAGGGACCTTTGGTACAAATAATACTCCTACTACCTTTCCCTCTCCATCTTACCACTTGATCTAACCCGTAACGGACAACGTGCCTTCCTTAAAAGGGTCTCCCATTTTGTTATCCTAGGAGGACTCCTCTATAAGCGCGACTTTGACAGTATTCTCCTACGATGCCTCACAAGTTTGTAGATTCATTATACCATCAAGGAGGTTCATGATGGCATATGTGGAGGTCACTTTAGAGGCCTTACCGTTGTAAGCGTATTCTTCGCCTAGGCTATTCCTGGCCGACCCTTAACCATGATTATTACAAATATGTCAAATGCTACGTGAAATGCCAATAACATTCCAACCTTCATCATACACCTAGTCTTGCCTTACAGGTCGCTCGGGACCTTTGGCCCTTCTCTCAATGGGGTTTGGATCTTGTTGGAGAAATCAATCCTCACTCTTCCCAATGCCATCAATGGATCATAACTACTACCAAATACTACACAAAATGTGTAGAAGCCATACCACTCATCTCCATGAAAGCCAAGAAAATATGTGAGTTCATTAACCATCACATCATTTGTCACTTTGGTGTCCCTCATCACCTCATCACTGATAATGGAAAACAATTAAAAAACAAAACACTACATAAACTTTGTGACGCCTTTGACATTTAGCTTAGTTTCTCCTCACCTTATTACCCACAAACCAACGGCCAGGCCATATCCACTAACAAAACCCTGAATAAAATTCTCATGAAAGTTGTGGATGATACTGGGAAGGATTGGCATACACACATTCCTTTTGCTCTCTGGGCATACCGCACTAGTATTCGCACTTCCACTGCGGTTACACCCTTTTCATTGGTCTACGATACTGAGGTTGTTCTGCCTCTCGAAGTCTAGATCCCCTCACTTTGCATTTCTCTACATGACATGCTTACTGATGATGAATTTTTTTCAGGACCACTTAGCACAACTAGAGTTATTAGACGAATGTCGTCTTAACACTTTAGATCAGCTTCAAGTTTATCAACAATGTATCAAACGTGCTTATGACAAACGTGTGCATGAACGAACCTTTTAGGCCAATGAAATTGTTTTGAAAGAAAAACAACATGTAACCAAACCAGATAAAAGCAAATGGGGAAAATTTGCTCTTAATTAGCTTGGACCAGACATCGTGACACATACCTATGGATCAGATGCTTATCGTTTGTCCTCACTTGAGGGAAAACCCAAACTTGAGCCTCTTAATGCATTACATCTTCGGCCATTCTATTATTGACTCATTTTCCTATCTCACCCTTTGTCTCTTTACAGGCTTGTCCCTTTAGTGTTATACACTCCATACACCTCCCTAATGATTACACGAGAATCATGTGAGTACCCGTAACTTCTTTTCTTCTCTTAAATATGTGCACCACGACACTGCACATAACATGATTCTCATGGATACTTTTCATCTACTTTTAGATGAGATCTCGGGGTCATTCCACCTTTCCTTTTGAACAAGAGTCCTACCTTTCACCTTGGTCTTTTCCATGATTTCAAATACCTTTAATGGGATTGTAACTGTACTACGGAACGGTGTAATAAGTGCCCCGATGATGATACAGGTCTCTTCGCAAGGTGTTCGGGATCCAGAGAAGCTTTACGGATATGCGTTAACATCCCGCATGCCCCGCTTAGCCCCCGCGTGCTTTGTTTTCCCTATTTTTCCTCTTTTCTTGGCTTTTTGGTCTTCAGTGACGAAACCGCCGCCCGGAAGGGCGGCGGTCTCGTGACCGCCGCCCTACACAGGGCGGCGGTCCTGTAACCGCCGCCCTGAGCAGGGCGGCGGTCCTGTGCGCGTTTTCCAGAACGTGCTTTTGACGGAACGCACGCAAAAATCAACGCTTTACCAGCTTTTCTTGCCGACTTGAGCATGCATTTATGTTTTTGGTCCCCTGGAATAGTGTTTTTCTTTTGTTTAATGTTTAGGAGTTCAGTTTAGATTTGATCTTTGCATGTTTGGATTCCTATAAATGCATGGTTTGTGCACATGCAAATGGCCCCCGGATTTTAGCTCTGAATTTTGCTCCAAAGTTTGTTTTGAATTTCTTGTTGCAGTAGATTTAGTTTTCCTTTGCTTAGAATTCTTAGGTTTCTCATTGAGTGCTTTGGTTAGTTTTGTATTGCAGCTGGTAAGCCACATATCCAACTTGTGCAAGTGCAAACATTATTTGGGCCACCATTTTCACTCCAATTTTCATGTTTTCAGTGCTATGGTCGTTTTAGTTTGCTTAGGATTGGTAGCATAGTTTGTTGCAGGTTTGTTTTAGCTTTGTGTTACTGTTGGTAAGCCACAGATCCAACTTGTGCAGACAACATTATTGTTTTGGAGTAGAATGGTCTAGGCAGCCATTAAAGTTGCAGGTTTTGCTCTTCATACAGACTAGTCTCAGGTTCTGGACGCTCTTTGTTGCATGATTCGCAGTAGACCCCGCTAGGAATTGCATAGGCCAAGCTCTGTACTCTTGTGCTATCCCTCTCCTATCCGCATTCTATTCTGTCTGCATTTTGAAGGCTGTCCATTGATCCAAATATCTATTCCTGTTGATGCAAGCATTTCACGCTTTTCTGGATTCACGTGAGCACAAAGAACGAAGAGATCATACTGAGGGGACAAGAACACACACACCGTCGGATTCGCCACTGTTCTGCGAAATCCAGGTTCCATCTTTCAAAGTTTTAGTTAGAACTTATCAAATAAAGTAGTTAATCACTTTATTTCAGTTATTTCCATTCTCGATATTGCCAGGGAGGTTGTGGGGATTGATAGTTTCTGAGAAACTATGATTCATTCCTCACTTCTGAGGTAGGATCGAGAATCTTGCAGATAGATTAGTTATTTCGTTGTTTAGAATAGATATACAAAATCGCACAGACAAATAGCTACACTCGGCTATTTTGTTTGTTTTTACGTTGTTAGTTTAGTTGTCAATTTTAAATATTTTAAATAGCTACTCTCTTATAAATTGCCGGAAAATACAAAAAGAAATTATATATGCTAGAAGTGCACTTAGATTTTACTTTATTACAGTTTGTTTCATTACTGCTTTTGCATGACAATTACGGGACCTAGGGAGCCCAGGGAATACATTTTCGAGCCAATTGTGCCTCAGCCCAATACCGTAGTAGCAATAACTGACATTGACCAAAACCTTAGGATACAAGTCTTCCAAACAACAACAGACTTCCAACAGATCAGGATACAGTTGAGAGGGTTAAACATCGAAGACGACCAAGCGCATCTATTTTGGTCAAATCAGCCAAATTACAGATTACCCTAGAAAATACCCACATGACTGTAGAAGGGCTCGAAAGAGAACAAACATTCGGGTGTGATCCTTTAGTTCCACAGCCAGACGCTGGAGACACCCTAGTAGATATAGATACCAGCTTAAGAATCCAAGTTGCGAGAACGCCTGTAAGGTATTCTGAGAAGATCGCACAACTGTTGGTTCTAAACATAGAAGCTGAAAAAGCTTACGACTATTGGATACTAGGGATCAGAACTTGATCTCCCGTATGACCATAACGGGACCGCAACAACCAAGAGTCTATGGTTGTGATCCGCAGATCCCACAGCCTAACGAATCCATAAAAGAATTCGACATAGACACTGGCCTACGTAAATTAGTATTTCAGTCTACTCCGATTCCACCTCTCATCATTCAACAGTTATCCCTACTAAATACAACAGCTAACGAAGCTAGAGAATTTTGGACTAGGCCAGAGAATCGTCCATAGAATCGACCATATTCACCATATGACCCTATCAGGAGAAATACACGAAACCATCCCGGGTCATTTTCCACGCATCCCACAACCCATAGATCGAATCACGCCAGAGCTCGATATTGATTGGAGCCTTCGAGCAGTCATCCTCGCTGATCGATCTATCACACCAGTCCAAGTTAGAAGGGCCTTCTTTGCCTTAGATTCGCAAATACCATTAGTGCGTGTTGAAGACATTAGACTGCCTAACTAGTTTGTCTGCACATTCTACCCCCACCGGCTGTCTCGGCACGACCTCGGGAGGTCGGGTACGTGGAAGAGTCACTTGTTGATTCTCACGCTCGCCTGTTGCTTTTCCGACGTACAAAATTGGTGAACCCGACGTGAAACAAGCAATTCTTTCACCTTCTCTTTGAGAAGTTTCATCTTCTCCACATCACCTTCGCTCCTTCCCATTATTCTGCGGGTATTCATATACCCCCCGAATATGTCGGGATTAGATGCATACGGCAGACCCCTCTTGGGTCTTGAGGCATACTACGCCCAACAGAATAGGCAGTCATCACCCTCACTCTCAATATGGGGTGACAACTATTCAACTAATCAATTGTCAACACAAACACCAAGGACTAGATATAACTCGTCCTACCAAACAGAGGGGTTGGAGCAACTTGATCAAACACAAACAGAGCCTTCAGGCTCGAACAATATGACATTAACTGGAGAGTCTGCTTCATCTCCTCAGGTATTATTCCGACCGCCTATTAGTAGACAATCGGATCCATACTTGGTCTTAGACGATGGACAATCAATACTTTATCCTAGGAGTGAACAACGCTCTCAAGGCATGTACCCACCTGTAGGAACTTTGCAGATACAGCCCGAGTTCTCTCCTCAAGAAAACTCCCCTATGCCATCACGTATGGAAAATACTCTCAGAGAAACTTGGCAAGATAGCAATCAGTTCATGACAGGCTATCACATGCCTATACAACACCGGGATATACAACAAACGCCACCAAGGCACGATATCATGGCTTCACCAAACGAAGTCATTTCAAATCTAATGGAAAAGGTTAGAGGATTAGAACTTGCCCAAGCAAGTCAAAATTCAAGAATCATACAAACAGGGAGTTCCAATCCTCCGCACCATCCTAGCCAAGTGGATCTCCTCACAGGAGTAGGCACATTGGGTATGACTCCTCAATATTCACAACAAGTGCCAACTAGACCCACTATCGCCAGTACTGTTCCTCTAGGTCCAGTACAAAGCAATCCATTCCTGGATAGTACCCCTTCGTACTTAAACATGTACTCCAAATCACCACAAGGGGATTTGTACTCATCCCCCGGCATGTTTACTCAAATGCAAGGATTGCCTTATGCCCCTGCTAACGCGTACGTTACGCCATATCAACAACCCGTTCCGCCACCGCCTCCTCAACAGGCACCATCAATGGTTGAGACGTATGCGATAGGGACTTATTCAGAATATTTAAAGGAGCCCTTAGATTTCGCCATACGAAGCGTTATGCTTCCAAGGCCTCTTCCCGATTTGCCTAAATACAAAGGAGAAGGAGATCCGAATGCGCATATCAAAGCTTACGCTACAGCCATTCGTGAACTACTCCCATGGGATGGGGTTGTTGCTAAAATATTCCCCAAAACGCTGGAAGGCATTGCCCTCGATTGGTATTACAGAATACCCGAGGCTTCCATACATTCATTCAAACAACTCGTGTCTGAGTTCATCAAAGCCTTCGACATGAACAAACTATTAAGGACAGGAATCAGGGAGTTCTTGCACATCAAGCAAGAACATAACGAGTCTGTCGCCCATTTCATCCAAAGGTGGCGCACAGTCCTTTATTCCTCGGCAAGCGCTCCAAACATGGATCAGATGGAACTATGCGATTTATTCCTTCATTCTCTTAGCAGAGATGTGAAGGAAGAAGTCCAGAAGTTCCCACTAAGGACTTATGACGAGGTACTTGAGAGCGCTCTGCGAATTGATCAAGCAGCGATAGATAGTGGCCGTAAGACGTATGGAGCAAACGGGAGGTTAATCACCCCTACTCAAAACACTACAACCACTACAAGCGTCAATCAAGGACCCAAAATCCTTAACAAAAATCGTGGGGTAACAACAGATGGAGTAACTGACCAGCCCAAGAGGATAAATGTCATTAATACTCCGTCACAAACAAACAACCAAAGAAACAACAATTTTACCCCGACGATCAATACAGTGGATTTTAATAATCCACAACAACAACAACGGCGAAATCCCATACAAGGACCAAACCAAAACTCCTTTGGTTATCAAAACCAAAATCAAAACCAGAAACAACAAAACTTTAGTCCTAATAGGCAACAGTTTGATCGGAATTTTAGGCCACAATACACACCAAACCAACAAAACGGGAATTACAACCCCAATTCTTATTGTGGTTTCCATAAAATTCGGGGTCATGACACTAGAACGTGTCGTGATTACAACAAATTCATGCAACGCTTGCCAAGTGAACAAAAACAATTTTTTATGGATATGTTCTTAGCAGATCCTACGTCACCAACGGCAAGTACCTTCGCAGGGGCAGTTTCCCCTCAGAATGCCCCTCTCAAGATCTTTAATGATCCACTCCCAAATCATGATAGCGATAGGTTGAAACCAACTGGAACAAACAAAGGTGCAATAACGGGAAACAACGATCACGAGGCCTCAACCTCACTAAATCCGTTAGTCGCGCCACAACTAGGAAGTCAACCACGACCTAAGGTAGTTGGATTAGTAGAGTTAGACTCCGAATTACCCGTTGAAGCAATTACGAGAACACGAGAGTATTTCTCTCAACCAAGTCCAAGCCACCTGCCGGAAACAGATAACATCCAGCAAACCATAGCAAAACCCATGGGTGCTTATGATCTAATTAATGATCTAACAAAAACCTTCTCGCATATTTCATTCCTTGATTTACTAAAGAATTCCCCTGCTCATAGGGCTGCTCTTTTAGAGGCGTTAGGTTTGGGTCATTTAGTTAGTATCACTCCACCACCGGAAGCGCAGGTAAATCATATAGACTTTGATGTTTATCCACCGGGACAGGCGGATAGGGATGTTGAATTCATATTCGAAATAAGTAAAATGCCTACAGATGCTGAGATCGCACGCCGAGGCGATCCAGCCCTACACTTGCAAGTACAAGTTTATAATAACTATGTAAAACGGGCAATGGTTGATGACGGAGCTGCGGTTAACATAGTTCCTTTCTCTTTTCTCCAAAAATTGGGATATGGAGAAACAAACTGTTCTACTACACGAAATACCTTGAGAGGCTACGACAGCCTTAAAGCCACATCGATAGGAACTATAATACTACCGGTCACCTTAGGACCTAAAACAATCCTGACTGAGTTTTATATTATAGATCGAGAAACTAACTATAATATGATCCTCGGCCGACCATGGATACACCGCATGAAGGCAATCCCTTCCACGCTATTTCAAGAAGTAAGATTCCTGCATCTGGGAAAGGTATTTATAGCCAAAGGTGATCCAAAGCCGTTTGACGTACACCTAGCTGATTTAAAGAAAAGACCAGGTGTACACTCAGAATTTGAACTTCCAACAAACCAACTTAACAAACCCTCTGACCCAAAGCCAGAGGAAAAGTTGATACCTACGACGGATCTTGAAACTACCAACATAGTCCAAACAATTCCAACCCCTAAAGGTAAAACTAAAGAGACAGTATCATTAGGGACTACTGCGAAGATCGTTGAATTAATAGAACAAGATTCACCAATGTTCTTACCATTCGATTCAGTAGGCATAGGATTTTCCTTAGGTGTTGGTTCCTTGCCAGCAGAAGATCTCTGTATGGTAGAAGTAGAGTATGCAAACACAGCAGATACACCTACATCCATACTCCCAGCTAAGTATTGGACTCTCCATTTCGATGGAGCTAAATGCCGTTATGGAGCGGGGGCAGGTATAATTCTTACCTCGCCCGAAGAGAAGGTCCTCCCATTCTCTTTTAAATTAAACTTTGAATGTACAAACAACGGCGCTGAATACGAAGCCCTCCTCCTTGGCCTTACCTTAGCCAAAAGAATTGGTATCGATAATATCAGAGTTTTAGGAGACTCGCAATTAGTTGCAAACCAAGTTTCAGAGGTATATGAAACTAAAGCCGAACACTTGCAACTTTACAAAAACGCTGTAGTAGATTTAAGCAAGGCATTCAACTTCATATCCATTGAAGCAATCCCGCGAGAAAAAAATCTTCTCGCCGATTCAATAGCAACCTCAGCATCACGTTTTACTCCAAACAATGAGCTAGAAGATACTCATTTCACGGTATCCATTCGTAACGAACCATTAATAAAAACAATGATGGATCCTCTTTCAAACGGAAGTAAATCTACCGTCCTAGACCATGTTGGAAATGATGCGGCTACTTTGGATTACTTAAATGCCTTTGCAGCACTACATCTCTCCTATCACACGCTAGATTTATCTCTGATCTCGCATTCATCTTCCTACTTCGGAAATCCCGTAATGAATCTTCCCTCACAAAAAGAACCTAATATATACGCGGTGGAAAACGGGGATGATATGGATCTACCTCCGGCACCACCTGAGTTCGAAGAGGGTAATGCCTCTTTAATTGAAGAAACAATCGATGTCAATATCGGAACGGAAGATGAACCAAGAATTTTAAAGTTAGGTTCTTCATTAACCCCAGAGGAAGTGGAAATACACACCCAAGTTCTCAAAGAACATCAGAAGGCATTTGCATTTAATTATAAAGAGATGACAGGAGTCGCACCCCACATTGCGGTACACAACCTCGTCACTAGGTCAGATGCGAAGCCAATTAAACAAAAATCAAGACCCATGAAGCCCAAAGTAGCCCTCATGGTAAAAGAGGAGGTAATAAAACTCCTTCAGGTAGGATTCATCAAGCCAGTTGACTACTCCCAATGGGTATCCAACATCGTTCCCGTTCTCAAGAAGAACGGAAAGATACGCATCTGCATAGATTTTCGAGATATCAACAAAGCTTGCCCTAAGGACGACTTCCCATTACCATCCATAGACGTTATTGTTGATGCAACAGCAGGTTTTGAACTCTTGTCTCTCATGGATGGATTCTCGGGATACAATCAAATCAAAATCTCCGAGCAAGATCAAGCCAAAACCACGTTTATAACTCCTTGGGGAACCTATTGCTACGCTGTTATGCCATTCGGTCTCAAGAACGCCGGTGCTACGTACCAGCGGGCCATGACATACATATTTCACGATTTAATCCATAAAATCGTGGAATCCTACGTAGATGACTTGTTGGCTAAGGCCAAGAAGCGTTGTGACCATCCTGAAGTACTCCGCATCATCCTTTCACGCCTAATAGAATATGGAGTTACCCTAAACCCAGAGAAATGTGTCTTCGGTGTAACAGGAGGAAAGCTCCTAGGTTACATCATATCGTCACGAGGGATCGATGTTGATCCAGCCAAAATTCGGGCTGTCCTCGAAATGGTCCCACCCTCGAATGAATCTGGAATCAGATCATTTCTTGGAAAGTTGGGTGCAATCCGGAGATTTATCCCGGATCTAAGCTTCGCCGTTCATCCAATCAACAATTTACTCAAGAAGGACTATAGCATTGATTGGACCGAAGATTGCAATGAAGCTTTTGATGCAGTCAAGCGTTTCCTGCTATTACCCGCCTACGCTAATGCCACCAAAGCTAGATCGCCCTTTAATTTTGTACTCACGGGCTACCGATGTTTCGTTAGCTTGCATGCTAGCCCAAGAAGACGATGACAAAAGAGAGCGTGCGATTTATTTCATTAGCCGAACATTGCTCGACTACGAAACGCGCTATACACAAGCAGAGCGAGAATGTCTTGCCATAGTCTTTGCTACTAAACGCCTAAGACACTACATGCTAAATCAAGAGACAAGGGTCATAGTAAAGACGGACCATTTACGGACTTTTCTCACACAGGGGTCCTTGTCCAAAAAGGCTGGACGTTTTATAACCTTAATGGGAGAGTTCGAATTAACATTTGTAAACCAGAAGTCAGTTAAAGGACAAATCATTGCAGATTGGTTAGCTGATAACCCGCTAGACGGAGGCGACTTAGTAGACTTAGACTTTCCAGATGAATGCGTATACTACGTCGAAACCCGACCTGCTATATCTGAGTGCCCTTGGTACGCTGATATCATTAGTTATATCATGGACCATAAGTACCCAGAAGGAATTACACCTCAACAAAGAAGACGGTTACGTATTATCGTAACTAAATACGTCATTATAGAGCAGGTGCTCTATCGGAAAGCATTCGATGGGATGCTCTTAAGGTGTGTTGACACAGAAGAGTCCAAGAGGATTCTCCATGAATCCCATAGCGGTATATGTGGAGGCCACTTCGGTGGCCATGCCACTGCTCGAAAAATACATCGAATGGGCTATTTCTGGCCCACTCTAGAACATGACACAATAGAGTTTGTACGCAGGTGTCATAAATGTCAGGAGTTCTCTCATGAGATCCACATGCCGGCACAAGCTTTACAGCCAATCGCTACTCCGTGGCCCTTTTCTACATGGGGCCTAGACTTAATAGGGAAATTCTCTCCCTCATCCACAGACGGCCACAATTTTATAATTACGGCCACAGAATATTTCACTAAATGGGTAGAGGCTATGCCTCTTACAACTGTGCCTGGTTCCGTAATCGCTAAGTTCATTTTGAACCAAATCATTTGCAGATACGGTATCCCGCAAATCATTATCTCAGATAATGGAACTTCTTTCAAAAACGAAGAAGTTCGGGAGCTATGCAGTAAGTTCAAAATAAGCCATCATACGGCTTCCTTATATTATCCCCAAGCCAATGGGCAGGCTGAAGCAACAAACAAGACGTTGAAAGCCATTCTCCTTAAAACGGTAAAAGAAAACAAACGGGATTGGCATTTAAAGTTATATCCGGCCTTGTGGGCCCACCGAACCTCGATAAGAACGCCAACAGGAGCAACTCCTTTCTCATTGGTATTTGGGTCAGAAGCAGTTCTCCCACTCGAAGTTGAAATCCCCAGTCTCCGCATTTCGCTACAAGGGATTCTGGATGAGGACGCTTACAGAGAAGCGCGTCTTTCTCAATTAGAGAGTCTGGATGAAACTAGGTTAGATGCTGAACAACGACATAGAGTCTATGCCGACCGGATGTGCCGGCAGTACAACAAGAAGGTCTATGAACGTGACATATACGAAGGTGACCTAGTTCTAAGGTTAGACAGCCGGATCGACAAGAAGACCGGCGAAGGAAGGAAATTCCGGCCCAAATGGTTGGGCCCATACCGAGTCATGAAGGACTACGGAAATGGTGCATACCTCTTATGCACGCTAGAAGGAGAGGAGTTTGGCGAAACAGTCAATTCTCTCCACCTCAAGCGTTTCTACGCGTAAGCAGCTAACGCTACCCATATAACTATCTACATTGCATTTTCATACAAATTAGGATCATTTTGTCCACTTGTTCTTACACAAATTGTGATCAGGGAATCTATTCTCAAAGTAATCTATTTCAAACTCG
Source organism: Taxus chinensis (assembly GCA_019776745.2). Taxonomy (NCBI): domain Eukaryota; kingdom Viridiplantae; phylum Streptophyta; class Pinopsida; order Cupressales; family Taxaceae; genus Taxus; species Taxus chinensis. The sequence continues at coordinate 722,803,059 of CM034151.1, read as the reverse complement.
TGATGTTTCTGGCATAAAGTTCTTTAATCATACTTCTCCATCTTCGATATCATCAATCAACTCAGAATCTTTTATCAAACAAAATCAGACATGACGAAGTCCTAACGGTAACCATACCAAGATCTGCAAAGTTTGTTCTCGCTTTGATTTCTTCTTAGGATAGGTGTCTTGCCTATGGTCTGTTCTAGAAGCTTCATGGTGTCACATCTATCCCATATACACATCTCTTTGGAAATAAGCATATACTGACATTTTACTCAAATAGACAAGTCAAGAAGTGATTAAACAAAAAATTTTATTTTACACATTTCCTTGCCCCACCAACCTTCGGTGATGAGCTTGCGTCTCTTACTAGTGACGTAGGGTTGGGAAAGGATGGAAATGCCCTTACTCGCCTATGCCTTGCCCACGGTGATAAACCCATGCTTCTTACAGGTAGCATGGGGCAAAGTGTAGGGGGTCCTCTAAACAAAGTAAATGTTAAAAGGTCATAAACAATCAATTCAAACTTTGAGTCAAAAACGAATGAATCAGATATTCAAAAATTCCAAGAGAGTCAAAAATCCTAAAAACCCAGATTTTGTCTACTATGTGGCCATCTACGGGTCTAAGTCTGGATAAACCGCAAAGCAAGTTGCATCCAAAACTATGAAGTCATTCAGGTAGAATAGAGCTTGTAGTTTTTCATTTGGTTCCACCAAAGCTTCGTCTGTCTTTCGTCACTATCACTTCACCATATTCCATAACTTGCGCCCTTCTTGGCTCTTGGTGATGAGCCCTCGCATCCTACTAGTTGCGTGGAGTTAGGAGTGGGGCAAGTTAATCTGTTCATCATACTGATTATTTTCATCACTTTGCCAAAACAAATCATGAGGTATCCAAATTGCTCACAGAAACTAAGATTTAAGATCACAATATATCTACAATATCATGTATCAGCATCATGAAACACAAAAAGAAAGCAAACATTTGCACCATCTGTTTTCCATTGCATACATTCTAGAAAGCATATAAAACATACATCGTAGTATACACGAAGCAGTTGGAAATAAAGAAAATAGAATACAAATGACAAGTTTTGATCCAAAACCGACGCATATATATAAATAAATCAAAGTTTATATACAATGCCATCATGCACTAGGCATGGTCAAAACGCTCAAAGAGCCCGTAATACACAAAAGAATATAAGTACAAATACAGAAAGCCAAGTGGCCTCTCAACCCCTGCGCGATCCCGCTGAAGGTGCGCGCCCTCGCCTAGGACTCCGGCTACGCTGGCGCTCTGAATGGACGGAGGGCTCAGGGTCCCTAGGGGCAGTCGTAGTCTCACCATGAGAACGGCTCCTCATAAGACGCTCGGCTGTCCTATAGCCGGCCAACTCTGTACGGAGAGTTGACACCATCTTGGCCACATGCCAAACGGGAGCAAAGACGTCAGTGTGCCTGCCGGCTGCTGAGGGCTCTCCGGCATCCACGGATAACTCCGCACGGGTCTTATCCATAGGGATCATCAAAGAATCGACGCAAACCCTACGGATTAGATCCCGCCACTCATCAACAGTCTCTGCAAAGCAAAGAAAGAAAAACAAATTAGGAACTAGGCAAGAGGTTAAAGTGTACACAATGCAAATATAAGGAGAGTTAACATTCGAAAACAAATCCTAAAACAAACAAGCATTGAAAGGAGGAGAGGATAACTTACTCGGATCACCAGGCCTCCAAGATGGGTCGCCAGGGCCAGCACCTGCTGCTGATGCCGCTGCTGACTGAGGAGCTGCTCCTGTAGTTGGGGCAACATGGCGCCCCGCAACGGACTCATCATCTCCACCATGGCCTCGGGAGAGTGGCTCCTCAGAAGCCACGGTCTCTCTCTCTGCACTCTCCTCCTCCCTCTCTGCCCGCAGAATATCCTGAGTATCATGCCACTCAGGATCGCTCTCGTCCGTCTGCTCCTCTGACCCTCCCTCTGTGTGCTCCTCAGAATCGGAGTCAATATCTATGGGGTCGTCACTGCTATGAGCAGGACCTGCAGCAATCTGAAGTAATGGTGCCTGAGGCGCACCAGCTCTCCCTCTGGCCCGAACTACCCCCCTGGCTGTAATAGGAATGCCAGGGGTAACCGCTGTCCAACCACGGCCTCTAGGCCCCCCTCTAGCCTCTCGGACTGATCTATAAACGGGTGCTACTGGAGGAAGCATAGCCGCGTATGGGAGGCCAAACTGCTGAGGAACCCTGCTGAAGGGATGTACCTCTACCCGGCCCACACGATCAATAAGCTGCCCTGTGATGGAGCAGGAGACCAATGTCGTAGTCTCCTCTCCCCATATACCGGCCATAAGCTGGTACGGTGTAGCCTCCATGTCCGCCGTGGTAAGGGTGGCTACTGGCTGGTGAGGTGCTCTGAGCACTGACATACCTGACCATCGGGCTGCCCTCACCACCCCGGGATCTGCCACCTCCACGCCTCTGCCATACGGAATGAAACGCTCATACACCCAACTCATGACCAGAGTGGGGTGGCTCAAGGACTGTCCCTGCAATCGGACCACCCTGTATAAGTCATGGTAGGTGGTCCCCAAAATATCCGCGCCCCAAGCATATTTCCGGCCATGTCCCTCTATCTGTGCAATGATGGGGCCCCAACAATATAATAAGGTGTCCCCTCCCTTGTCCCCGATGAGTCTCGAGGCAAGGATCCCCATAATGGCCTGTCGAAAGATAGGGATGGGCAAAGAAGGAATGGATCTGACTCGCACTCCCTTCTTCGGCCCCGTAGAAATGGCTGCATCCCCCATATAACCAGCCCACTGTGCGATCTGTGCCCGGGAGCCTGCTGTCTCTAGTGTAAGTCTCCTCCCAATAATCGGGACCCCCAGGATGCGGTAAACATCCTCCAAAGTGATGGTCCACTCACCACGGACCCCTGGCAATCGGAAAGTGTTCCGATCTGCATCCCAGTATGAGAATAGGTCACAAAGAATGTGACTGGATGGAGCAACGTGGGGCACACGCGATAAACGTAATATGCCGGCCCTCTGCAATGTGTCCTCCTCATCTGCTGAGAGGGCATCCAATACCCCGGGCAGCCAGTCACACTCTCTCTCCCGGCTCCATCTAATGTACTCCTCTTTTGCCTGCATACACCCAAAAACACACAAGGAAGAGTAAGTTAGTATCTAAACAATATCAAGAGAAGCATAAAAACACGTACAAATGCTAAAAATACAAGTAAAAGCTTTTTAAGTGAGGTTCTTTTGCATTCTGTGCAAAACCGCCGCCCTGAGCAGGGGGGGCGGTTTTGTAACCGCCGCCTTAAAGGCGGCGGTCTCGTGACCGCCTCCCTGTACAGGGCGGCGGTCGTGTAACCGCCGCCCTGTCCGGGGCAAAAACCCGCGCGGGTTTTTAAGCTTAAAAAGCCCAAAAAATGTGAAAAATGACTATTTTAATCAAAAATGGGGCCTACCCAGTAGGCGCCCCCCCTAGATGGACCCTTTAAACCAAACATTTTCGAAAATAACCTCCCCTATTGCAACAAATTTAGCATTTTAAAATTGAAGAGGGAAAAGTACAAAATTGAAGAAAACCAACCTGTGATCTCGCGGGGTGGCGTTCCGCACGTGGAGGCATGATCTCTATCTCACTGCGGACGTTTTGACTCTACTCGCGTGAGAAACCGTCACCGTGGGTCCCAGAGCTCAAAACCTATCAAATCGACTCGCGCAAATGAATAGGAAAATGGGCCCACTTTCATATATATAACGCCCCGATTCGTTTTAAATATCTTTTTCACAGGTTCGGAGCGCCGACGGAGGTAAGTTTCTATCCTCGCACAAATGGTACGTCCTCTTTCTCTATTATTTTAACGTTTATTTTTCAAATTATTGTATCTATCTGCATTTGAGTTCTCTTTTCATTTCGCAGGTAGCGGGAATTTTGGACGGCGTCATTTCAACACACGGGCATGTAAGGTATAACTTCTAACTTCCCATTTCGGGACGGCCATACTCGGACCCACCGTTTTATGCCTCTTCATGGCTAAAACGCTTCTCCGAGGGGGCAATATGTACGTACCCAAAATTGTAAGGTACTGTACTACGGAACGGTGTAATAAGTGCCCCGATGATGATACAGGTCTCTTCGCAAGGTGTTCGGGATCCAGAGAAGCTTTACGGATATGCGTTAACATCCCGCATGCCCCGCTTAGCCCCCCGCGTGCTTTGTTTTCCCTATTTTTCCTCTTTTCTTGGCTTTTTGGTCTTCAGTGACGAAACCGCCGCCCGGAAAGGGCGGCGGTCTCGTGACCGCCGCCCTACACAGGGCGGCGGTCCTGTAACCGCCGCCCTGAGCAGGGCGGCGGTCCTGTGCGCATTTTCCAGAACGTGCTTTTGACGGAACGCACGCAAAAATCAACGCTTTACCAGCTTTTCTTGCCGACTTGAGCATGCATTTATGTTTTTGGTCCCCTGGAATAGTGTTTTTCTTTTGTTTAATGTTTAGGAGTTCAGTTTAGATTTGATCTTTGCATGTTTGGATTCCTATAAATGCATGGTTTGTGCACATGCAAATGGCCCCCGGATTTTAGCTCTGAATTTTGCTCCAAAGTTTGTTTTGAATTTCTTGTTGCAGTAGATTTAGTTTTCCTTTGCTTAGAATTCTTAGGTTTCTCATTGAGTGCTTTGGTTAGTTTTGTATTGCAGCTGGTAAGCCACATATCCAACTTGTGCAAGTGCAAACATTATTTGGGCCACCATTTTCACTCCAATTTTCATGTTTTCAGTGCTATGGTCATTTTAGTTTGCTTAGGATTGGTAGCATAGTTTGTTGCAGGTTTGTTTTAGCTTTGTGTTACTGTTGGTAAGCCACAGATCCAACTTGTGCAGACAGCATTATTGTTTTGGAGTAGAATGGTCTAGGCAGCAGGTTTGTTTTAGCTTTGTGTTATTAAAGTTGCAGGTTTTTTTTGGAGTAGAATGGTCTCTTCATACAGACTAGTCTCAGGTTCTGGACGCTCTTTGTTGCATGATTCGCAGTAGACCCCGCTAGGAATTGCATAGGCCAAGCTCTGTACTCTTGTGCTATCCCTCTCCTATCCGCATTCTATTCTGTCTGCATTTTGAAGGCTGTCCATTGATCCAAATATCTATTCCTGTTGATGCAAGCATTTCACGCTTTTCTGGATTCACATGAGCACAAAGAACGACGAGATCATACTGAGGGGACAAGAACACACACACCGTCGGATTCGCCACTGTTCTGCGAAATCCAGGTTCCATCTTTCAAAGTTTTAGTTAGAACTTATCAAATAAAGTAGTTAATCACTTTATTTCAGTTATTTCCATTCTCGATATTGCCAGGGAGGTTGTGGGGATTGATAGTTTCTGAGAAACTATGATTCATTCCTCACTTCTGAGGTAGAATTGAGAATCTTGCAGATAGATTAGTTATTTCGTTGTTTAGAATAGATATACAAAATCGCACAGACAAATAGCTACACTCGGCTATTTTGTTTGTTTTTACGTTGTTAGTTTAGTTGTCAATTTTAAATATTTTTTAAATAGCTACTCTCTTATAAATTGCCGGAAAATACAAAAAGAAATTATATATGCTAGAAGTGCACTTAGATTTTACTTTATTACAGTTTGTTTCATTACTGCTTTTGCATGACAATTACAGGACCTAGGGAGCCCAGGGAATACATTTTCGAGCCAATTGTGCCTCAGCCCAATACCGTAGTAGCAATAACTGACATTGACCAAAACCTTAGGATACAAGTCTTCCAAACAACAACAGACTTCCAACAGATCAGGATACAGTTGAGAGGGTTAAAACATCGAAGACGACCAAGCGCATCTATTTTGGTCAAATCAGCCAAATTACAGATTACCCTAGAAAATACCCACATGACTGTAGAAGGGCTCGAAAGAGAACAAACATTCGGGTGTGATCCTTTAGTTCCACAGCCAGACGCTGGAGACACCCTAGTAGTTATAGATACCAGCTTAAGAATCCAAGTTGCGAGAACGCCTGTAAGGTATTCTGAGAAGATCGCACAACTGTTGGTTCTAAACATAGAAGTTGGAAAAGCTTACGACTATTGGATACTAGGGATCAGAACTTGATCTCCCGTATGACCATAACGGGACCGCAACAACCAAGAGTCTATGGTTGTGATCCGCAGATCCCACAGCCTAACGAATCCATAAAAGAATTCGACATAGACACTGGGCCTACGTAAATTAGTATTTCAGTCTACTCCGATTCCACCTCTCATCATTCAACAGTTATCCCTACTAAAATACAACAGCTAACAAAGCTAGAGAATTTTGGACTAGGCCAGAGAATCGTCCATAGAATCGGACTATATTCACCATATGACCCTATCAGGAGAAATACACGAAACCATCCCGGGTCATTTTTCCACGCATCCCACAACCCATAGATCGAATCACGCCAGAGCTCGATATTGATTGGAGCCTTCGAGTAGTCATCCTCGCTGATCGATCTATCACACCAGTCCAAGTTAGAAGGGCCTTCTTTGCCTTAGATTCGCAAATACCATTAGTGCGTGTTGAAGACATTAGACTGCCTAACTAGTTTGTCTGCACATTCTACCCCCACCGGCTGTCTCGGCATGACCTCGGGAGGTCAGGTACGTGGAAGAGTCACTTGTTGATTCTCACGCTCGCCCTGTTGCTTTTCCGACGTACAGGGACCAAGCTCCTTGAGTCAGACTTCTAAATAAAAGATGACTCCCTCAAAAGGAAATCTTCCTCTCCACAAAATTACTACTCTAAATAGACTTCTCCCTCAAAGGAAAGATATGTGAAGCTCATAAAAAAAAACACTAGAGAAAATCGAAGCTTCACACATCGATTAGCTTCACGAAGACCTCAATGAGACATATATTTATCCCATATAGACTTCTCACATTGATCAATATATCAAAACAAAAAAAAATTAGTCATGGACTTGCCCATTGTGACCTAGGACCTCTTGACCAAAAGACCCGTCACCCCAAACATACCTAAAATAACCACCCTTTCCCCACATTACCATTTCCACTCTTATTTCCTAAATCACCTCAAGGGACGTCTTGGACTTTTGACATTTGGTGATCCTGTGACTACTTCATTGTAGAACAATTAATCACCTACTACCTTTAGGGTCTTCCGTTCATTGGCTTATCTATAGAATATGTTCATAAGCTTTGATCCTTGCCAATCGGGTGGCTTTCTTGCCCCCTCTTATCCCACCTCAATCAACCTCAAATCACCTTTACCTGATCTACCTATTCTCATACCCCAGGACATCAATGCCCTCAACCTAATTATACCTTTTGACCTAAAATCACTCCATACCTATCTACCTATATTCCACCTTCACCTAAAACATTTTTTACCATCTGACCTCCATCATACTTATGACCTCAAATCCAAACTAACTATGCCATACCACACTACCATGTTCTTCAATCTTGTCATCATTCTTCCCTAGCTTATGGGAGAGCTACATTGGTCTGAGGTACCTTCTCGCTGGGACTATGTAGGAAACATTTCCAGGGCATGGGGCCCTAGAAGGTTATCTCAGCCACTCTTTACCCTAACCATTTTCCCCACCTTTACCTAATTTCCTATTCATATCACAAACACTTGACATCTAACCCATATTACCACATAACTTTTACCACTTATATTATTTCACATTTTCATACATAACCAACATTTTACACATATGTTACACTATCTCATGCATTTATATTACCATTTTTTTTTATCAAAATACTGAAAATAACTCAACCATGCCTAATAACATAACTCAACCATGCCTAACAACATAACTCAACCATGCCTATGACAAATTGACTCAATTCATGCCTAAACCAACCTGAACTCAATCCATGCCTAACAACCTAACTCAATCCATGCCTAAACTAACCTGACTCAACCATGCCTAACAACATAACTCAACCATGGGTAACAACATAAATCAACCATGCCTAACAACCTGACTCAATCCATGCCTAAACCAACCTGACTCAATCCATGCCTAACAACCTGACTCGATCTATGCCTAACAACCTAACTCAACCATGCCTATGACCTAACTCAGCCATGCCTACGACCTAACTCGATCCATGCCTATGACCTAACTCAATCCATGCCTATGACCTAACTCAACCATATGCCTAACCTGAGTCGATCCATGCCTAAATCAACCTGACTTGATCCATGCCTATGATGTGACTTTATCATGCCTAACTCATCTATTTTCAATTCATATCGTAATAAAGTAAAACTCATACAACAACATCACCTCATAGCATCTATATCATCATATATACATGTGTGTGTCAGCACAATGTACACTCGTATCACATAAATGTGTATCTCAAATAAACACGCCTGTCTCATCATGGCTATCATCTCAAAACAAATGTCGGCATGCAGACCGATATACTATCAAAAATGTCTTCCTGGCTCATAGACCAGTATATACTATCAAAAATGTCTTGGCCTTGCAGACCAATATACTATCAAAAATGTCTTCGGCTCGCAAACCAGTATATACTATCAAAAATGTCTTCGGCTTGTAGGCCGGTATATACTATAAAAATGTCTTCGGCTCATAGGCCGATATCATGGTAATAAAAAGTAGCTCCAATATCTCTTCAGCTCACAGGCATGGTATACATCTGCTATAACATATCTACATCATCTGTAATGTCAACCGTCCCCTCTAGACCTGGAGCAATGGTTTGCTACTCTCAATCTACCACTAGACTACCCGACATTTGATAATGACCCCCGTGCACTGCTCGACTATACGTGCGCGATGGTGTCTGATCAACTCGAGACTATCTGTGGTGACCTCATCACACCATCTAATAATATCTACAGCTCAGGCTCCTCCTCTTGTACTTATGCCTGAGGCTCTCACCTCTCTACTTGTATCTGCAGCTCCTGCCTCCCAGCTATCCTTGCCTAACCCTGCCTTTGTGCGGCCCACCAGTGGCTGTATGCCACTATCACCCCCACATCATCTGTGCCATGGTCCATGGGCTGCTCCTCTACCCCTGTTAACTCTATCAGATGGGGTGGAGAAAAAGGTCTCTCCACCTCATCCCTCTTATACTGTGGGAAGGGGGAGGGCACATCCTACACTAAACCAAACTGGAATCGCCTCACTCAGTTGACAGGTATCATCTCGTGCTCTCCATCCTGACACCCCTATATCCACATCCATAACTGTAGTCCCTCTAGATCTTCATACATCCCTTTGTAAGAGGGATAAGTCACATAGGGTCTCCAGACTATATCTACACTAGATAGGATCTCTAGTCGTTGTCTATAATATGCTATGTCGTATGTAGCTCGGGCTCTCTATACACTACCATCAGACGCCCATCGCCTATAGCCAACTCAAATGTCTCCCAAATCAAATGTATCTACTCGGGGAAAATCTACACTAGTCACACACACACAATGTGCTTATAAGCCCAACAGTGTAGAAGGAAAGTGCAACACAAACTATGTCTCTGCAACCTTCCGTAGGCCCACAGCTCTCTATATAGTTGTACCAATAAAGTCGGCGCCCATGCAAAACTGATATGATTAATGATCATGTCCCAAAGGACACCCATAAGTCACTGTGGGAACCTCCCACCCTCTGAATCTGGCAATGCATACCACCTGATCACCTCCATCATCAACACCATCAACCTCATCTCCTCTTGATGGGCAGCATAAATCTCTCGATAACTTAGGCTAGCACTATGGTAGTACAACTCGCCTGCTCTCTCTCCAAACACCTCATCTATGCACCCTGTTGCAACCTCTGATGTCACTGAGTACACCTACTCTCTGCTAATCGGTAGTATTAGTATCCTGTATATATCCTCAAGGGTGATGGTCATCTCCCCTATTGGTAAGTGGAAGGTGTTAGTCACCGAATCCCATCTCTCGATGTGTGTGACAATCAAAATCTGATCTCTCACTACTTGTCCATAGTGGTGGATCCCAATTAAGCCAACATCATCACTATGACTCCACTCCTCGAAAGTCACCTATCCATGTAGCTCTAGCAGTATAAGCAGCTCTTGGTCTCTCATCCATAGCTCATCTCTCACCTGCATCCAACCAACATAATGTATTAGCACACCTTCCCATCGAAACCTATTTATGCTATCCCTTACCCAAACCACCCATTTTACCCTTCATTTTTATCCTTTTTCTTCACCTCGATTAACCGACCCCCAATTATACCTTGACCACTCATAGTCTCCCTTTAACTGACACCGGTCACTATTCTTGTGACCGATACTGGTCACCACCCACCGACGTCAGCCACACATCGACCGACGTTGGTCACTGTTGCAACGCCCGCCCTAAATTTTTAACCCTACCTTTTCCCTTCCTACAAATTCTACCTACCCAAATCCCTCATTACACCCTTAATTTTTCCTACATTACCCTTTTACCCACCCCTACCATTCTCTATCCCTCTTTCCCCCTCTTTTTCACTTATTTTCAAAATTATTCCCCCCAAACTCCCATTTTTAACATTTTCTAAATTTTCAGAAAAAATAACTAAAAGTCAATCACAGGGTTTTAATCTTACCGTATCCCACTACCGTTGACGTGGTGGCACCTCTGGCTGCTATACACTTATCCACTCGACCCCTCTCCTACCTCTGCCATCACCAAACCTTCACCAAATCTCCACCAAATCTACATACCAATCAACTCACTCCACCTGATCTCCTGACCCCACCTCCCACTCAATCAATCTCACCTATTTGGCCTGCCAATCAAGCTCTCTTATGTACCCTTTTTTCCTATTCCTCTTTTCTTTCTTCTTGTCCTTTTTCCACCTTTTACCAATACAAAAATGGATTTCCCAATGTGGGTTTTTCCACTTTTTATACCCGACCCGACCCGACTGACGTCAGTTAACTCTTGACTGCTACCGGTCTTCTGCCCTCGACTACCGTTGTCAGTTCCCCTATACCATCATCGGTTACTCACAACTGATGTTGGCTAAACTATATACTCTTGGCCCTCACATTTACCTCATTTTTTCCATACCTCCTCTTTCTTTTGCCTCCCCTACACCTAGCTGGACCACTTTACCTTTACCCCTGGGCCCTATACCCTCTTTCATCTCCTCACGTCCATTGTTGATGCCTTATTATTTTACCCCTACCTTGGCCATACACATGCCATGACTTAGATATTTGGACCTGGACCATCGCTAGTGACCTTTTGACCTCATGTGTTCGCTATAACTTGCGGCACTGTTACCTGTGTTAATTGACCTAATGACCTTACCTAGCCTATTGTCTGTGACCATTTATCCTGACCCTACCTTTGGTGTACCTAAACATACCTAAACATTCCTGCAAATAACTTATGTTGTGTTTCCTAACCTTATCTTATACCTTGGATACCAGATTCACTTCAACCTTGTTTGGATAAACCCTTTGACCTTAGACGATGTAGAGTTTGCCTATTGTTTAACCTGGTAGTGTGCTGCAGTTTATATGTGTGAGTGCGTTTGACTCTTGCTACCTTTGACCCTGACCCATTACCTAGATCACTTGATTAGAATTTTCACCCTTTACCTATACTTACTTACCTTTTCTTCACATTTACCGTTTATCAAACCACTCACTACCTCAGCTTGCTGCCTCGTCAGTTCCTGGTTTGAGGGGGATCACCTTCACCCACACATGGGGCAACCACATCTTATTTTTGTTAGCATAGCTTACAACTATAAGCTACACAACAAAAAGGGGAAAAATGTAGACACTAAAATTAGGTCTACCCCCCCCCCCCCTTCATCCCTTGACATATAAAACACCCTTTATCACATTTACCTAGCCATGACCCCCTTCACCCCACTTATATTAATTTAATTAAATTAATGCCTTATCATCACTATATTTATTATTTAAATATCTTATTTGAATAATATCCCCACATACAGTTCAGTTAGACACCTCACCAAGCCAACTCAACCTAAGACCTATTCTTAGCAAGTTACCATAACTAACTAAGACTTACCCAAACCCTAAAAATCAATGCCTACACTCCCTCTAACCACATTCCTACATGCTCACAAGAATCTCCCAGTCTAATCCGTGGGATAATGACATAAGATCTGAGGAAACCAAGAGGATCTCCCTAAGTTTAGCAAACCTAGAAAATCCCACCTTGACCAACGTAAGTTATCCCTAACCATCGCTGGTTAGCCCGGACCGCTGTCGGTTACCCCTTTTAACCCTAAAACAACCTTATTCTCAAGGTTGGAACTTGGATTTTTGCAAGCAAGGAAGTTGAACATGAGGAAGAACGCATCTCAAGGAGATAACACATCTTCAGAGAGCCATCCCAGCCATAATCTGATCTCTTCAAGAAAAGAGGAGTATGCATGCAACCCATGCAGAAGATTTTCTTCAATTGGTGATCACTTACAGTCTTTAATCTCATCATCAGCACCTCCATTCTTCATATAGAAACTTTGAGAAATGAAATCCAAGTAAGAATAACATCATACTTTCCTGTTACTTCCTTGCATCATCATTTTATCACCCATTGTTCATCTTGCTCATTATTGACTATCTCCAACACTTTACACCTCCGTAGACCCAACAAAACCTTACCAAAACCTACTCCAGTCACCCATTACCTCATCCCGACCAGCCAAAATCCTTTGTGTAATCACAAGAAGGACCAAAACCTCAGTCTATGACGTTCACAAATTTCATAGTAACCGGTGCTAGTTATACCTAACCACGGTCGGTCACCCCTGACCGACACCGATCTCTATGTTTGCTCATACAACCTTAGACAAAGACCTATCCACCTAATTTTACCTCACCCTCACTCATCTGTAACCTACCCAAGACCTTTTGCAGACCTATAGTACCTAGAACCAGCCATTTGACCTGTGGATTCTATTCTAACTTAGCCTGTTAGATTAGATCTTATTCTTATTGTGTTTTTAAGTGAGATACCTAAATCATTTAAAAATAAAAATAGGATTTACCTTGTTTTTAGAATTAATTTGTTTAAAACAGTGGACTAACATCCATCTGGGAAGTATCATACTTCCCAGATCTAGCTCACTCTAGCCAGTTCACTACCCATAGTGTTTAATGCTTTCTGGTGGTCTTGTTTCCATTACAGGTAGTTCCTCCTAGCAAAAAGGAAGCTCTCATGATCAGCTATGGATTTAGAAGTCATACGCATGCAATAACCCATCAATCAACATTTGAATAGGTATTCCTCTTATGCTCATTACACTATCTGTTTTGAAAAAAATTCAAAGAAATGATTTAAGAAAAAAGTAGAAACAACGGAGTCCCATCTATCGATGAGCGCGACCATCAAACTGGGCTACTGAATAGCATGTTGGTAGTGCCGAATACCACTCAAGCCCACTACCTCCACATGCTGCAGCTCCAAAGGGGTTGCTATACTGCGCAATATCACCAGCAATGGCGAAACCCTGTCCTGCATATGCAACTATGATCTCCCCTGCATCCAATCCAAAACAAAACATTAATCTACATTTAGCATGCTGTATTCACTAATTATCTTTACCCACCACCTTGTTTTTTACCCTATCAACCTTAACCACCTAACCTACATCACGTTTGGACCCTTGTGCCTAAAATACTGACAGGTGCCGGTTCATTCTAACCGACTTCGGTCACCCTTTAACTGGCATCGGTCACCTATTTGATGGCTGATACCGGTTCAACTATACCGACCACGGTTACCCCGTAACTGGCATTGGTCACTTCATAGGTGACCAATCCCAGTTCTACCCGACTGACACTAGCCAAGCTTGACCAACGCTAGTCACTCTCGCACAAAATTCCATGACTTCCCAAACCCCCCTTTTTGTAAACCCTCCTACCCGTCCCTTTTACCCCACCTATAATGACCTACACTACCCCAAAACCCCTTCCCTCCCCCCCTCTTTTTTTCTCATTTTTCCCCCCATACCCACATTTTCCTTTTTCCCACCCACCACAAAACAAAACCCCACAAAACCCTACCAATAACAATTATTACAATATCTAATCTATCTAATTCACCCTATAGAGTTAGGTGCTTACCATCGTCATGTTCCTGCCGTCTCGATGGTATGATTGGACGCTGTGTTGGTGGTCTGTCTAAGACCTCTCTAGCCTCTGCCATCACTGAATATCTACCCACACCCTCTAACCAATTGAATCCCTCACAAAGATCTCATGGACCCGCTACTCACTAACCCAACCACCGTTAACTCATACTGCCAGCTCACTGTCCTATTTCCTTTGGATGCTTTTCTCACTTTTCTCTCTTTTTTTGTCCTTTCTTCACTTTGCAATTCACAGGTGAATATTAAAAATACATGGATTATTTTTTTATACAAAACCTGACCTAATGGATGTCAGTTCAACTCTCTACCAGTATTCGATATCAATGCCTAGGTCACCGTACATGTAATGATTAAGTCTACACGACGTCAGTATATGTTATGATGACCATCAGTGTGATGACCAAACCTGCTATAATACCCCATCTGGGTTTATACCTAACCCAGTACCTTAGGTTCCTTGACCGTCATCAAAAACTATCTCCATTTATCCTGATTTAGGGTAAGTGACCATATTAGTACTTTCCCTACCTTGGCATAATACACTTCAAAGGTTCCGCTACCTAGATATTTGGACCTAAATTATCGCTCATTGACCTTTGATCACGAGGAGGGGGTTAGACTCTCTACTTGTAATAATACATTTCTTGTTTTACCTAATGATTTTTATTTCTTAACCTATTTGTTATGACCGTTTATGCACATTGTGCCATTATCTTTGGTGTACCGGAACATACCTAAATGTTCCTATTGACCCAACCTAGGTTGTGCTTCCTGACCATATCCTATACCTTGGATACCGGATTCACTTCAACCTTGTTTTGATAAACCTATCAACCTTAAATGATGTAGAGTTTTTCAACCTGGGTAGCGTGCTACAGTTTATACATGTGCATGCATTTAACTATTGCTACCTGTGACCCTGACCCATTACCTATATTTCCCATGTAGATCTTTCACCCTTTTTTCCATGTACCCACTTTCCTTTCCTCCCATTTACCTTTTATCAAACCACTCACCGCTTCAGCTTGCTGCCTCATCAGTTTCTGGTTTGAGGGGGATCACCTTCACCCTCACATGGTGGCAACCACATCTTATTTTTGTTAGCATCACTTACCAATACAAGCTACGCAACAAAAAGGGGAAAAATGTAGACACTAAAAATTAGGTCACACTCCCCTTTCGTCCCTCGACATATAAGACCCTTTATTACATTTACCTAGCCATGACCCGCTTCACCCCACTAACATTAATTAAATTAAATTAATGCATTACCCTCACTATATTTATTATTTAAATATCTTATTTAAATAATATCTACACATATAGTTAACTTAGACACATCACCAAGCCAACTCAACTTAATACCTATTCTTAGTAAGTTACCATAACTAACTAAGACTTACCCAAACCCTAAAAATCAATGCCTACATTCCCTCCAACTACATTCCAACATGCTCACAAGAGGATTCTAGTCTAATCCATGGGATAATGACACGAGATCTAAGAAAATCAGGAGGATCTCCCTAAGTTTAGTAAAAACCTAGGAAATTCTACTTTGATTGACGTCAGTTACCCCTAACCATCGCTGGTTAAGCCGGACCACCATTGGTTACCCCTTTTAACCCAAAACAACCTTATTCTCAAGGGGGGAACTTAGAAGTTGGAAAAAACTTTGGGAGAAAGTTTATGAGAAAGAACACATCTAAGAGAGATAACACATCTTCAGAGAGCAAATTCCTGTGAAAAACTCAGATCTAGGGAAGGAGATTGAGCATCTTCTCCTACACAGCCATCCTAACCATGATCTGATCTATCCAAGTATAATAAGAGTGTACATGCAGCCCATATAGAAGTTTTTCTTCAGTTGGTGATCACTTACAACCTTCAAACCCATCATCAACACCTCCATCCTTCACACACAGGCCTTCAGGAATGAAATCCAAGTAAGTACAACATCATACTTTCTTGGTTATTTCCTTTCTTCATCATTTTATCATCCATTGTTTACTTTGACCTTCTCCACATTTTCACCTCCATATACCCATTAAAACCTCACAAAAACCTACTCCAGTCACCCAATACCTCATCCCGACCAACGAAAGTCCTTTATGCAATCAAAAAGGAGACCCCAACCTATTATGTGACATTTCCAGATCTCACAGTAACTGGCACTAGTTATACCTAACCCTCGTCGGTCACCCCTGACTGACACCCGGTCTCTATGTTTCCCACACAGCCTTGAACAAAGACCTAACCACATAATTTTATCTCACCCTCATTCACCTGTGACCTACCTGAGACCTTTATCAGACCTGCAGAGACCTAGAACCAACCATTTGACCTTTGGATTCTATTCTAGCTTAGCCTGTTAGATTAGATCTATTTTCTTATTGTGTTTTTAAGTGAGATACCTAAATCATTTCAAAATAAGAATAGGATTTATTTTGTTTACAACATTGAATTTTTTAAATTAGTGGACTAATCATCCATGGACCAGGAAGTATCATACTTCTCAGAATGTAGTTTCATGCTATGCAGTTGAAGAAGCATATTCCTTTAAGCTCTTATCTTTATGGTGGTCATGTATTTAATTATACATAGTTACTTTTAGCCAAAAGCTAGCTGTCACGATCAGCTATGGATTTGGAATTTATATATTAGTAAATAAAACATGAGCATAAATTTGGCATGCCCAGTGGGACTTACTTTGTATGTCCTTTACACTTAATTTCAAGTTTTGTGTAACACTTCAAAGTTTCAATTTAAGAAAAAGTTGACTAACCCTCTTTTTCTAGTATATTGACATAACTTGTTCATTTTCTTAAAAAAAAAATTGAGTTTTCATGGTTGTGTAAGTCTTTATTGTAGGTATGAAAGAGGTGAGGACTATGTCAAAATTGGATCTTAATGGGAAAATTTCAAGATTTCTTCATGTTTTCATTTTTAGAGCTTACTTTTTCAACATTTTACATGTCATTTTTGTCAATTTCTTGAAAATATTAAATTCTTGAGCATGTATGTGTAATGTTTGATAGCATTGAGTCTTCTATTTATATATTGGATGTGACTATTCATAGCTACTAATTGTTGATAGGGTTGATTAAATCAAGCAATTTAACTCAATATGGTTGTGAAATAACTTAACCTTTTGTAGATTAAGGGACGTGTGTCATGTTTTTAGATTTGGATTGAGTACATGCTCTAAGTGCATACCCATGTTGCATAGGAAGAGTGATATGCATAACCCATCTTAACTCAACAGGCCAGTAGTGATTTTTCTCTGAACCTAAATTATGAATCCGGATTTTTGTCCTGCATTAGAAAGGTATTAGAAGTGAACTATGCAATAGTCAACATAAATTCAGGATTTATACTTACAGACAATTGTCAGGTTTTCCCTGTATTGTAAAACTGGTGTCCCTTTTTAGCATGTCTGAATGTTTTGATGAAGGATTGTATTTCCATGCTTTACTTGATTTATACCAAATCTTGTGTATTCTCTGTCTAAGTGCACCTTTTGGTGATCTTGAGAATCACCTGTACAATGTTTCCCAGATCTCTATCTTAAATAATTAACATTTTGATTAGACTATGTCTCAAAGTGTAGTGTGAATTTGAATGCTGGTGCAAGGTAGTGAAGTCCACATCACCGGTTTAGCGTCGGTACTGATGAAATTTACCTCTAGTAAATGCAAAAACAAATGATGATGTTATTATTAGCAGAATTCTTTCCAAATTGAATTAAATCACTGGTGGGAAATGTGAGCATACCTAAGAATGCTATTTTTTTGGTTTCAAAATTTTTATTTTAATGGTGGTAATTTTACGGGGATGTTTTAAAAAAATTTGTTTTTTTTTTTGGTGAAATTCCATTGACATGGTCTTGCAGATAATAGATTAGTAGTTTTCCTATAAAAAAAGAAAAATGATTGTGGTTATTTTTTTATTTTTCAGATCACTCGAAGGTGCGGGAAAAGATCATGCATAACCAATTATCATACAAATATTAAATAATGTGAAGAAACATAAACAATGATTGAAATGAAATTTAAAGACAAGAAACAAAGTTAGAGGATCCTGTAGACAATGTTAGCATTCTAAAATGATTAAATTTCAAATGATATGGTCTTCCACAAAAAATGTTAGAAGTTTTTCAATATAAATAAAGAGAGAATGATAAAAGACAACACCATCATATTTCTAGTTCTCAAGGCTGCTTGTAACAAGCGCGAAAGAAGAGCATACACACTAAGGGTTATGATTAGCAACTAGCTTCAAAAAAAAAGAAAAAACAACAATACGTGGATAAGATTCAAAAGTTTTAGACAACAGTGCAATGTTCTTATACAATGGAGAAATTATTAAAAGATGACACTAAGGTGTTTCAAACGCTCGAGGACCCTAAATTTGTAACGTGCACGATTGGTAAAAGGTCAGCAAAAACCACTCGAAAATGGGTTTGGGTCGTGTATTTCTCTTAATAATTAAGTCTTTGACAGTGAAGGAATTGGTTGAAGGTACGTAGAGTCCACCTATAAAATCCAAGAATGAGATAGTCATGTAGTCAGAAAATATGATAAGGAAAATGAAAAGATCATAATAGTGTTGTATTAAAATTGGCCTAATTAGAGAAATAATTAATCTAATTAATAACAATTGGGGTGTCAAGAATTAATCTAAATAATATAATGAGTTCTGGTTAGAAATCCTTTGGAATTACCTTTGAATCATAAAAATTTATGACAAGATTAGCGCAAATCAAGGATAAATTCATGATGATGCTAGACTAAATTACGTATGAGATTAGATGCATCAAAAAGGCTCATCATGAAGAGATTAACGAAAATAATGAAGTGAAAAATAATCTAATTAATAAAAGGACTAGGTGAAGTATATGCAAGGAAAAATAATTATGAAAACACGAGTCGAATTAAATCTAGAGACCAATGGTCCATCTTAATAGAGGAGCAATAAGAGATGAAATAAAGCTAAGTGATTAAATATAAACTAGGTTGCATTAGAAATAACATTAATTTATTAAAGAATAAAATGAACTAAGAAAAAAAAAAAATTAAATCAAAAGATTGAATTAAATGAAAGTGAAACAATGGGTTATCCAGAGAAGCTAGGTTAAACTTAATCTAAAGCAATAGAAAAAATCAAGAAATTATAAAAACAAAAAAATAAAAACAATGAAAACCTTAAAATCTAGGTTGAAAAAGGTGGTGTGTGGAAAAGGAGAGGAATGAGGGTAATTTTTGTTTTAGGAGTTCGATATTATGCGTCGGATGACCAAAGGAGTGGGGGTCGGGGTTGCATGAATGAAGGGGATTGTGTGGTAGAAAGTGAATCAGGAGTGGAGATGGTCGTCACAGGGAGAGGGATCTCTATGAGGGGAGCCAGGGGATCAGAGGGAGTCTGAGCGTCTTTGTGATGTGTGAATTAGAGGTTGAGATAAGTTTTTTTAGTGATGAGAGACATGAAAATAGGGGAATTGGGGAATGTGCATAGGGGGGATTAGGATGGGGCAGGGTAATCTATGTGGGTAGGTCTAGAAGATTCAAGTTGGATCCGAGTTTGATAGTGCAGATGAAGAGTAGTGAGTTAAGATTTAGGGATGTGGAGACTGGGGGGTCGAAATGGAGACTAGAGATCAAGGATCTTAGGATATGTAAGAGTAAATTTGTAGGGGTAGGCCGAGGGACTCGGGTGGTCTAGGGTAGTTTAGGTTGGAGCAATCTGATTGGGGATGGGATTGTGGGTAAATGGTGGTTGGGGGTAAACAGTAAACTTTAGGATGGTTAGGGGTAAGGGACCAGCTTAGACGAACTAGCCGGGATGGGGAGAAGGGAATAGCGGGAGGGGTAGGATGTAGGATGAAGTTTGTAAAAAAATGATATATATATATATATATATATATATATATATATATATATATATATATATATAATAATGATTTTTTTTGTTTTTTTTTTTTGTATGTTTGTATAAAGAATAATAGACTTAATTAATATAGACTAGAAAATGTGAAAGAACACCAAATCCAGACAACTTTATTATGATGACCAAAATTAGTATTGACATGGTCTCTAAGTATCAAACTAGATTGAACAGAGACAACATTAAAATGATTTTTTTTGGTTGTGTAAACAAAGATCTAAAAATATGATGTTTTTTTTAGAAATCTAGATCGATATCTTTTGTAACACTAAGATTTAAATTTTCCGAATGGGTTTCCCATGACAGTTAGAATTTAAAGTAATATTTTCTTTTGCTCTGATATTGTCAAAATAAAAAAAATTTATAATGTAAATTAAGATAAACTTAAACCACTTCTAACCTGCAATCAAGTTAGATATTAAAAGCCAAGTGTACTGAAAAAGATCACATTAAAGACTGAATATAAATTTTGATTTTAGACTGATAGCTGTATGATTAGATAAACTACAAATAGAAAGATTTGTTACTTATAAATTTGTTTTTATATTTTTTATACCTCCATAAGATAGGTAAAGCGACAAGAAACAAGACAAAATATGCAAATATAAATGGATCTTAAAATATTTTCTCAAAAGAGGTATCAAGACACGAAACAAAGTGAAAAAAACTAGATGTATGGATCTCCTCGAAGAGGTTCACTATGTGGCAAGCAAAATTTCCATCGCTATAAGAACCTAACAAACACAATAAGATGCCACAGAGCAATAATATCTCCCACAATGTAAATGCTAGCCAAAGAATGCCATATGTAATGAAAAATGAAATTATAATAACCAATACAATAGCAAAATGATGATTAAAGAAACGAGTTGCGAGATTAAAAATAATAAGTCATGGGTGAGTCCCACTGGACGTGTCATAATGTGAGCTAAGGAAAATACACTAATAACAAGAACGTAAAGCAACTAGCCAGATACTTTCTCCTTCACGATTCCTTAACAAACCTCGGAATGGGAAGTGAAGTACAAATGAGCCATGATTGTGTGAAATGTAGGTGCTTCCTTTGAACTAGAGAAAATACCTTCACAACAATAAGATCTACTTACTTTACACCAATGGAAAAATTGGATAATGGATTTGGGATGATCAAAATGGGGATATTTGGGCATTATAATGATTTGGGGAGGATACTCTCTGCTTAAATGATCCAAGCTCTCTGACAGGATATTCAAGCTTATTCTGAAAGAGGGGGGGGGGGTGACGCACTATTTATAGCCTAGAAGTAGGATTAATTTTGGGGTTTAGAGTAATCATGATTATGGAAACTAAACATGATTAGGTAAGTGGAAAAAATGAGGAATGGTCCAAAATTAAAGTTGAATATTTAACTCGCAAGTGGGGGGACATAGATAATATTTGGCATGTGAGGAAGATTTGGTTTAATTTAGGGGTTGAAACAGATTAATTAATCAATTAAAGTTGATTAATTCAATGTGTATTTTTGTGGGAAATGGAGTGGAGAAATTAATTGATTTAGGATAGGTGTGAAATTGGGGTGTCTACAGGCATGAAACCAAGGAATGACACATGTTTGAAGGAATTACATTTTAGAGCGCACTTTCGGCTATCCCTTGTGTAGGATAAGCATGAGATGGATGAGGACCCATCACTAATGTGTTAGATTCCTATAAGAAGATCAATTGTATTTGATTATACTAGATTTTCTTGTTGCACATGATGTTGCATTGGTTGTGCTTTGATAGGGGCGTATCCTTTGTTGTTAATGGGATACCCCATGTTATGCCCTATTGCGTAAGTTGGCGGTGAATATTGGGTTCTTTATAGTTATCTAATCCTCCCTACTAAGGTATAAATAAAATTGTTGGGTGAGGATTGGATCCCTTTTTTGGGTTCCTATTGTGTAGGGTTTGGTTGAGAGGACACATGATACCCTGTTATAAAATTTTCGATGTTTTCATTCTTGTTTTCCTTGAAAATAGGATTCTTAGGATTGGTATTAAATATATTATTATTGAACATCTTATAGGTATGGATCTTCATCCTATTAAATGACTCATCTATTTGGTGAAGTAAGATTAGAAATTCTGAAAAAAATGTCATCTTCTGTTGATTGCATGTTAATGTGAGGTCTTGACAAGACTCTAGAGTAAGGATTTGTTCCACTCATAAAGGTCATGTTTCTTGAATTGGGTTGACCATATTTCATATTAAAGGGTTGAATGACCTCCTTTATTCTCACATTATTAATGGGGTTTGAGAGATAACTAGGGGAGGTCTTTATGTTGTTTGTGTAGTTGTCAACCCATCCGGAAAGGGAAGGGGGTTTTTGTGGTTGAACATTGGGTGTAATATCTATCAAATCCAAATGGCCCACCAAAATCTCTACCAAAAATATTTAGGGAGGTGGAAAATACCCACCAAAATAGGGGAAGAAATGGAAAGTTGAGATAATAAAAATGAAAGAAAAGTTAAGCTAAGAAGGAAACTATTCCTTCACTTCAAGTTCACCAATTTTGTATGACTGAGAATCAACACATGATTCCTATACACACGTGGACCTCACAAGGTCATGTCAGGAAAACCAAAATGGAATGGTAGAGGGTATTGTTGATAAATGACTATAGGAGAATCATTCACTAAGTATGCATAGTTTTGAATTCCTACGAGTTGAGTTGGCCAAAGGGGAATTAGAGGCTATGTATAGGTAGTGTAAGTTCTATATTGTTTGATTTGTTTTCTAAAACTACGTTGAAAGACTAATTTTAAAATATTCATTATAAATAAAGAAAGAAATTAAATCTAGATTAAAAAAAAATACAAGTGTGTTTTAATTAGCTAAATTCATTCCCTATTAAGTATCCAAAATGAAATGAACAATCTAATCTATTTTTCTGAAAAGAAAGGAATTAAAATAAACTAACTAAAAAAACACTAAAATTTATCTACTCTAAATTAATCAAAACAAGATAAGTCTATATATAGAAGGGAATTGTTTCTAAATTGAATAAAATCTACTTCTATACTTATAATAAAATAAACAGTGAACAACTAGATGTGGCTATTCCTTTGTTGCATGATGTAAATCTTAATCTAATCTAAACACAGATGTTTTTCGATTTTTAATTGTGGATATTCTACTTCTTCTAATTTCCTCACCTCATAATCACAGTTGAGTATGGAGTTTAATTTCTTCACAAGAAAATTTCTTTTACACACTTACTGGTTTTGACAGTGACCGGCATCGGTCAGGAGGAAAACCGGGCATTGATAAAGGGATAATCAACATCGGTTAGGACATGACTGACATTAGTCATGAAAGGACCGGGCATCGGTTACCTGTGAGAAAATGCTTTTGTTATTTAATGAGAATTAGAATAAATAACTTATTTTAAAGATGATTTATTGATTGTAAAAGCATAGTTAGATGCCCATAATAGATTATATGCATGTATGCATTGTATGAGGGCAAGAGATAAAATAGAAATTCTTTGCATGTTAGTTTTCTTGGTGAGAGAAGAAAGAGTAGTTGAGTGAGGAAAAAGCATTGAACATCATGGGAGGTGTTGAAAGACAACATATCTTAATTGTATTTCCTCTAGAAAGCATTGGATAATAATATTGACCGTTTCTTGGTGGACGTAGCCCACACTGGGTGAACTATGTTAAATATGGTGTTATCTTTCTTTTTTTATTTTTATCTTCCGGTTATTTCCCTATTCATTTTTTGTATGATTTATTTGATTATAGATCTGGTGCAACATTTTTTATATGCTTTAACCCTAACAACTAGTATTAGACCTTTGTTTGGAGGTTTTGTGTGTTGAAAGGATTTACTCACAAAGGGTTTTTCGATTGAGTGGGAGCAGAGCAATGCAAGAAGATAGTAAATAACAAGTAGATAAATTTGACAGCCATAATTATCAACTATGGAAGATGCAGGTGGAGGATTATCTGTATCAGAAAGATCTATACTTACCACTGGATGAGCATGGATAACCGAGCATGATGACAAATGAAGAATGGAAGGTTCTTGATAGAAAGGCTCTAGGATCTATAACATTGATCCTGGCAACATCAGTGGCTTTGAATTTTACAGATGAAAAAACCATGGTAGAGTTGATGAAATATTTATAAAATTTATATGAAACTCATAGTTATTTGAATAAGGCATATTTGATGAAAAATTTGTTTAATTATAAGATGCAAGAAGGTGGATCTATATCTAATCATTTGAATGATTTCCAGTCTATACTAAATCAATTAAAATCGGGTAGAAATTATGTTTGATGATGAAGTGAAATATTTTTTATTCTTATGCTCTTTTCTAGATAGTTGGGATAACTTGGTAATGGATATTAGTAATACAATGAATTCTTCTACAGGTTTGAAATTTGATGATGTGGTTAGTGTAATCCTTAATGAGGAAATACATAGGAAAATATTAGGAGAAACATCATCTGGAAACACTTTAAATGTAGAAAGAAGAGGAAGATATAAGGAGAGATCATCTAAGAGAAAGAAGAAAGGGAGATCAAAGTCTAGAGACATGGAAGATCTAGATCCAGGTAGAAATATTTACTTTGTTGGAATTGTGGAAGGAGGGGACACGTAAAGAAGGAGTGTTGGTCCAAGGAAAATAAAGAGAATACATTAGACAAAGGTAAAGCGGAAAACGTTGCAAGTGAGGTAAAACAAGATTCCCTTATTCTCTCCTTAGATAATAAATTAGAATCTTTAGGTTTTAGATTCTGGAGCTTCTTTCCATTCTACCCCTAATGAGGGTTATTTCAGAAATTATGTTCAAGGTGAGTTTGGACAAGTTTATTTAGGAGATGATGAGCCATGCAATATTACTAGTAAAGGTGATGTTTATCTAAAGTTTAAAAATGGCAATCCATGGGTATTGAAATATGTGAGGCATGTTCCAAGCCTCAAGAGAAATCTAATATTTGCAGGGGAAACTTTGTGAAACTGGATGCATGGTTACATTCACATTTAACTCTTTTAAGGTTACCAAGGCATCTCTTGTTATGGAAAGAGATAAGAAGGTAGGGAATTTATATTTGTGTACCTGTGTTACTGATTCCTTTTCTGTGATATCTACTACAGATTTAGATGTAACCACATGACATAATCGGATAGGGCATATGAGTGAAAAAGAAATGCAGATCTTAAAGGATAAAGGTAAGTTATCATATTTGAAACAATTAGATATTGAATTTTGTGAGAATTTCATATTTGTAAAGTAGAAGAGAGTGATATTTCTCAAGGTTAGGTCAACAAAGGAGTAGAAATTGAAGCTTGTACACTCAGATGTGTGGGGACCAGCCCAAGTAGTTTCTATTGGAGGATCCCAAAATTATGTGACTTTCATTGATGATGCCAAAAGGAAGGTATGGACCTATTGTATTAAGCATAAATATGATGTTTTTGAGACTTTAAAAAGGTGGAAAGCCCTTATGAGAAATGAAAAAAACTTAAAATTGAACTTCCTTAGATTTGACAATGGTGGCGAGTACTGCAGCATGGATTTCAATGATTATTGTTCAGAGAATGGAATACAAAGATAAAGAATGATTCCTAAAACTCCACAGGAGAATTGAGTTATAGAAAGAATGAACAAAATAATCATGTAATGTGCTAGAAGCATGCGGATACATGCTAGTTTTCCTTTGAAGTTTTGGGCATAAGAAGTGGATATAATAGTATAATTGATCAAATGGTGGGCCTTTAACAACACTGGATGGTTGAATGCCAGAAGAAGATTGGTTTGGAAAAGAGGTATATTTTTCTTTTCTTAGAATTTTTGGATCAGAATCTTTTGTGCATGTTGATAAGGAAAATAGAAAGAAGTTAGATGTTAACTCTAAGAGATGTACTTTCATTGGTTATGGCTCTGGTGATTTCAGATATCAACTTTAGGATTTATAAGATTCTAAGATTGTTAGGAGTCATGACGTTAATTGGAATAAAAGAAGAATGTACAGGGATCAGGTTTTGTTTCCTAAACATGAACAGATTGATGAGATTTTGAAGTAAAATCAAATTTTAGACCTAAAATAGACATCCATAGGCACTGATGTTAGTTCTACATAAACTAATATCGGATAGAATAACTGGCATCGATAGATAGAATTGGTTTTAGAACATACATCCATTGGAACTAGATTTGGTACTCCTAGAACCTATTTCAATAAGGAAACAATAGTCAGTCGACAAATAGAGGAACCATGGTCAGTTACAGAACCCATTCATTGGTGACTAAAATAGGTTGACATGAATGTGTAACAGGCACATAATGAGCCCTAGACACCCAAAATCTTAGTGAGAAGGTCACAAAGGGTAAGTAGCCCTTCATAGAGATTTTCACCTTCCTTTTCTTATTTATTATTGACTGATAGTGGTGAACTTGTTGTCCACTCAAAATTTCCCCTACTTTCGAGAAGTTCAAAATTGAAATTTTTGAAGTTAAACGCCTTTTCTGTTGTCCTGGTAATGTGAAGAGTCAAAAAATTGGGAAGAATCTGTGTTTTTGGGTCATTTTGTGTGATTTGCGAGTCTGCCGAACATTTTTTTCCCAGATGTCCCAAGTTCATTCGGGCTCCCTGTTCGCCCGATCGGCCGATTTACTCGAAGTCCACTTCTTTCATGCTCGTCGAAACTTTTTGTCCCAAGTAACACAAGTTCACCCAGGCTCAATGTTCACTTTTTTCCCGATTCGGCCGAATCACGTACTCCGCGTACTTTTTTCCCTCATGTCCCGAAAGCATTTTTACATCTTTTTCCTGTGTCGCCCATATCGGCCGAATCGCACTTTCACGTCCCACGTGTCCCAAATGAAACAAAGGCCATCCGAGCTAATTTTTCCCGCTCTTCCCAAATATCTTGCTTTTCAAGTTGGTAGATGTGTATTTAATGCACATTTATTGTCTTTCTCTCTCCCAAACGGCTATATAATGAACTGCCCCTATGCGTTTTTGCACACTGATTTCTTGCTATCTTTTGCTCATAACCTTGTGATCAAAATTTTTGCACGCGTATCCATTCCCCTGCAATTTCATCCCGAGTCCAGACTGCAACCTTTCTTTTCAAATTACTATCAACATGAAGATTAAATTCCAAGGTCAGGAGTAAATCTCACTGCTCGAGTCTGTCATTCCTGATATCAGGGACAGTGAAATCTGCCACCTTGACTTTGGGGATTTCTGGGCAAGAATGATAGACTCAAACCCTTCTCCTATGGCACAAATGATTAATGATCACGGCTTGGCATTCACCGGTGGTTTCCCAATCTTAGTACAATGCGCAGATACAATACTCTCCTACAGTGCTCATTTAAATCCTGACTCGAGTGAGCTAATGAATGTGCATGAGGAACTCATTTCCAAGCTTGACACTGCCGCCATTGGCACTTCCCTAAGGATTCCTAAAATGGACAATTCTATAGTAATCTCTCAAAACCAGGCACATGCCCTCTTTGATCAGGACAGTGAGAAATACAAGGCGCGAGTGGCAAAGTCCTGGCTTAAAAACCCTCAAAAGGTGGTGTCCCGTCTATCCAAGGTTCTGTTCCGTGCCAATTTCAATGAGGAGCTATTAGATTTTATAATCCTACTAGCTCGGGTCATGGGCTTACCCTCTACCAATGAGTTCCATTTCTGGATGTTCCCACTTATCAATATGGTGTGTGAAGGAACTCAGAATATCAACTGGGTAGAGATCATCAGTATTAACCTAGCAGAGCATCTATCCAATGTACAACAAACCAAAAATTTCTACATGACTTCATACTTAATGTATACCCTAGTAGCATCAAGGCAATGGTTTGGATTCTCATACATTGATGCTCATAAGGGTGACCTTGTATATTCCTACTGCCCTCAATTCACCCTAGATACTAGCAATCACAATTTCAGAAGGGTGAATGATGCTTTCACCATGTACATTGTCAGGCTTCTGGAGAGCGACACGATGAGGATATTTTTTGATGAAGCTATGAACCTAATATCGCACTGCGGTGCCTACTTCATCCAGTTTAGAAAATTCTCCTATATAAGGCTTGCAGGCTATGAGATAAATCCTCTCAAGCTTCCTATGTTCTGTAATGATAAAATGGCCTTGATAGAGATATGCAAGCAGCTGGACAAGTTACACAGAACTTGCAGGGATAAGAAAATTACTGGTTTGCACTACCTCATCACTTTGGGAAACTACACCTGCAAGACAACTCTAGATGCTCAAAACATAGAAAGAGCCCTGGCTCCCATCACTGTCTATTTGTTTAGGCCAAGAACTTGTTTTGACATAAAGAAATTTATTGAGCAGAACATCAAAATCAATTATCATCATAGGGTAGACACAGAGGACTATTGGGCTGACTGTGCTGATGATTTTGAAGCAAGGAGGAACTTGGCTTATTTTTGGAAGTGTAAAAAAAATGTAAAGAAATCAATACAGAAGGATTTTCATTCTTTGTCCATCTGATTCTTTTTATTCGCAAGCTATCCATTAAATATTGTTAGATCATTTGTCTGTATTATGCTAAGAAGCTTTGTATTCTTGTAGATGTTATTCATAGAACTGTGTGTCTTTTCGAATTTCATCTTATTAATGCGTGTACAAATGATCTTATTCCAATTCACTATATTCTTACATGCATAAGGAATTATTCTGTCATCTATAATTCTGAATGGTGCCTTTTTTCTCATTTCCACATCTTGATTCCTCTGTACTTTTGTAATTGATGATCTATTTAGGAAACACTTTCATGATATCCAAGTTCCATAGTGAAACCATGCTTTGTACATGTGTAAATAGGTTCATTTCTGAATAAGGGAACCTCTCCCACTAAAGAGGAGGGACTTCTTGTCCCCTAACTATTGCTCTTCTTGAAGTTCTTTTTCTATGACCAATAGTTTTTATCGACTCCATTGGGGAGCGTTTTCCAGTTCCTGAATCATTTATCGATCATCTTTTGATCTGGTGACTCCACATTTTACTCAAGGGAGAAGGGCCCTTGGTATTGAAGATTCTCAGTTTCAGATTTTGGAACAGTAGGGTTTTCCTTTCCCTTCCGCAAGAAGAAATAGAGAAGCTCGTTCAACGAGCTCTCCTCCTGTCAAAGATAGAACCCCTACGGGTGGTATTCTTTCAGAGCAAATCAGTCCAAATCTCTAAGCTCTGATTCTTGCTGGTGTTTTAGCTCCCCTTCAAACCATTTTTTTGAGAATGGCGGTACCATTGCCTTGGGGCCATCATGTTGGGCCTCTTTCCCTACCTCAACCTTTTCATGAGTTACCCAGAGGTAATCGGAAGAACTCTCCTAAATTCAAGGGTGATGGCAAGGTACATCCTGATGAACACATCGCAGCCTTCATAGTTACATGTGGAGTTCTAGGAGTTGAACATGAAGACATCGCCGTAAGGCTTTTTGTGGAGACTTTACAAGATAATGCTACTGATTGGTTCTATCACCTTCTGACTGGAGCTATCACGAGCTGGAAAACAATGAGAGCTAGGTTTGAGAACTGTTTCAAACCAGCGGAAGACGTGCATGCTTTGCTGGCCCAAATTTCTCAAATAAATAAGGAATCAAAAGAGCCCATGAGAGAATTTGTGGCCCGATTTAACAAGTTGATTAATAAAATTCCACTAGACACTCAACCTGTAGATCAAATTCAAAAATGCTTCTTCTTGAAGTTAGTTATGCATTGAGAAGAGCCAATCTTACGACATTGGCCAAAAGATCAAACTCTTGTTGTAAGTGTCGAAGATGATTTAATCATGTCTGGAAAGTTAAAGATAGACCCTTCTAGATCCCAAGTCTTCTTCTTCCTCCTCTTCCACTCCTGGGCCCAATACTGATCCATTAGTACAAAAACTTGCAAATGATCTCATCGCCATTAAGAAACAACTGGCTGAGCATGCCCCCTATGCAGACGTTCCAAGGAGGAATTTTCAGCCCAAAAATCGTTTGCCTAATTCTCAAACAAGGCTAGCACTTGAAGGACCTCCTATTAAAGTCCTTGTCAATGCAACTTGTGAAGTTGAAGAACCAGAGGATGAAGAGGTTCATGAAGATTGTGAATAATTTGTTGAAGAGGTTGATGAAGGAACAAAAGAACTTGAGGGATCTCGAGTTAATTTCTTCACTACTGAAGGTGTTGATGAAGGAGAGGATTATGATGAAGTAGTAGCAGACATGAATAGCGAATCATATGTTGTCATGACTCGGGAGTAGAAAAATCAGAGGGAGAAAGTGATGCAGCCCACCAAAAAATCTAAGGAGAAGCCGACAACTATCCCTATAATTGCAAAAAGTGGATCTCCTATCCCCATTTCATCCACACCAAAGGTGAGTCCTTTCAATTTTGCTGCGAAAGTTACTTCTTTTTCCCCTAAAACTGATAAGCCTAACGTCCCAAGTGATGGTAGTCCATCCACTTCTGGGTCTTTTGATATCATTGATCACCTAAAAAAGACCAAGGTTCAAATCTCAGAGGCTGAATATTATCAAACCCATCCCAAGGCTTTTGCTAAAATGATCCACTTTGTCAATTACCATTCTAAAACTACCTCTAAAGGCCTTTTACCCACTCCATCTTTTGTACCACAACCCAATCTGGTAGCCGCTGTCACCTCACCCAATGACAAGATCAAACCATTCTATGTGACACTCCTTATAGCCGGCCATAGACTCAGCAACTGCGTCATAGACTCAAGGGCATCATACAATGTAATGCCTGCCAAATTAGCCCATGCCTTAGGCCTAACTCTCACACGCACTTACGGGTCTTGTTATTCCATGGAGAGTAAGGAAGTTCCCCTAGTCGGAAGAATTAAGGATGCACAAGTAGCCTTTGCTACTTTTCTTGAGAAGAAAGTTTTGGCTACTATCCTAGTAAAAGACATTCCTCCTTCATATGGGATGCTGCTAAGTAGGAAATTCTATAAGGATGTGGGTGGAGAAATTCAAATGGATTGGTGACATGCCCTCATACCTGTTAATGGGAAAGTGAAGAAGTTACTACCTGAGAAGCAGTCTGAGTATATTGTACAAAAAATAGATGATCCCAAAGCATGAATACTCTATGAGGATATTGGGCATGGCAACTATATGATTATGTCTCCAGAAGAAATCTAACTCCCCAAAATATCACCTGAGGATCCTAATGGTGTTTGGATATTAGAGTTTGATGGAAGTTGTTCTTCAGCTGGTTCTGGAGCTGGTGTAATATTAGTATCTCCTGAGGGTAGGATTCATCCTTTCTCATTCAAGTTGCAATTTGAAAAAACCAATAATACAATAGAATACGAAGCTCTCATTCTCGGGCTTCATGTGGCAAAAGAAAAGGGTGTGAAGAATCTTCTAGCTAGTGGAGATGCGGAGCTGATTGTCAAGCAAGTTAGAAAACTCTTCTAGGTAAAGAATAGAAGGTTGAAACATTACAGGAATCAGGTTTGGGACTCTATTGAATTTCTTGACACCTTCTCCATCAAAGCAGTTTCTAGGGAGGATAATACCAGGGCTGATTCACTAGCAGTCTCAAGGTCATTGCTAATACCTCATCCTGACTTCTCTCAAGATAAGTTTACCATTGAGATGATACATAGGCCCAGTATACCTAATAATGCAAGTAACTGGCAAGTTTTCAATGATGATCAGCATCTACTTTCTTTCTTAGAAATCAAGGATAATTTTGAATAGTTGTACTTTGAAGGAAGTGACAATTTGCCTCGTGAAAATGTGCCCTTCAATGAAGAAGTCGTCAAAGAAGAAGAGATAGATCAAGATGGATGTATCAAACTCAAAGGAAACAAGATTCCAAAGGGATTGGTGAGTTTAGAAGAATTGTTTGACAAACATGACAGGTATGTGAAGTTTAAAGCTTCTACTAGACCTCAACAATTAGCTAAATATGATAAAACCAATATTGGAAGCTCCACCGACCCTAAACTTGTGAACATTGGAAAATGTTGCACACCAGAGGAAAAGAAGAAGGTAATTAGTCTTTTAAGGAAGTATAAAGATGTCCTTGCTTATTCCTATGAGGATTTAAAAGCTTGGAAATGTAGCATTTTATCCCTCTCAAACCTGGAATTAAGCCTTTCAGAAAGAAACAGAGGCAATACAATCCTAAGAGAGCTGACAACATTTTTCAGGAAATACAGAAGTTATTAAAGGCCAAAATCATTTTTCCTATCCACCATTCAACATGGATTGCCAATATTGTGCCTGGTTAGAAAGAAAAATGGTGAGATCCGTATCTGTGTTGACTTTAGGAATCTAAATCAAGATTCTTTAAAGGAAAACTATCCTTTTCCCATGATGGATCAGGTCTTGCAAGTTGTAACAAGATCCGAAATGTTGTCTATGCTTGATGGCTTCTTAGGATATAACCAGGTAGAAGTTAATACTGCAGATCAACAAAAAATGGCCTTCACTACCCCTTGGGGTACCTTTGCCTACAAAAGGATGCCTTTTGGGATCATTAATGCCAGTGCCACTTTTCAAAGGGCTATGGACTTGGCCTTTGGAAGTTTGAAAGGGAAGTGTATTGTCGTATACCTTGATGACTTGACTGTATTTTTTAAAACAAGGGTGGATCATTTTCAGCATCTGGAAATAGTTCTTTTGAAATGTAGAGAACAAGGGATATCTTTAAATCCTAAGAAATCTATCTTTTGTGTCACAAAAGGGAAATTATTGGGGCATGTTGTTTCCAAATATGGTATAAAAATTTATCTTGAATGAGTTCAAGCTATCCAGCAAATTCCCCTTCCAACCAGTAAGAAAGGAGTACATTCTTTCTTTGGTAAGATTAAATTTCTAAGAAGATTCATTCCCCGATTTCGTAGAGCTGACTTTGAATATCTCTCAAATGATGAAAGGCAAACAGACATTTGGTTGGTCTCCTAAAGGGAAAGAGGCCTTTGAAGGTATTAAAAAGGCTATTGCTAAAACTCCTGTTTTAGCATGTCTAGATTTTAGCAAAGATTTTATTATCTATTGCTACACCACAAATAACACCATGGCTGCTGTTTTGACTCAAGAAGATTCTAATGATCATGAACTCCCAATTGCATTTATGAGCTATATTCTATAAAAATAATGAGTTAAAATACACCATAATGGAGAAACATGCTTTTGCAGTGGTTAAAGCTGTCAAGCAGTTTCGTTTTTACATTCTTAACTCTCACTCCACAGTGTTTGTACCAGATACAAGCATCAAGTTCATTCTCACACAACAAGAGTTTCGATCCAAGAGAGGGAACTGGGTGGCCAAGGTCCAAGAATATGACATTGACATCAGACCAACCAAGCTTGTCCGTGGAAAAGGCCTGTGTGAACTCATCGATGAGGGAGCTAGACATGAGTTACTAGAGGATAAAGTTGATCTTCCTACCGTTCTATTTCTTGGCTCAATTGACGAATGGTATGCCGATATCACACACTTTCTCACCTATGGAGAATGCCCATCTCATTTGACTGCCAAAGAGAAGAGAGCTGTTAAGTTAAGATCAATCCATTATGTGTTGTGGTAAAATTCCTTGTTTAAGCATGGATTAGATGGAAGGTTTCGAAGATGTGTGGATAAGGAACAACAGAAGAAGCTACTTTCTGCTTTTCATAATCAAGCATGTGGAGGGTACTACTCATCAACTATCACGTACTCATAAAATACTTTGTGTAGGATATTACTGGCCTACCCCTGTTCAAAGATGCATCAAAGTGGATTGATAAATGCGAGGCTTGTCAGACCTTCGTGGGTAAACCCAACTTGGCTTCTTTACCCCTTAAACTAGTTGTGATCGAAGAACCTTTTCAACAATGGGGTTTAAATTTCATTGGAACACTTAATCCCTCTTCTAGTGCAGGTCATACCCATGTATTAACTGCCATAGATTATTTTACTAAGTGGGTAGAAGCCATTCCAGTAAAGAGTACTACTTCAGAAGTAGTATGCAGTTTTATCAAAGAGAACATCTCAGTGAGGTTTGGTGTGCCAAACAAGATAGTGACAGATAATGCTTCAAATTTTTCTTCAACTGAGATGATGGATTTTTGTTACGGATATGGCATCTCCCCTAGCTCACTCAGATTATTATCCTCAGGGGAATGGACAAGCATAATCAATAAACAAAAATATGGTGGCTATAATAAGGAAATTAGTTAATGAGTCCCAAAGGAACTGGCACAAGAAACTCTATAATGCTCTCTAGGCAGATAGGATCACACCTAAGAGAGCCATTGGGATGTCTCCTTTTTAGGTAGTATATGGAGTGGAAGCTCAATTGCCAGTAACAGTGGAGCTACCAGCCCTGCATTTAATGTAGGCCATTGAAGACACCAGTTTCAATGATTCTTTGGATAAAAGGATCATTTACCTTTACAAATTGAATGAGGACAGATTGAAATTTACTGATAGAATATCTGCTCACCAACAAAAAGTAAAGGTCTTGTTTGATAAAAGGGCCAGGTTTAGGGATTTCAAAGTTGGAGACATTGTTTTGCTGTGGGATAAAAGGCATGAACATCGTGGCAGCCATGGCAAGTTTGATTCCCTTTGGCTCGGACCTTTCAAAGATTAGGCACTTTGCTGGTAAGAATTCTTTTTACCTTGATTATATGGATGGTTCTTCTCTCCCACTTCCTTATAGTGGGCAGTACCTGAAATTGTTTAAGTCATAGGTGATTAGGAAGTCCTTTGTATATTATGTATAGCGTTTTTTCTTTCCCCTTCCTTCTCTTTGTTTTGGTGTGTTGTCTTCTGTATCGGTTTGATTTTAACTCCGTGTCCCAATGGATAAGGTACTTTTCTACTTCCCTTAGTTTTTCTAAATTCTTGCCTTGTCTCATTCTTTTGAACTTATGCCAAGTCATCCCTAAAAAGAGCCAGCTGTTGTCCACTCAAAATTTCCCCTGCTTTCGAGAAGTTCAAAATTGAAAGTTTTGAAGTTAAACGCCTTTTCTGTTGTCCTGGTAATGTGAAAAGTCAAAAAATTGGGAAGAATCTACGTTCTTGGTTCATTTTGTGTGATTTGCGAGTCTGCTGGACATTTTTGTCCTAGATGTCCCAAGTTCATTCGGGCTCCCTGTTCGCTGATTGGCTGATTTACCCGAAGTCCACTTCGTTCGCGCTCGTCGGAAATTTTTTGTCCCAAGTAACACAAGTTCACCCAGGCTCAATGTTCACTTTTCACCCGATTCAGCCGAATAGCGTACTCCGCATACTTTTGTCACTCATATCTTGAAAGCATTTGTGCATCTTTTTCCCACGTCGCCCATATCGGCTGAATCGCGCTTTCGCGTCCCATGTGTCCCAAATGAACCAAAGGCCATCGGAGCTAATTTTTCCCGCTCTTCCCAAATATCTTACTTTTCAAGTTGGTAGATGTGTATTTAATGTGCATTTATTGTCTTTCTCTCTCCCAAATGACTATATAATGAATTGCCCCCTATGCATTTTTTCACACTGCTTTCTTGCTATCTATTGGTCATACCCTTGCGATCAAAATTTCTTACGCGCGTATCCATTCCCCTTGCAATTTCATCCCGATTCCAGACTGCAACCTTGCTTTTCAAATTACTATCAACATGAAGATTAAATTCCAAGGTCAGGAGCAAATCTCACCACTCGAGTATGTTGTTCCCGATATCGGGGACAATGAAGTCCGCCACCTTGACTTTGGGGATTTCTGGGCAAGAATGAAAGACTTGAACCCTTCTCCTATGGCACAAATGATTCATGATAGCGGCTTGGCATTCGCCGGTGGTTTCCCAATCTTAGGACAATGTGCAGATACAATACTCTCCTGCGGTGCTCATTTCAATCCTGACTCGAGTGAGCTAACGAACGTGCATGGGGAATTCATTTCTAAGCTTGATGCTGCCACCATTGGCACTTCCCTAAGGATTCCTGAGATGGACAATTATAGAGTAATCTCTCAAAACTAGGCATAGGCCCTCTTCGATCAGGACAGTGAGAAATACAAGGCGTGCATGGCGAAGTCCTGGCTTAGAAACCCTAAAAAAGGGGTGTCCCGTCTATCCAAGGTTCTGTTTTGTGCCAATTTCAATGAGTAGTTGTGA
Source organism: Taxus chinensis (assembly GCA_019776745.2). Taxonomy (NCBI): domain Eukaryota; kingdom Viridiplantae; phylum Streptophyta; class Pinopsida; order Cupressales; family Taxaceae; genus Taxus; species Taxus chinensis. The sequence continues at coordinate 722,766,852 of CM034151.1, read as the reverse complement.
AATTTTATAATCCTACTAGCTCGGGTCATGGGCTTACCCCTCTACTAATGAGTTCCATTTCTGGATGTGCCCACTTATCAATATGGTGTGCGAAGGAACTTAGAATATCAACTGGGCAGAGATCATTAGTATAAACCTAGTAGAGCAGCTGTCTAATGTACAACAAACCAAGAAGTTCTACATGACTTCATACTTAATGTATACCCTAGCAGCATCGAGGCAATGGTTTGGATTCTCATACATTGATGCTCATAAGGGTGACCCTGTATATTCCTACTGCCCTCAATTCACCCTGGATACTAGTAATCGTAACTTCAGAAGGGTGGATGATGCTTTCACCATGTACATTGTTAGGCTTCTGGAGAGCGACATGGCGAGGATATTTTCTTATGAAGCTATGAACCTAATATCACACTATGGTGCCTACTTCATCCAGTTTAGAAAATTCTCCTATATAAGGCTTGTAGGATATGAGATCACTCCTCTCAAGCTTCCTATGTTCTGTAATGATAAAATGGCCTTCATAAAGATATGCAGGTAGTTGGACAAGTTGCAAAGAACCTACAGGGATAAGAAAATTACTAGTTTGCACTTCCCCATCACTTTGGGAAACTACACCTGCAAGACAACTCTAGATGCTCAAAACATAGAAAGAGCCCTAGCTCCCATCACTGTCCATTTCTTCAGGCCAAGAACTTGTTTTGACATAAAGAAATTTATTGAGCAGAACATCAAAATCAATTATCATCATAGGGCAGACACAGAGGACTATTGGGCTGACTGTGCTAATGATTTTGAACCAAGGAGGAACTTGGCTTATTTTTGAAAGTGTAAAGAAAATGTAAAGCAATCAATATAGAATGATTTTCATTCTTTGTCCATCTGATTCTTTTTATTCGCAAGCTATCCATTAAATATTGTTAGATCATTTATCTGTATTATGCTGAGAAGCTTTGTATTCTTGTAGATGTTATTCATAGAACTGTGTGTATTTTCAAATTTCATCTTATTAATGTGTGTACAAATGATCTTATTCCAATTTGCTGTATTATTGCACGCATAAGGAATTATTCTGTCATCTATAATTCTGAATGGTGCCTTTATGCTCATTTCCACATCTTGATTCCTCTATACTTTTGTAATTGATGATCTATTTAGGAAACGCTTTCATGATATCCAAGTTCCATAGTGAAACCATGCTTTGTACATGTGTAAATAGGTTCGTTTCTGAATAAGGGAACCTCTCCCACTAAAGAGGAGGGACTTCTTGTCCCCTGACTGTTGCTCTTCTTGAAGTTCTTTTTCTGTGACCAACAGAACCAGAAATATTTGAAGAAGCAATGCAGGTAGATACCGATGAGTAGTGGGAACATGGCATGGATGGGGAGATGGAATCCTTGGAACAAAATCAGACACAGGATTTGGTCAAGTTTCTAGCAGGTAAGAATGCACTACACAATAAATGGGTTTACAGGATCAAGGAAGAAGAGGGTGATGTGAAAAGTTACAAGAAGAGGCTTGTGGTAAAGGGATTTGTAAAAAAAATCATGTATTGATTTTGATGAGATTTTTTCTCCTATAGTTAAGATGACTCTTATTTGTATTGTTCTAAGTTTGGTTGCAACAGAAAATTTGCATTTAGAACAACTTGATGTTAAGACATATTTTCTTCATGGTGATTTGGAGGAAGAGATTTATATGCAGCAGCCGCTTAGTTATGAAGTCAAGGGTAAGGAGAAACTTGTGTGTAAATTGAAAAATAGCCTATATGGGCTCAAGCAAGCTCCAAGGAAATGATATTTGAGATTTGATAGTTTTTATGCATGAGCATGGTTATATGAGATGTGAATATGACCAATTTGTTTATTTTAAGAAGCTTGAAAATGGGAGCTATGTTATTTTGTTACTGTATGTGGATGATATGTTGGTTACAGGATCTAGTATGTAGGACATTATTAAACTTAAATAAATATTAGCTTACACATTTTCAATAAAGAATTTGGGATCAGAAAATAAAATCCTTAGCATGAAAATTCACCGAAACATGAGAAACAAGAAGTTGTATTTGTCTCGGGAGGCTTATATTAATAAGGTATTGGAAAGGTTTAACATGTAGAATTCAAAACTTGTTAGTACACATATGGTTGGAAATTTTAAATTAAGAAAAGACCAGTTTCCTTCATCATATGAGGAGTTTGAGTACATGACACATGTTCCATATGCTTTAACAGTAGAAAGTATTATGTATACCATGGTTTGTACTAGACCATACATTGCACAGGAACTGGGAGTTGTGAGAAGGTTTATGGCTAATCTAGGTAAAGAAAATTGGAAAGTAATTGAATGGATTCTTAGGTATTTGAGAGGGACATCCATCATGTAGTTATGTTATGCAGGGTCAGATACTTATTTACATAGCTATGTTGATTTAGATATGGTTGGAGATTTGGATGACAAGAGGAACACCAATGGATATATTTTCAGAGTAGGTGGAACGACATTTAGCTAGATTTTGAGATTGCAGAAGGTTGTGGATTTGTCTGCTATAGAGGAAGAGTATGTTGCAGCTATAGAAGCTAGCAAGGAGATGATATGGATGAGAAAGTTCATGGAAGTGTTGGGAAAAAAATAAGAGGATTGCAGATTATATAGTTATATTCAGAGCAAGATTCATCTGGCAAATAACTCAACATTTCATTCAAGAACGAAACACATTCAGTTGAGGTATCACTTCATATGGAAGGTTTCGGAAGATGGGAAACTGAAGTTAGAGAAAATCCATATGTATGAGAACCCTACAGATATGCTAACAAAGCCATTGGTAAGGGAGTATTTGAAGATTCACTCTACTTCTATTGGTCTTCAATTTTGAGACTTGAAGAGGAAGAAACGAGCTAGGGAAATGGAACCAAGGATGGTGATGTATAGTACAATGTAGCAATTGATCTCAAAGTGGGAGATTGTTGAGTACAAAGCTTAATTTCTTTACAAGAAAATTTCTTTTACATGTTACTGGTTTTGACAGTGATCAACATCAGTCAGGAGGAAACTGATATTGGTCAGGGGATAACTGACATCAGTTAGGACATGACCAACATCAGTCAGGAAGGGACCATCATCAATTACCTGTGTGAAATTTCTTTTGTTATTTAACGAGAATTAGAATAAATCACATGTTTTAAAGATGATTTATTGATTGTAAAATAATAGTTAGATGCTCAGAATAGATATGTATGTATGTATGCATTGTATGAGGGTAAGAGAGAATAAAATAGCAATTTTTTTCATGTTATTTTTCTTAGTGAGGAAGAAAGAGTAGCTGAGTGAGGGAAAAACATTAAACATCCTAGGAGGTGTTGGAAGACAACAGATCGTCATTATATTTACTCTATAAAGCATTGAATAATAATATTGGCCCTTTCTTAATGTAAGTAGCCCACACTAGGTGAACCATGTTAAATCTGGTGTTATCTTTCTCTTGTTTATTTTATCTTATGGTTCTTTCCACATTCATTGTTTTTATGAATTATCTGATTATAGATTTGTGCAACATCGTTATATGGTTTAACCCTAACAGTGGGAAGAAATAAAGATTCTAAGAATCTATTTATTCTTCCCTTGAGACTTCCCCAGTAACAAAATAATATTGCATGAAGAAATAACTGTGAAGAATTACGACAAAAGGCATAGGCACAGAAGCTTCCTCAAGATTATTTCCCTTGCAGATTCTTAGGGAAAATCAAGGAGGAAGTTTTGAATGGAAGATTTGTTCATATGCACATAAAATATAATTAAAAGATAAAATGAATGCTATATGTATTCTAAAATAAAGAAATGAATTTTTGTTGTGCACAAGAACTTCCTCTAAATTATTTCACAGGAAAACCCATAGGGATAAGCTAAGAAGGAAATATCAGCAAAATATACTTACATGTAATGAATAACTTGCTAATTCTACTTTCTTAAAACAAGCTATTGATTTGAAAAACAAATTTAAATCTAGATTAAAAATCTTTGAAGAAATTGAATAATACTTCCTTTTTGGATATGTGGAACTATGACAATGTCTAGATGTGGTTGTGCTTCTCTTTATGCCCTCAACTTCTTCTCCAGAGATGAGTCCAATTGTTCCAGGGACCTATGTTGGTTGTGGAAGAAAATAAAGAACATTATGGGATGTTAGAGAAGACATGTTGTAGGTTGAATGGTAGCAAATGCAAGCATAAGAGAAAATTGAGAAAATAATGAGTTGTTTGCATAATTTCTGGTTAGTTTTTAATAGAGTAATGGTGCAATCAAAATCAATAATCTCCAATGAATTATTTGGGAAAAAATATTATCTTTTATGGAAAAATGGCAAGGAAAAAGTCCAGCACACTTGGCAATCAAGAAATGTCAAATCATCCTATGAAGGAGCAATCAACATACTAATAATAGTAAGGAAGGAAGATCATTTCCATACATATCCAATTGATTAAACTAAAATTGAAAGTGTTCTAGCTTAATATGATGTTATAGAAGCAGTAAATAAATGTAATACTAAAATTACCCAAGAAACTAAGAAAATGAAATGTGAAAACCTAATGTGAAAAGAGGGTTAGAAAGGCCTTAGATGATTCTTCGAGGTTACAGGAATGTGTCGTAGTGGAGACCAAGTTAACAGGAGGAGGAAAACTGTCACGCACGGAATCAGGAAAATGCAAATCTAATTTGTCTGGCCAGACTAGGGTGCCTAGAGAACGATAGGGGCACTTAGGGAACCCTTGTTTGAGATCTAAGATCCCTAGTATGCGGAAATGACCAAAAAACCTCCTATAATGTGTCGTTGAGTGTTTTCCTATGTTCACTTCCTATCGCATGGATGTAACACTTGGTTCATTGATGTCACTATAAGCCTGCAATAAAGGAATCACCTCCTATGAAGTGTGATGTAGATAAACCATCCTATGTCCCTTTTGATGGAGCTAGATGGATGTAAATAGAGCAATAGAATACTTAGATGGATGTAACCTTACGTGGTGATAGTAAGTGCTTAGAGTTTTTTCCCTTACTATGGTATCGTAATTTTATATTTATATGATTCTCTTGTTCTAATTTTGTAATTAACCTCACAAAGGCTGACCACCAAAAATATAAGAAGCTAAAATGTATAGAAAATTCCCAAAATGTGAGAGTAGAGTACTAAGAGGATCAGGGTGCTCAAAGGGGACTAGGATGCCTGGGGCGCCCTAGTCCTAGTTGGGCAGCCCAGTCAGCAATAGGGAAACTACAGTATGAAAGTACATAATGGGAAATTATGGATGAAATATCAAAAGTAGCAATAGAAAACAAAGTAGTATGGCCAAAGACATGGGTTTAATTAGTACTCTTTTCTACTCAAGAATCATATGAACAGTGTAGTATGTCACTGGGACTAAACAATTACCTAAAGTGCATGATTTTGTGTCTGCATTTTCCCCCACTTTATTTTGGTGACATAATGTTTAGTAACATAAACTAGATAGGGATGAACACATTATATCCATGTAGAGTGATGTAGAAATGCATCGAGGGACTAGCTAAAGCATGGAGACTAAAGATGCAAAAGTGTAAACAGTGATGAGAGTGAACCTAGGGTGAAAACATGTGTGTAGATTCCAATTTGTGTGATGTCCCTACATGTTAGTATGATGTGTGTGATGTTGAGTTATTTCATTGTTTATTATTGTTTTTTCCCCACATGGACGGACCTGTAAAGGAGAAGATGATCATGAAGTCAAATACACATGTGTATTTGTAAAACTGTGTGTAAAAATGCATGTATATATAAAAGGTATGTAATGAAAGTATGAAAATGAAAAAGGAGCATATGCACCTGATCCATGAGGAGAGAAGGGGTGTAGAAAGGATCCTGTAAATGTCGATGAAGTGAAATTTTTTTGAGCGATCTCACGCCGCTTTCCGAAGAAGTGTAGGGAGGAAAAGTCAGATGGATCCTCCAAACTATAACTACTTATTGAGCGTGAAGATTTATCTGTATTGTATGGTTTTTGGGTGATCAACGCCACTAGCCGAAGTAGTATAGAGAGGAAGTTTTGATTTATCCTCTAACCTGTAACTACTCCAGAGAATAATAAGGAAAATATGACCAGTAAAAGCCATTGTGTTTGGTGTTCTGTAGACTAGTCTGAACCCACTTGCTGTATTACCCATTGTGTCATGGATGAAAACTAAAAAATAAACTATAACGATACTATTTTGTGTAGTGTGTATAAACTCAAATGATTCCCCCCTCTTTGAGGGTGCATGCGACATCGTGGATAGTAGGATGCGGCGCAAAAGAGGACCAATTGTAAAAATAATTCCCAACAGGGGGAAGGGGGTGTGCTTGGTAGAAACCAAGGAAAATACAAAAAAATGATAGGAAACAAGTGTTACTACGAACACACATACATGTAGAGAGAAAGTATAAGATACCAAAACAATGTGTAAGCTAAGATGTAAGTAAAAACCATAGAAACCAATATAGGCCGTAAAACATGGGATGAAAACATGGGACACCACTCATGGTAATGCAAAACACACAAGGTCATAGTGGCAACAAACAAATAAAAAGTGTGCACACAAAAGAAAGGGCAAGACCTGCATATGAGAGAAAACAATGATAAGAAAGTATAAACAAATAAATATCCATGATAACAAGTAATCTTGTAAAACAAATGATGCACATGGAACAACCTTTATCATGTTAGAAAGATAACCCATTTGTTAAAATCATGTATAATTGAAGAATGTAAAGTGTTAAGTATAACATAAAACAATAACACGTGTAATGTGTGAAAGTTGGATGCCCCCAGGAGGCTATGGGATTGGTAGTGTGCCAAGCATCCATGTAGCATGTAGAAGCCCTATATCTGCTATCAAAACTAGAAAACAAGTGACCGCACATGTGTCTATGGTAAATATAATGACATATAAGCAATCTATCTAGCATTTGTAATAAAGCAAACATGCACAAGAAATTGTAAGAAAAAGTAAATGTGACCAAGCTATGCAACATGTTGTGGATGGATGAAATGGAATGCATAAGGGATGATAGGAGACATGTGCCACATGAGTGAATGAAAGTGTATGTAGTGAGGTTTATTTTTTTATTCCCCCTCAGCAGTCAAGAATGAACCATAAAAGAGAGTATGTAATCAGGAAATGGTCGAAGCTATGTGGTGTGTGTAACATGTGGTGGTGAATGTGAAGTGATGACATGTGATATAGAGATGAAGTGTTCTTGAAATGTTAGCCTAAGCATATATCATGAAAAGATGATCGAATGACTGATTATTTACCCTAAAGAATATATCACTAAATGATGACTAGGATATGGGATGATGACGTAAGATTAAATGATGATGTAGCCTACAGTGTCTATCACTATAAGGTGAATATAAGGAGTGGTGATGTAGCCTATGGCATATACCACTACAAGATGATGAAATAGGTGACTACTGAGGCTATATTTTATGTAACTAATGTCACATGATAGAAGGTTGAATGATGAATGTGTGAATGTGATGAGGTACATTTTATTTGTAAACCCTCAGCAGTTGGGTATGGACTGAGGGTTAGAGTGCATCATAGGGTAGTCAGTGTAGCAGTTGAGACCAGATGAATAGAAGGAAATTTTCACACAAGGACTTAGGAAAATACATATACGTTGTCATGTAAATGTGCAACAAAGAAAATAACAATTTCCGAGCATAACAAGTAGACCCCTGTGTTAAATTTTTCAAGTCCTATCATTCTAAGACACCCCAGATCTATCCATTCAGTCCAAGTGACCTCCTGATTAATTTTATCTCATCCTCCTAGGTGATTTTAGGAGTTCATTTGCAACCTACAGGCATTTGTGGGAAGGGCTATCACTGGCCTTCCTAGAGATGGAGAAACCTCACGAAGTATAGAAGAAGAGTGTAAGTGGACATGGATGTGATTAAAATGTATTGGGACATCATGGAAATAATTTAGGAATATTTTGGAAGGGTTCAGAGAATTTGGGGTAGTTTCATCAGAACTAGGGTTCACAGGCCTAGTCAGTGCACAGGCCAAAACAACTGCTGAGCTTCAGATGGAGTTAGGAGTAAACAAACAAATCTTCAAAAATATTATTCCAAGCCATACATTATGGTGAAATCATAGTTTTTACAACACTTTGTCGCATTAGGTCTGCAGGTAGTTTTTCTCAAGCATAGGTGGAGCACCAAATCACAATTTCAATTTTTCAGAGATCAAATGGATGAATCAAGACATTATAACCTCACCATTGAATTCCAAATTCCATTTCCATTCAGTATCTTATACAATTTTTCCAAAAAATTCCATCAGGAGCTCAAGTTATCATCGTCGCAAGTTGTCCTCTTGGAGCAAGTTCATGACTTAGCCAATTTTTTGGAGGACACGTGCCAAATATAGGATCCTAGTGGGATTTTATGTCCTTGAAGTTCCTAAGTGTCAGGTATATCAAACCTTGAAAAATTCTCCCAGCCCCCATGTGACCTCTGGAACCCCATGTGACCATCAAAACTGCTAGTTTATCCCCCGACTGTATTTTGGAGCTCAAATCCCCTACCATCGGATCTTTGCCATGTGTCACCTCCAAGACCACCATGGAATTTGATGTCCCTCACATACCTCATAGGTTAGGGAAATAAAAAATTTAAAAATGTGCCCAGCCCTCTAGGAGAGAGTTTTTATCACCCACGTGACTCGCTTCCAACCCCTCAGTGCTTTAAAGTTGATTTTGGAACACTCATTCCCTGTTGTCGGATTAATGAAACATGTCACCTCCGGGATCTCCATGGAAATTTATGTCCCTGTTGGTCTAAAAATATTTCAATTAGGTAGGTCGTTAGGAAACAGGCCAATAGTGTGCAGGGCATAGCCCCTCTTTGAGACAACAAAGCGAAACTAGTTTATTACTATTCTATTAAACAAGAATCTATGTAAATCTACACTATTCTAACTTCAGGGGGTTTGGGATCTCATCCCAGTAGAGGTAATTTCAACAATGAACAGAAAGGTAGGAGGGAAGGAATGGAAGAAGTAGATCTGAAGGAAGAAAATAAATGAATTCCAAGACAGAAAGGTCAGGAGGTTTATGCTTTGGAATGGTAGTAAACAAAGCCAAACCTACTTACATAAACAAGTAAACCAATACAGATGAACATATGACAATATAAAGAATGAATCCAACAAACTAGAAACATGGATCTAACTTAAGAAAGATCTGATGTAAATAACACATATATTGAGCACAAAGTCTTAACATATTGTAGACACCTAAAATTGATTATCCAATCTGGTGTCCCTTGTGCGCGTTTGCTCTCTCTGGTAACCTGGGGCACGTTTATGTCACCACTATCCCCTTGGGATATTATTCGATTTGTGATTTAAACACCTATCCTAAGTTTAATTCACCCCATCTTATCTTACCCGTGAGTAATTAAATATTAACTATTTAATTACACCTCTTCACATGTATCCTAACCACTTATCTACCCCACATTTATCCTATCTATGTATCACCCCTATTTCTCCTCTTCCCCAAGCGGGATATTTCCCGTATTTGAGGTGGAGGGATAACTCTTATCTTTCTAGAAATCGTTCATTTTGGCCATCTCGGGAGTCTGTTCCGCGATCGGCGCCGACCGATACGGTCGACGCCGATTTTTTAGGAGCGGCACCGATTATAAATAGAAGCCCAGAACTCAGTTCTGGAGGAGAAAAAAAAAGGACACGCACGAACACGAAGGACAGACAGAGACAGATCGCGAAAGAAACACAGACCGTGAAAGAGAGAGAACGAGAGATTTTAGCGCATCTGGTGTCAACATTATCTATCAAATGAGAACGGATCTTGTCCAAATCAATCCCTGAGAGGAGCGCCGTTACTCTGTTCTTATCACATCAACATCGCACGTATCCATTGATCTTCTAGTGACTCTGTTCCAGTATCTCACCGACTTCGGCACATCCAGCAGACGTTGACGATCTGGCCTTCACTTTCCGATTTCCAAATCTTGTCGCACTATCCCCGATCGACCGATCTACTTTCAGTCGACGCCGATTCTTCATAATCGACGCCGATCACATCAGTGGACGCCGATTCTACATAATCGACGCCGATCATCCTGCAGACAGGTAAAAGGACACAGGTAACACAAATCTAGCTTTATTTCATAGTTTCCTGTTTTCTGTTGCTTTCTGTCTGCTGTTTAGATTCTGTTTTATTACTGTAATCAGAAAATCTAGTCCTTACATACATCTTTTATCATGTATGTCTTCTCTGCTTAATTGAAAACGTGGACTGACATCCGCCGAGGAAGCTTATCGCTTCCCGGACCCGCTTCTCGGGCAGTCCACCTAAATACCTTTTAACGTGGTCTTTTTCTGTCAAGCATCGGTGTCTTGCAGGTTACTCGGATCTACTGTGCGAATTGCTCGTGTGCGCCCGTCTCATCTACATCGACCTCCTTATCTGTCTACATCTTCGGATCTTGTCCATCAGGTATCAATTTTATTTTGAGTTTTTCAGGGTTTTTGTGTTTAGTTTGGTGCATTAACTTGGACAGGTAACAAGCGCGAAATCCTTGATCTACATTCTGGCACGCCCGGTGGGACCCAACCAAAGTCCCTTATTGGCAAGTTCATTTCTTTTCTAGTTTTGAGCTTTGTTCTTTTTCTTCACTGATTTCTATCAGTTCTACTTGAGCATTTCCTTTCATCGTTTTAATCTTGCTCTTTATGTGAAATTTTTATTTCCTTGAAATTTTTCTAGTTCCTTGAAATAGAAATTTCCATTTCACCGTTATCCGGATATATCTTTCTGGATTTTGTTTGGTGTTTGCTTAACCTCTTCTTGCGGAGCACTTTGCTTGTTCGTGGGATTGTTCGAGGGGAAGAGCTCAACAACGCGCTTTTTGAAGTCCACACACCTTGGAGAGCTAAATCTACAGGTATTTCTCTTTTACGGTGTTTTCTCTTTTTTAGGAATTAAAAAAAAAAAAAAAAATTTAAAAAAAAATAAAAAATTCTTTGTTGTCTATCACATTCGAACATTTCAATTTTTGGTGCTTAAAAAGAATTTAATCGCATTTGGGAAAGAATCTGTTTGACTTGTCTTCATCGAAATCAAACACTTCGTTTTTAAGTGCTTAAAAAGAACTTTTTCTTTGTCATTTCTGCTGTATGCTTTCATCTAGATTTAATTAGGCTGGAAAATTGATCAAAATCGGTAGTGACACTATTTGATTTTTATTTTTCACCCTTGCACACAAAGCCAAAATCACTAGGTATAAAGCATTTAAACAAAAATTCCTTCCCTGGCCTCGCCTACTTGGAAGTGACATCCAAGAGGAAGAGCCTACGCGGTACTCGGGCCGCACTATAAATTCACGGAAGTTCTGGTATATATTGGCAAAGCACCCGACTCCCTTATCGCAGCGGTGTGTGAAGTGCGGGGGTAGGCCCCTATATCAAGCCACGTACCGGTCTTTTACTGAAGTGCCTTCGGGACTCCTCACCAAACATTCCCCAAACCATCCTTAGTTTGGCTATCTGAGTAGTTCCTGTTCTAAAAAGCCTTCCCTAATATTTTCTTTCTTAAAAGCATCAAAACTTAAAGGAGATAATCACCTGCGCTGCTTGAATTGTCTGTGCATTAGTTAGGTCAATCTTCTTTTCTGCGTGTTTATGACGGTCATCACTCGGTTACAATCTAGAAGAATGGCTCAACTGGCCCCTTCTTCTTCCGAGATCACCACTAGTGTGGATGTTTCGGCACCCCCCAAATCTTCCTCGGGACCGCTGTTAGTTGGTTCCCCATCCTGGTCATATAATCCTTTCTATCAAGCCAAAGCAACCCCATCACGTCCAGCTTCCCCTAGTCCTTCAGAAATATCATCTACTTCTGACTCAGAGTATGTTCCTCGCGGGGATCCTGAATTTCAGGCGCTCCTCGATCGCAATCCGGTAGCCCTCATGGACTACCTAGTACACAAGTCTATTCAAATATCTGATCAAGGACCACCAATCCAGCAAGTGTACGATTATTCTCGTGAACCATCCCAGGCCTTTGTAGAACAGTTAGCATCATCTCTCTCGCCTTGAGCCACGGAGAAGGGCGGTGCCCCTGTGCCTCCTTTTTCTCTTCCACCGACCATATCGACTAGTTCTCAAATAGTCTTACCTATTCCTAACACCGCAGTTACCTCGAATATTCCACAACCTACTTCTGAGAGGTCCTCTGCCCTGGCTATAATGAGTGCGTCTGTGCACCCGCATATTGCTGTTAATTCATCTATGCCCTCCATCGTGTCCCAAGGTCAGTACCCCTTTATGAGTCAACCCCCTCCGACTAGTCAGTTGGTTCCTGCTTCTCATCCTCCAGTGGGTCTTTCTTCCAATGTTCCAGCAACAGTGACCTTCGCCCATCCTCTAGCATCGGCACCCTTAATGCCTAATCCGGCAGTAGAAAGCCTCTTTCAGGTCTTGTTCCCCAATATGTCCAATCAAATCGGCACTCATGTTCCTCAATCTGTCCCAATTCAATCAACAAGCATAGGAGTCCACCAATCACAGGCTCCATCCGTCATCCAACCTTCATTTTCTCAACCACTTATTATCTCACAGCCTGCCTATACACAGGATCCTTCACAGCAAATACCCCACCAGGTGTCACCCAGAACACCTGGTTACTCCTCTTATCATCCTATCAATCAACAGATGAATCCCCTGTTGACACCTCAACAACATCCACCATTTGCTTCTTATGTAGGACATGCCAGTGTGCCTCCTCCTCAATCTGACGTGGTTCAAATTCTTTTTAAGAAAATCATAGACTTGGAAGCCTCCACAAAAGGGGCTCATCCTTCATACTCCTTTGAAGAAGTGTGTAATGAACCCATTCACCCCTCAGTGGCTTTTAAGCCTTATCCTCCCCAATGGGAACTTCCTAAATTTTCAAAATTCCATAGTCGAGAGGACCCTCAACAACATTTGCGAGCATTCAAACATGCTTGCTACCTCATAGTCCAGGATCAGGAGCTTATGCTCCGTACTTTTCCTATGTCTCTAGCAGGTCCTGCTTTAGACTGGTACAATAACATTCCTCAACATTCCTTGTTTTCTTTCTCTCAATTGGCCCAGATGTTTGTTGAAAACTTTTCAATAAATATCGCGCATAAGATCTCGATTACAGATCTTTATAACATTCGTCAATTCGATGATGAGTCTATTGCAGACTTTGTCGCTCGTTGGAGAGGGATAATCAACCAATTATCTTTCTCCCTTCCTCAATCCCAACAGATCGAGTTGTTTACTCGATCTTGTGCTAATCATATTTCTTCCACTTTAAGGATTCAGACTTTTCATACCTTTGAAGAAGCCTTTACGATGGCATGCAAACTTGAATCTCACGCCATTGAACAAGGGAAGCTAAAACTTCGCTCTAAATCTAAACCAGATTTTTCTCGGTTTACCAAATCAAATCCTTCCACTTCTAAAGACAAGAATCGGGGATCCACCAACGCTATCATATTAAAAACACCACGAGCTGATACCACTTCTAATCAAACACCACGAAGAGACCCCTCATCTTCTCGAAAAGGGACTTCATCATCTCGATCCTTCACTTCATTGGGGGAATCATATGCTTTTATCCTTAAAAAAAATGTTGGAAGTCCACATGATCGAACTTCCCCCCATTAGGAATATTGATGAAAGCCAAGAACGTCCATTCTGGTATAGGGAAAGTGACTTCTGTCATTATCATAGAACCAAAGGTCATGACATTGAGTGATGTCAAACCTTCAAAAATCTTGTCCAGAAATTCATTGATAAAGGCGAGCTCATTCTGGATAACCCAAATGCTCCCTCAAATCAGGCACTGGATGTTTTTAAACAACCTTTTCCCAATCATTCCCTGAACCATGATGCTTCAGAGTCTCAAAAACCAAACACTCATACTATCAGATTCATCTCTACTGAAGAATCTTCTTCTGAAACTAAGCTATCTGCGAACACATCGACCGAATCAGAACCCCCTTCTACTTCGTCAATCACTGGAATTCCACCATCTTCAGATAGCCCGTCTTTGAATATTCCTACATTGCTAGATACGGATTCATCTCTCTCCGCTCCTTTGTCTGACCTTCCATCCATACCCGAGACAGTGTCATCCTCATCTGTCTCATCATCAGACATTCTTTCAGTGCTCGAGGCAATTACATCCCTTCGAGTTTCCACTGCAGATACATCTACTTCTGTTGCTCCCATTCTCGTTGCGACTATGCCCCTGGTGAACGTACCTATAATTGTGCCGACTTCGACAGAAGCATCTTCGATTTTGACTCTTCCTGTCTCCTTTCCTACAGTAGTTTCACCCATAATTACTGCACCAGAAGTAGTCCCTTTGCAAGGAACTGCTTCTTCATCACTCACTTCTTCCATCACCAATACTGCTTCGCCCATTAAAGGAAAATCAAAAGAAGTAGCACCAACACCTATATGCTCGATTCCTGAACTTAGACCGAGACAACCAGAATCTAACGTTGTGCCATCAGTACCTCCCCATTTGCTTCCCCCGAAAAGGTTACAATCACCTTATGCGGTTGAAGTTGTCACCATCCCTGAAAAAGGAAAGCCCATATTTCGAACCATCAAGACTCTTGGTGCTTTCCCACAAAAATCTCTCTCTATGCCTCATAAAAGATTAGATTTGTCCACTGAGAAGGCATCTTCTTCTACACACTTATCAACACCATCATCTTCTTCTACAACACATTCTTCACCAGCACCCTGAAAAGTGGACTTACCTACTAAAAGGACGTCACCTCTTCTATCAGGATCATCATCTTCATTACCAAAAGCCAGGGTGCCCTATGTTCCTCCGATTACACCTACTTTGGGAGCTTCTTCCTCATCTAAATCGACATTATCTAAATCATCAGTAGTTTCGACCAAACAGCCTCCCTTTACCTCTGAAGACCGCGACACCTGTCACATCTCCATCATCTTCAAAATCTATTTTAGGGGCTCCCCCTCCACCAAAATCAATCATGTCTCACTTACTTCCATCTCAAGTGCCCAAGATTGCTCCTCCAGATGTCCAAAAAAATAAGATGATCCCTAAAAAGACTGTCAAACCTAACATGCAGGTTCTTTTACCTCGGCAGTCTGTTAAAGTAAAAGAGGCGCCTTCATCATCTCTGTCCTCATCTTCGTCTACCGGGTTCTACACTGAAATCCTTCGCCAACTTATCCAATCTTCATCCATATCTCTTCCTCCGATTAAACCCTATAACCCTAAAGGAGTTAAACCTACCTGGTTTAACTCTGATCTGATTTGTGCTTACCACCGTACCCCGGGTCATGATACTGAGGGATGTAAAGCTCTTCAATCTGTTGTCAACAACCTTTTGGAAGAAAGTGATCTTTTGCTGGAGGAGGAGAAACAAGTATCTCCTGTCATCTTAGCTCCATCTGAGCCCCAACGATCCACTCAGACCTCTAGTGATTCCACTCCAATTGATCTTCCACCTTCTCAAATCGACACAATCCATATCGCCACTAGAACCCAACACTATGATAATCCATCTTCATCTACAGCATCTCGACCACGGGTTGTCATTTCTACAGCCCCCGAAGGAGTTCCTCCTTCCTCATTAGCCCCACGACCTCGGGTCTCTATTCGTGCTGCACCTCGGGGTCAAATTCCCGTGTCAGTTGAGGAGAGTGTTATGAAACAACTCACCCAGGCTCCGGTCAAAATGTCTCTTTTTGACCTCATTCAATCCTCTCCACAACATCGCCAGGCTCTGATTGATAATCTGCGTCGCATCGCAGTGAATTCAGATGAGCCCCAGCCCTTTGAGTTGGTTGTTGGATTGAATAGACCATCAACCGCCATTTCTTTTGAAGATTCGGAAATTCCTCCTCTTTCTTCAGAGGATTTGGAGGCTCCCCTCTTTATCACAGTCTAAATCGACAACACTACATTAAAACGCGTTATGATCGACAGTGGAGCTGCACTCAACGTCATCTCCTCGCACACATTCGAGCAACTTAAGTTACCAAAGAACGTAGTGTCACCCCCGCCTTTCGCCCTTCGATCATTTAACGATCAGCTAGCAGTTACTTTAGGAACTGTGGTCTTACCCATTCGAGTAGGTAAGAAGCTGCTTCACGAACTCTTCTACATTGTTGAAGGGAAATTCCA
Source organism: Taxus chinensis (assembly GCA_019776745.2). Lineage (NCBI taxonomy): Eukaryota > Viridiplantae > Streptophyta > Pinopsida > Cupressales > Taxaceae > Taxus > Taxus chinensis. Next base: position 722,750,603 of record CM034151.1, on the reverse strand, counting down.
CTATAATATGATCCTCGGACGCTCCTGGATTCATGCGATGCATTGTGTCCCATCCACCCTCCATCGATGCTTAAAATATCAATATGAGGGCAAAATATATACTCATCCAGGAGATCCTTTTCCTTCCGCACAATGCGACATGACCACAAGGTCTGCCCCTCTAAAGAAAAATGCCTGGTTCTCCTGACGGGGCCTCATCTTCTTCCATACCTACAACCAAACTACCGGATTTACAAAATCTAGAAGAGACATTGCAGCGTTTCTCACTGGGAGAGCTTCCTCTCCTTTCTTTCGATAACCATCTCAAACCTAGTGAGTATGGTAGACCAGACAAACAACCTGAATATCAGCCAGGTCTCGGTCGCATCGTCACCATTGGTCTGCCCAATCAACAGACTAATTTCATCTACGGTGGTCTTGATACACCTCACTATCACCCGGATTCTCCTCCTAGGACCAAACCTTACTTAACAGGGTTCGATTGTCTACAGAATCCCACGTTTGCAAAAACTTATTTATATCGATGCGCGTGGAAGGGTTTTGGCCTGGGAAAATATGAACAAGGTGTGCATGACCTCGCATCCATTCCAACTCTCAAGCCACATCAAAAATTTGGTTTAGGATTTAAACCTCTTTCAAAAGCCACCGTCACTATTCTCGATGAGCCTCTTCCTATTGAGGAACCATCTTCTCCCGCTAAGTCAGAAGCATCACTCGATGTGGACGATGACATTTCCATCCCGTCTAACTTTTTTTTTTGATCAATACCATTTCCTTAGGGCCGCTAGCCTATAAGACTAACAACACCCACTTCCATACCGTTAATCTTCCCTGAAATAGTTGGAGACAACTCTCCTACTATCAACACTATCCACTGTACGGATGATGATTCTGTCCTCACCTATCTGGGGGTAGAGGATTCATATCTTCCCAAGACTATTCCTTCTGACACGTCTACGCTTCTCAACGAAGCCACTGTCGACCTTAATATAGGGACTTCTGAAGACCCTCGCATCATTAAGGTCGGCCAATCCCTTAATCCACAGGAGTTAGGAGATTTTACCACTTTTCTTTCCAACCATCGTCAAGCCTTTGCTTGGTCATATGAGGATATGCCAGGACTCGATCCCAATATTGTGGTCCACAATATCGTTACTCTTCCCAACATCAAACCAGTTAGACAAAAATTACGTAAAATGCACCCTAGAGTAGCCCTTCTTGTTAAAGAAGAATTGCAACGCTTGCTCTCAGCTAACTTCATCCAACCCATCGATTATCCACAATGGGTTTCCAATGTAGTACCAGTAACTAAAGCTACTGGGAAAATTTGAATTTGTACCGACTTCCGGGATCTCAATCTTGCTTGTCCAAAAGATGATTTTCCTTTACCTAATATCGACCAACTTGTGGATTTAACTGCGGGTCATGAGATGCTTTCTCTTATGGATGGTTTCTCTGGATATAATCAAATTCTCATCGCACCAGAAGACCAACATAAGACTTCTTTCATAACTCCTTGGGGGACCTTTTGTTATCGTGTCATGCCTTTCGGTCTTAAGAACACAGGAGCAACCTATCAGCGAGCAATGACCTACATCTTCCATGATCTCTTACACAAAACTATGGAAGATTACGTTGACGATCATCCTCGGTAAATCCAAACATCGTCAGGATCATCTTTTCATCCTTGCACCTCTCTTTGAGAGGCTTATCCGCTTTTGTCTTCGTCTAAATCCATCTAAGTGCGTGTTTGGCGTTCTCACTGGTAAACTTTTAGGTTTTATCATTTCCATTAGGGGTATTGAAGTGGACCCCGCAAAAATAAAAGCTATCCTTGAGATGCCTCCCCCTTCTAACTTAAAGCAACTCCGCAGTCTCCAAGGACGTCTTCAATCAGTGCGTCATTTTATCTCACAATTGTCGGACCGTTGTCAACCTTTTCACCATCTCCTCCGTAAGAATGTTCATTTTGAATGGGATGAACATTGCCAAAAGGCCTTCGATGATCTCAAAGCTTATCTTCTTTCCCCACCTGTGCTTACACCTCCACGCAAGGGGGAGCCTTTCTATCTTTATATCTCTGTGACTGACCATGCTCTGGGAGCCATGATCTCGCATCGGGACACTTGTGGTAAAGAACAAGCTGTCTATTACGTCAGTCGCACCCTCCATGAGTATGAAACATGTTATTCTGAAGCTGAAAAGTTGTGTTGTGCTCTCTTCTTCACAACTTCTAAGCTTCGTCATTACCTCCTTAATCATAAAACTTACATTGTCACAAGTGTCAATCCACTCAAGACAATTCATGCAAAGCCTTATCACAATGATCGTATCACTCGTTGGCTCATGCTTATGACAGAATTTGACCTCGAGTTTATCCCGCAAAAGTCTATCAAGGGTCAGGTTATTGCAGATTAATTAGCTGATGCTCCTCTTCCGGACACTCAAAACCCCCTTGCTCAATTCCCCGATGAATATATCCAACAAATTTATTTTGGGCTGTCTCCATTTAAAATAAAGCTCTTCTTTGATGGATCCAAATGCCAGCAAGGGGGAGGTGCGGGTTTCGCGATGATTCCTCCTTGGGGTACGCCTATCCCAGTCGCACACAAATTGAACTTTGAGTGCACCAATAATATGGCTGAATACGAAGCTCTTGTCTTGGGTCTTCAAAATGCCATTAATCTCGGCGCTCGTCATATTGACATCTTTGGTGATTCTGAACTCATCGTTAATCAAGTCACGGGTGTCTATCAATGCAAGAATGATATCCTTCAAAAATATCGTGATATCGTTCTCGTTCAACTCCAATCTTTCGATAAATTCACTATCCAAGCTATTCCTCGCACTGTAAATCGATTCGCAGATACAATGGCTTCGTTAGCCTCACTTATCCCACCTTTTACCGAGGACTCGCGACTTTATGTGGCTGTACAACGATTAGATCAACCATCTCATCTTAGGCAACTAACTTCAATCCATGCTGTCACAACCCATACTCAGGATGAGTGGTATCAAAAGATTGTTGATTATCTATCTCATTCGGTGCTTCCTCCAGATCTGACTTCCAATGGTAGAAGATCTTTTATCCAATGCGCTAATCGCTATACTATTCTAGGCGGGATTCTTTACAAACGCGGCTTTGATGGTATTTTTCTTCGGTGCCTCAAAACTCATGAATCATCTAAAGCTATCCAGGAGGTCCATGACGGTATCTGTGGTGGACATTTTAGTGGCTTAGCTGTAGCTAAACGCATCTTACGTTTGGGATATTATTGGCCTTCTCTTAATCGAGACTGCTGTGAATACACTAAGAAATGTGTCAAGTGTCAACAACATTCCAATCTCACACATATCCCTAGTCAAGCTTTACAACCTACAACGGATTTGTGGCCTTTTTCGCAATGGGGTCTTGATCTTATTGGTCTCATCAATCCCCGTTCTTCACAGCGTCATCATTCTATCATTACTGCCACTGAGTACTTTACTAAGTGGGTGGAAGCTATCCCTCTTTCTTCAACAAAAGCTAAACCCATAGTTGATTTTGTCTATCAGCACATCATTTGTCGCTTTGGTGTCCCACACAAACTCATCACAGATAATGGTAAGTCTTTCAAGAACGCTGATTTGCAGAACCTCTGCGATGCTTTCAATATCAAGCTCAGTTTTTCTTCTCCATACTATCCTCAAGCTAATGGTCAGGCCGAAGCTTCCAATAAAACTTTGCGTAATATCCTCGCAAAGGTAACTAGTCGAGCTGGTAGGGATTGGCATTTACATATCCCTTTTGCTCTCTGGGCTTATCGGACTAGCATTCGTACTCCTACTGGTGCTACTCCCTTTCTCCCTCATCTATGGGTCTGAGGCTGTTCTTCCTTCGAAAGTCCAAATCCCATCTCTCCATGTTTCTCTTAGAGAATTTGTCTCCGATGAGGACTATCGTCAAAATCGTCTAGCACAACTTGAATTATTAGATGAGCGGTGTCTCAACGCTCTTGAACATCATCAGGTCTATCTTGAGCGTGTCAAACGTGCTTATAACAAGCACTTGCAGCACCGTGACTTCAAAATTGGTGATCTTGTTCTTAAAGAAAATCAAAATGTCACTACACTCGAAAGGAGTCAGCGTGGTAAGTTTGCTCCCAACTGGATGGGTCCATACGTTATCACCCATAAATATGGATCTAGGGCTTATCGTCTATCTTCCATGGATGGTATACCCGAAGTGGAACCTCTTAATGCCTTGCATCTACGGCCCTTCTACTGTTAAAATCTATCTTACACAAATCTAGTCGCAAGACAGATCTTTCATCCGTCTAAACAACCAGTCATATACTTTCATGGTGATTCGAAATTATGTGGTTCTCCGCCTATTGCCTCTTTTACCTTAAATATGAGTATCGCGGCTCTACTCATTGCATTTTTCTTTTGGATATGTTCCTCCTCATGGTAGGAATACCTTAATCACCGCTTCATCTGTCCCAAGTGCTTATCTTAATCGGATCTACTCGGGGCATGAGTGTGCATGTTCTTTTATGTTTTCTTCCCCTCTATCTGATCTATCTAGGTCTAAACTCAGCTTCTTCCAAAAGGATCTTACACAAAAAAAAAAAAAGAGATGCTATCCAAAAAAGATAGACTGATCCCTTGAAGGACAGCTATCCATACATTATCCAAATGAATCAAAAAAGAAAATATATAGACCATACCCTCGAAGGATGGCTATGATTAAAATTCAAAATACAGACCGCTCCCTGGAAGGATGGCTGTTTCTCAAAGAAATATTCAAGGCTTCTTGCAATTGATCATCCTTTCAGTCAGTTTATACACTTTTTAGCATCACTGAAAGACTTCCCGTATTGATCAGTCTTTCCATATCAAGCAAACTTCCCGCATTGATCAGTTTGCTTTTCTGCCAGAAATCATGAAGCTGAGATATAAGACCTTTTGTCGATCATATGGAGAATCCTATTTTCCCACTATAGACATGTATTCTGTCCCTTGTAAATTCCGACAAGATACTTACTTACTGCTCCTTTCATTTCCCTCCTAAATCTGTTTTGCGGCTAGTTAGTGTCAGGTTTATTTTAACCTCATATAGGGCCTTACATGCATGATCTTTTGATTTCCTATCCAGATTCTATCTATGGTCGGTTGGGAGTCCAACTTATCATTTTCTTTCTTATCCGGGTATATTTTCTTTATTTCTAGTCAAGGTCGTTTTTCATTACATCCTTGGCTCTCGCAAAGAGTATTCCCCATTATTCTTTGTTTTTCATCTAGTCAAATTGACATTTCACATGTTAATTTAATCAAAATTTATCTTCTATCTAATTTCATCTTATCTATCAAAGCATGTATTGTCAACACATGTGGATCTGGCTATCTATTTTCATCAAAATTAAATTAACATCTCAAACATACCGAATACATCAATCACATCTATCCATCTATCCATCAAAATATCTAAAAACTTGTACATCCAAGTTACATTACATCTATCTATATCTATTTTTCATCAAAATTAAATCCATACATCAATCACATCTATCCATCTATCCATCAAAATATTTAAAAACTTGTACATCTAAGTTACATTACATCTATCTATCTCTATTTTTTCATCAAAATTAAATCCATACATCATATCTATCCATCTATATCAATCACATCAAATCACATCTATTTCTATCCTCTATCAGTCTATATCTATCTATCCTCTAATCACATCTATTTATCATCTATCAGTCTATATCTATATCCATCACAATTACGCTACATCTATCCATGTATATCAAAATCAAAAGCATGAGAACAATTATATGACAAATGAAATGATGAATCTATATATACATGTGTGTCTGTACAACAAAAATGGGTGGCTTTCAATCAAGCCATCTATGGGATGCCTTCCAATCGAGGCTACATCACATCACTACATCAATCCCTATATAGTAAAATCTGATGCATGGAGGACACTATCTCCTCCACCCTCCTCTGGACCAGGCTGTCTCTCCTGGCCGCCGCCTATCGAGCTAGACGCACCTGCTGCTGGAGGTCTCTGCCCACCTCAGTCTCTCCCGGTGCTCCCTCCACCTGAGGCCCCGCTCGCTGTGGCCGTCGCTGATCTCCTCCTCGCCCCGTACCGAGGCACATGTGGGGCATGCTGCGCTAAGGCATCCTCATAGTATCTCACCTCAGCAAGGAGAGACTGATATGTGCTCAAGCTCACGGTACCCGGTGCTCGTAATGGTGCTGCTGGTGCTGCTGGGGCTGGTGCTGTTGGTGGTGCTCCTCCTAGGGTCGTACCCTGTGTACCAGACTCCGACATGGTACCTGTCTCCCCATATTTGGCCTTGAGGGCCTCCCTATGTCGATAATAGCGATCCCTCTGCTGGATCGCTATATCTCGCTCCTGGCGAGCGGTGTCTCTCTCCAAAATTAGGGCATCCCTCTCCTCTGTCAGAGCTCTGATCTCCTCAAGAGCCACCTGGTGTGTCTGTGTCAGGGTGGCATGCTCTCCCTCCAGTCTATCCAGCATCGTAGCCATATCCTCCTCGTCGGCATCTATAGATGCCGGGAGATGTCGTGGTAGCTCTGTCGCATACCATGCAGCATAACCATCACCTACTCCTGGCATCATCATCGCTGTCTGTGGAGGGTGGGGCCTCTCTCAATGGATCTGCCGGGATCAAAATCGGCAGATCAGTCTCCCTGCTATCTCGCCTATAAGGCGTGTAAGTAGTCGGCACTGTCTGCACTAGGCCGAACTGTCTCAATACCCGCACAAACGGGACTCGCTCCCACATATCAGGCCTGCGGCCCCTAACCACCCTGCTCCGTCTCAATGCCACCAAGTGAGCATCCTGACCAGCCCATGTCAGAAATACCCGATATGGCCTCCAGATAACCTGATCCGGTGTCAGCATCCTGAAACGCTCAGTATACCAATCTGCTGATCTCCCTGTATCCCCAGCGGCCATGTCAGCCCGCCATCACCGGAATCCATAATCAATAGCACCCACTGCTGCTGGCATCCAAGGAAGCCCGGATGGCCTGATCACCGCTATATGCTCATATGCCCAGTAATGGAGCACAAAACTGACATCAATACCTGTCCTCCGGCTAGTGGTGTACATCCATAGCTCGTGATATATCTGAGCTATCAAAGCATCAGCAAAAGCAAACACCTGTCTGAACTGCAGAATGTCGGTCAAACGCAATCTAATAATAATAGTGGGAATCTCCCACCTCCTGAATCTGGTAGAGCGAAATAGGATATCGCCATCTGAATCAAAACTATCCGTCTGCTCCGGGGGCTATCCTGTCTATACTGCGAAGCTATCCGCACTGCCCCAGACACTATCTCTGAATCATCCGCCCTATCTCTATACAATCGAACTAGGGCCCTCTGCTGCTGCTCTCGCGGTGTAATCTCTATCGGGTCCCCAGTAATCGGCAGTCTCAAAATCCTATATATGTCCTCATGGGTGATGGTCATCTCACCTGTCCTGAACCAAAAAGTGCACGTCTGGCTATCCCACCATCGCACTAGTGCTCGCATCAGCTCTACATCTCGCGGCACTCGTCTGTAATACCGGAAGCCCCTGAGCCCGGCTAACTCTAAATGCCGCCAATCTGCATCAGTCACATCAGGGAGAATAGTCTCTAGTAACTCGGGAATAGCATCCCTCATGTGTAGAGCCTCTCGTGCCTGCACCCACGACATCAAGAGCAATATTAGTCTCATATTTACCCAAATCAGAACATCCAAAACAAAAACAAAAAAATCTTATCTATTCACAAGTCTATACAATCGGCGTCAATTTAATAAAATCGACATCGTTTATTTCTAGTCGACGCCGATTAATATCAATCGGCGCCGCTTTAACATAATCGGCATCGATTATACCAATCGACGCCGATTGCCTGTCCAGACATAAGTCAGACTCTGGCCTCCCACAAACAAAAAAATCAAACAAAAAAAAAAAAATTAAGTACAACGGGTTCAAGAAGAACCACTTACCCCAGGTCGTGTCCTCCTCCGCTTCTGACCGCTTCCAGAAGCTTCCATGATGCTCAAATCCAATTTTTGACTCTCTCTGAATCAATCGTCACGGTGTAAATAAATCGTTTACGTTTTCCGTTCGCATATTTATATGTGCTACGTTTGGTCGGCGCCGATTTTTTTGGTCGACGCCGTTTACTTAGGTCGTCGCCGATTACTGTTATCACCGCCGATTTTCCATATCTGAAAGCCATAGTGTTGATGCTTGGCTTATTTACCCATCTGATCATTATTGTGTGCTGAATATTGCCTTTCAGCACATCTTGTCGATATTACAATCCATTTCGAGTTTGTTCCCTTTGCATGGGGACACTCACCTTTTTTGGCCGCTTAGGGTTCACGGGTCTGTAGGCACTAACGTCGTCTGCTTTGCAGACCGTCTAGTTGTCCCTACCAATGTGTCTCTCTTTAGAGGCTGACTATTTTGAAGCCCTCCTTACACTCATGGGTCTGTAGGTACTAACGTCGTCTCACAAGGAGACCCGTCTAGTTTGCCCTACCAATGTGAGTTCCTTAGGTTGCTGCCTTTTTATTTATTTTTATGCGTCATCAATGATCAGATCTACTCCAGACATCCGACTGGGGCATCCTACGTTTTCATCTACCTTTTTTCAAACTTGGGATCGTTTGTTCTATCATCCATCCCATCCCTAGTTTGAGGGGGATCACATCATCACTTTTTCTTCCCTTCTTCCATCTCTCTTGTTTTTGTCTCATAACCTTGCTTATCGCAAGTTACTTGACAAAAAGGGGCAAAATGTAGACACCTAAAATTGATTATCCAATCTGGTGTCCCTTGTGCGCGTTTGCTCTCTCTGGTAACCTGGGGCACGTTTATGTCACCACTATCCCCTTGGGATATTATTCAATTTGTGATTTAAACACCTATCCTAAGTTTAATTCACCCCATTATATCTTACCCGTGAGTAATTAAATATTAACTATTTAATTACACCTCTTCACATGTATCCTAACCACTTATCTACCCCACATTTATCCTATCTATGTATCACCCCTATTTCTCCTCTTCCCCAAGCGGGATATTTCCCGTATTTGAGGTGGAGGGATAGCTCTTATCTTTCTAGAAATCATTCATTTTGGCTGCATCTCGGGAGTCTGTTCCGCGATCGGCGCCGACCGGTACGGTCGACGCCGATTTTTAGGAGTGGCGCCGATTATAAATAGAAGCCCAAAACTTAGTTCTGGAGGACGGAAAGGAAAAACACACGCACGAACACGAAGGACAGACGGAGACAGATCGTGAAAGAAACATAGACCGTGAAAGAGAGAGAACGAGAGATTTTAGCGCATCTGGTGTCAACATTATCTATCAAATGAGAACGGATCTTGTCCAAATCAATCCCTGAGAGGAGCACCGTTACTCTGTTCTTATCACATCAACATCGCACGTATCCATTGATCTTTTGGTGACTCTGTTCCAGTATCTCACCGACTTCGGCACATCCAGCAGACGTTGACGATCTGGCCTTCACTTTTCGATTTCTGAATCTTCTCGCACTGTCCCCGATTGATCGATCTGCTTTCAGTTGACGCCGATCTTATTCAGTCGACGCCGATTCTTCATAACCGACGCCGATCACATCAGTCGACGCCGATTCTACATAATCGACGCCGATCATCCTGCAGACAGGTAAAAGGACACAGGTAACACAAATCTAGCTTTTATTTCATAGTTTCCTATTTTCTGTTGCTTTTTATCTGCTGTTTAGATTCTGTTTTATTACTGTAATCAGAAAATCTAGTCCTTACGTACATCTTTTATCATGTATGTTTCTCTGCTTAATTGAAAACATGGACTGACATCCGCCGAGGAAGCTTATCGCTTCCCGGACCCGCTTCTCGGGCAGTCCACCTAAATACCTTTTAACGTGGTCTTTTTTCTATCAAGCATCGGTGTCTTGCAGGTTACTCGGATCTACTGTGTGAATTGCTCGTGTGCGCCCGTGTCATCTACATCGACCTCCTTATCCGTCTACATCTTCGGATCTTGTCCATCAGGTATCAATTTCATTTTGAGTTTTTCAGGGTTTTTGTGTTTAGTTTGGTGCATTAACTTGGATAGGTAACAAGCGCGAAATCCTTGATCTACACATATATATTAATACTTCTTCTGATACGAGAAAGTACAAAGTCTTTCTCTCCTCACTTCATTTCTCATACAAAATGTCCACCTGGAATACAAAGTATCCCAGTATTTATAGAAAGAGAAGAGGGAAGAAGACAAAAGAAAACCAACCACTATTTACAAAATATCTTACAAAATATCTAAAAAGTCAATGTTGACTTTGGGCAAATTTTTGGATGGCAACATCCCATGATGCAACATGGATGATGTCATCATAAGTGCCAACATACTTTTAAAATATTTTTACAAAAAATGATCGAAGCGTAATCAGGAGGAGAGACTACTCATCATCTCTTTACTTGAACAGAGTGTCTTGCTTCTGATCAGGGGAGGCGATGTGACACTGAGCTCCATATTCCATAAACTTGCTGATCTTTGACTAAAGGTGATCATGATCTGGACCTTTGAAATGGTCTCCAATAACTTCGCAAGTTTCTTTTTCAGTCTTGAGCTTGTCAAGTAGCCCAACGTATTCCTCACATTCATCAATCAAGAACCCAATGAAATCACGGCAGGCCAAGAGTTTATTGGTAGAATCTCTATCGAAAGTGTCCTCTAGCACCAAGCCTTGAGTTTCTATAGCCTTAAAGCATTGGATTGTGTCACTTTCTTCTCTCAAGGTGAACGATTCACTAAGCATCTCTTTGTACAGTCTCAGATGAGGTTTCCCATTGTGACTTGATTCACTATGAAGTCAGTAGGAGACAGATCCTTCTTTTCTTTGGTGGGATCTGGGAATGCAATCTCCATAACTCTCTCACCTGAAGAGCTTTTTTGAACCGTTGGTGTGTTAACATTTTCTACTTCTTAGGTCCCTTCTTTGGAATTACTGAGAAGTCCATGGGTGTGATGGGAACCTTTCTCTTGTACTAGTTCAGGTGATCAGAAATCTAGCTTGGACTTCTAGGAGTGGGAGTAGAGGGAATAAAAGAGGAAATGAGGGGTGAAAGGGGAATCAAATGAAGAGGCCGTAGGGAAGAACGTTGAAACACTTAGTGGTGGCATCGACAAGGAGTACAACATACTGTTTCTCGGTGGGCCTGGAGTTACTACGGGAGAAGAAAAGGTCATGGAAGGAGAAGGGATCTGTAATTGGATGGAGGGAACACTAGGTGACAGATCCGCAAGGGAAGAAAAGATGGAAGAGGTGGGAGATGGAAGGGAGGAAGGAAGGGGAGAAGACACATCCATAGGAGTGGATGCTTGAATGACATGAGGAGGGGAAGAAGTGGAAGAAGGCACACTAGATACCTCGGCAGATGAAGCTGTGACAACATCCTGAGTGGATGTATTAGTTGAAACTTCTATTGTTTCTCCTTCTTCACCTAGAGACACTAGGTCAACCATTTACTTCTTAGAGGTGGAAGGAGGGCTTTCAGGAGCTTCTGTTTGTTTACTTGAGTCTCCTTCCTTGTCGTTTCCTTTTCCCTTTGGTACCTAGGCCGGCCTTGGAGGCACTCTACCTGTGGGAGAAGTAATGAGTTCTACTCTGAGGTAGGTGAGACCATTCTGTTTTCACCAATGTTCATTGCACTGTAATGTGGGCTTAACCCTCTCCTGAATGGTATTTGGTGCCTTGGTCTAGTCAATATCAACAAATGGCCAGTCATCCCCATCCGTGTCAACGTAAACTTGATCAATTTCTTGATCAGTTTCTTGGAATCCTTTTGGAATGATGGCCATGCCATAGTGTTTGATTTCTTCCACGGCCAGCCGGGAGTGGTCCTTTCACCTGATATCTATCTCATGTGTTAAGTCAATCCAGATGTCTTCAATCTTAGGCACATGGATAGGATCGATCTTTTCCCTTGAGAGGTAACTTTGACAGTTAAAGGTCAACCTTGTAGGGAAGTTATGCTTTAGATTCAATAATTCAAGCTCGAAAAAAATCTCCTAAGCTTTGGCAAGCATGGTACAGGTGTATCGGCCAAGTCTAAGGGGGAAAGGGGTTCCTCACTTCTTTCTTTTCATGCACCTCTCATGGTAAGTGACCAGTTGGCTCAAAAATTCCAAGAGGGTCAACTTTTGCCCTGCGTACCTTGGTAGCTTTGTCAATTCACCTTCAAAATTCACTACCTTGAGCTATGTGAACATGGGGAATTGTGTGAATAATGCCCCCCACTTTTTGTAGCCATGACCACGCTCAGGCTTATCCAATCATGCCTCATATTTGGCCTCAATAGGTAGATCATCTCATAGAAGAAGGCATCATTGATTTTTAGTGAATTGGGCGATGCTGGCCTCGAGCTTTAACTCTAGGTAGAATTCATATACTTTGACATGGGGCCATACCCCACTTCAAGCTAAGCCTGTGAAGTCTCTGGCTGATGTTGCAGCATAGACAACATAGGAATTCATGTAGAACTTCCTAATTGTTAGGACCTATTGAAGCTGCTGGGAGATGGTGTCATTGATGATTTCTCCCCATCCAAAATGCTGATTGGGAACATTCTTGCTCATGGTTTCTAAATACCTGAGCATCCATTTGTGGAAGTAATGGGCATCAAGAAGCCCAAATACTCTATTCAAGAAGGTGATTGTATCACTCAATTCCTCATTAAAGTCACTCCAGTGAACTGGTCTCTGTGGCCATCTACTTACCGGCTTCTTATTTTTGAGATATAGCTCATTCATCATTTGTATACATTTGTCCTTGTTGTCGTCCCATGCCTTCTTGCAGTCTTCAAGGCTTATGGCGACATATCAGATGTGATGAGGAATGCCCAGAGTTATCTCAAAATTCCAAGTAGTAAGATCGATGATTACCTTTCCATCTTTGTCCTTGACACACCTAGTGTCTTTGTTGTAACACCATGCTACCAACATGATGAACTCATTGTTTACAACACTTACTGGCAGCCCAGCTGCAAAGTGCAATCCACTTCCCACAAGCTTGTTCATACCATGGGCCATTGGTAACTTGGTTGGTTCTGCCCCAAAAGTCATCCATATCAATATGCCCAAGCTTAGAGTCTCCGATGTCGAGGTCACTCTCTGCATATGAGTCAGGCATCCTGACCTTCTGATATTTGTACTTCATTTCTTGTTTTGTCAGCTTAGATTTTCCTTTAGACTTGGTTGGCTTCTTACTTGATGAAGACATGTGTGAGTTCAAGGATTACTATTATTGTTTTGTAAGAAGGATTAAGGAGGTCCAACACAGAAGAACCATGTCAACCGTCATGTTATTCATAATGAAATCTTACAGAAAGAAGAATGAGCAATTATAAGGCTAAGGGCGCAAGGCACAAGTTCATAGCATGCTGTAGAAGCTTAAAAAGGCTAGGTTCACTTTTGAGGATGTTGACATGGAAAAAGGTGCGCCAGTGTTGAGAGGAGAAAAGTTGTGCTTAGTTTGCAAAGGGAACACTTTTGAAGAGTGTTGCATGAAAAATGGCAACGCCAAGGTAAAAGTGCAGGGCGCAGGTTTACAACATACAACATGTCATTCTAATGTCAAAGGATATGTCCCTGCGCCAAGGAAATTTGATTTAGTGGGGTGCAGGAAAATTCTATGTTACATGGATTGTAAGTGCACCCAGAGTGTAAATTTAGAAGATGTTGTAAAGGAATTACATGTGCCAAAGGAGAATACTTGGCACAGGTTTGAAGCTCAAAAACATCGAATGTTGATGTTGTGCAGGATGTACTAGCGCCCTTACAAAAAATTACTAAGTGTTTTAACTAGGCACGTGTTAGGGTTGTGTTGCAAGAAATGACAGTGCACCAAGGCACGACTGTGGGAAGTGCAACATCGAAGGACAATGCACCAAGATTTAGATGATTATTTGTAATTCCCTGGATTTCTTCTCTCTCTTTCTCTCTTTTTGGATAATAAGAGGTATGTTTTGGCAAGGAAATAGGTAGGAAAAAGATGAGTCCTTTTTTCCTTTTTTGGTTTTTTTTGAGGCAGGGGTCTCCTAGATTTACAAATCTGGGAGGAGAGAGAAAATGGATTTTCCAGTTGATTGTGGATTGTTAGGGTTTTCTTTTAGATTTGATTCTTTGGTTTATAACAACCCTAAAACCTAACAATAACAAAAAAACAAAAACCATAACGTCAACAAGAATGACAGAAGCCACTTACCTAGTTTTATAAAAGACGAAAGACAATGTTGGGGTCTACAGGCTCAAAAAATGGCACGCAGGGATGACAAGGACAGTTGACAGGTGCAGAGGAAATATTTTTTTCAATTTTCAAATTGTGAAAATGACAAGTGTCAAGTGCCTATTTATAAGAAAAATATGCACTTATTGCCCACCAAATTTCTTTTTCGAAACCTTTAAGGGTGTCGACATGAGTTAAACTGCACCTTGGCACACCCCTTAAGGACATCAACACATCACTGACAGCGCCTTTGGCACAAACTTTAGGATGTTGACATGAGTTTGACAGTGCCTTTGGTGCAACTTTCAAGATGTTGACATGAAAATCCTTATGCCAAAGGGAATTCAAAGTGGTGCATCTTTTATGATGTCAACATGATATTTCTAGCACCTTAGCGCACATATTTGGTGCATGTTTAATAATGTTGACATGCCATTTCTTGTGCCAAAGGATTTTCTAAGGGGTGCACATCTTTTGACGTTGACATGTTATTTCTTGTGCCCAGTTCAAAAAGGCTGAAAATGACTAAGTTAGCAAAACTTGATTTTTCTAAAGGGAGTCTTAGACCATTTCAAACATTAACAGACCTCCTCAGGGGACCAAAATGAAATGTTGGTATGGTTACCTACAGAATCGACCTTGTTAATATTGCAGGATAACAACTGGCTCTTGCTGGGGACTATCTTTAAGTCAAACTTAAGGGTAGAGAATCCCATATTTTCATGTGCCTATCCATTGGGTTACAAAGAGTCAAAAACAAGGGCAACCAGAGGGTGAAAAATGGAACACACAATAAACAAAAAGCAAACACATGATGAAAGCAAACACACAACGAAAGCAAACTGTACAAGAAAAGTAAAATGTACAAGGAAGAGAGCAAGCTCTATTTCCTGAAGATCTTCAGGTGCTGCCTGCTATAGGGAAGTGGTAGCATGGTTCCATCCAGATAAGAGAGATGGAAACTATTCTCTCCATTGAATTGCTTGATCTTGTATGGCCCTCTTTAAAGAGAGTCAAACTTCACATGCATACCTTTTGGTTCTCTTCGCTTGTCCCACAGAAGAACAACATCTCCTATATGGAAATCTCTCTGCTTAGCCTTCTTGTCGAACAACC
Organism: Taxus chinensis; assembly: GCA_019776745.2. NCBI lineage: Eukaryota > Viridiplantae > Streptophyta > Pinopsida > Cupressales > Taxaceae > Taxus > Taxus chinensis. Next base: position 722,735,165 of record CM034151.1, on the reverse strand, counting down.
TCTTCACTCAATTATGATGTTTAGTGATCTTGTCGATCACCTTCACTCACTTTTCTTCAAGTTCTGTCAGGTACATAATCCTCTTTTCAAGAGAATTCTAAAAAGTTTCATCTTCAATTACATGAGCTAAGAGCAGAGCAGGAAGTTCCGCAGAGATAGGGGTTTCCGCATCAATCCCATACAACACTTGGAAAGGTGGCATTCTGAGAGACCTCTTTGGAGTGATATGGTCCACCCACAAATCATCGTACACTGACTTGTGCCAAGACCACTGGTTCTCATCAACTAGATTCCGAATGATGGTCGCCAGGTTTTTGTTGCTGGATTCTAGCTGACCATTTCCTTGAGGATAGTAATCAGAAGAATGAGCTAAGGTTATTCCATATCCATAACAAAAATCAATTACCTCCCGTGAAGAGAAGTTGGAAGCATTATGAGCAACGATCTTGTGTGGAATGCCAAATCTCACAATAATATTTTCCTTGATGAAGTTGCAAACAACTTCAGAAGTGGCATGCTTGACGGGTATAGCCTCCACCCATTTCATGAAGTAATCTGTTGCTGTTAGGATGTAACTATGTCCTACACTCGATTAAGGATTGAGTGCTCCAATGAAATCAATTCCCCATTTCCTGAATGATTCTTCAATGATGACGAGCCTGAGGGGGAACGAAACCAGCTTTGGTTTTCCAATGAACTGTTGGAAAAGTTCACATTTTGCTACCCAGGTGGCTGTATCCTGAAATAGCATTGGCCAGTAGTACCTAGCCCAAATGATTTTATGTGCCATCACTGACGAGGAGAAGTGACGACTGCAGGCTGAGTCATGAAAAATCTTTAACAATCTTATCTACTACAGCTTGTTGACACATCTTAGAAAAATGTCGTCTATCCCGTGTTTGTACAACCCATCATCCCATATGATATATCTTGCAGTTCTGAGATTTACCGTTCACTTTTCCTTAGCATTTAAGTGATTTGGGAACTTTCCATAGGTGAAGAAGGACACGATGTCATAATACCATTCATTGCTAGTTGCGACAAACATAACTTTGGGTAAAGAATCCAATTTCTCAAGCTCACCTCGCTCTTCATCAATATGATCAACTTTTTCTTCAGGTGCCTCTGAGTCTTTATTTTCAGCCATTAGCTGACACAAGCCCTTACCTCTTACCAACCTGGTTGGTCAGATGTCTAGATCATACTCCTAGACCTTTGTGATCCAATTCCCTCATAATATCCCTAACTCCTGTTGAGTCAGGATAGACTTAATGGTTGTGTCCAAGACTAGCACTACTGTATGAGAATTCAGAATGTAGTAGCGGAAATTTTTGACTGCTTTTACCACAGAAAAGGCATGATGTTCCAACTGTGACATCTTTAGTTCATGTGGATTAAGATGAGAACTCATGAAATCAATCAGGGATTCAATATGCTCAGAGTTATTTTACATTAAGATAGTCGATATAGTATGTGTAGAGGCATGACTGTATATGATGAAGTCTTTGCTGAAGTTGAGAAACACCAGAATAGGAGCATGAGTGATAGAGGCTTTATGTCTTTGAATGATTTTATGCCCTCCTCACTCTATCATAATGTTTGAGACCCTTTCATTATATTAGATATATGACGAGTCTTCTCACCAAAATCAGGGACGAAGCGTCTAAGGAAATTTACCTTTCCAAAGAAAGAGTGAACGCCAGTCTTGCTTGTGGGGAAGGTAAGGCTCTGAATAGCCTTGACTCTTTCGAAGTCTATCTTATTTCCTTCTCTGCTAACAACATGTCCTAGCAACCTTCCTTTGGTGACCCCAAAAACTGACTTCTTGGGATTTAGTGAAATTTCGTGCTCTTGGCATCTGATCAAGATTTGTTCCAAATGATCGTAGTGATCACTTTGTTTTTTGGAGAACACGGTCAGGTCATCTAGATAAAATATGATGACTTTTCCCATCATACCCTTGAATGCAAAATCCATTGCTCGTTGGAAGGTGGCACTGGCATTGATTAGACCAAACGACATTCTGTTGTAAGCGAAGGTACCCCAAGGAGTGGTGAATGCTATTTTAAATTAGTCTTTAGGTGTAACTTGAATTTGATTGTAACCTAAAAAACTGTCAAGTATGGACAACTTTTCTAAACCGTTTACCACCTACAGTACTTGATCCATTATTGGCAGTGGATAGTTATCCTTTAAGGATGACTAGTTCAAGTTGCGAAAATCTACACATATGTGTATCTTTCTATTCTTCTTCCACACAGGTACAATATTCACAACCCAGGTACTGTGATGAATTGGAAAAATTATTCTATCATCCAGCATTTTTTGAATTTCAGCCTGGATAGTACCTGTGATCTTGGGGTTGTAGTTCCTTTTCTTTTGACGGAAAGGCTTGACATCGTCCTTGAACGGGATGTCGTGCTGGATGTGCTTTAGCTTGAATGACTTTAGATCAGCATAAGACCATGCTAACACATCTATGTACTTCTTTAGCAACTTAACAAATTTTTGATTCTCTTTGGGTGCACAACAATTCCCAATGTTCACGAAACGAGGATGTTCCACAATACCCAGATTGACAGATTCAGTTTCCAGAGAAGAGTGAGGATCATCCTGTCACTTTTTATTTACAAAACGGTCATGATTATCAAATAATCATTCTAAGGAAACCAAACCTTTTGTAATCTTGTTTCCTTTGAGCTGAATCACCGAATCTTTCTCAGATTCACCTACTTGACTAGTGAGAGACTCACGACATGTAGAAGTTGATCCCTTGAAATGAAGCTCTTTGAAATTGTCAGCTTTCTCTAGGAAAGTGATAAGCTGATTGTCATCATTGAATACTTTCCAGTGTTGTGAATTATCTAGCATGCTTGGGCGGAAAACAACTTTAATGGTCTATGTATCTATTTTTAATCCTGGGTGAGGGAGCATGAGAGATGTTGAAATGGCCAATGAATCAGCCATGTCATTTTGAGCTCGCAGGACTGATTTGATTGAGAAAGTGTCAAACTCCTCAATGTTAACCCATACTGCATTGTGGTAATGTCTGAGCCAGTCATTCTTTACTTGATATATCCCTTTTACCTGGTTGACAATCAGCTCAGTGTTACCTTGTACTTTCAGATTTTTGATTCCCTTCTCTTTTGTAGCTTGCATGCCAAGTAACAAGGATTCATACTTGGCAGTATTGTTTGTATTGAAGAAGTGAAACTTGAAAGACAAAGGGAAAATATCCTCTTCAGGAGATATTAGAACAGCCCCAACACCGCTTCCACTTATTACACAACTGCCATCAAACTATAAAGTCCATACTTTGTTGAGGTCTTCCTCCTGGATGAGAACATCCATTTTATTTGAGTCAGTGGACATGAAGTAATTTCCCATCCCTGATGATTCGAAGAGAATTTGAGATTTGGGGTCATCAGAATTGGTGACTAGATATTTCTTTTGTGATTCTGGTTCTAAGGTCTGTATTACCCCTTTGACAGGAATCTTAGCTTTGGACCAGTCCATATGAATCTCCCTACCAACTTCTTTACAGAAGCTTCTCCCTAGCAATATTCCATATGCTACTAGAATATCAACTACAAGAATAGTCATTTTTACCCTCTTCTCAAGAAATGCTGCAAATGCAAATTGTGCATCCTTGATCTGACCAATCAATGGTACCTGTTTGGTTTCTATGGAGTAGCATTTTCCAAACAGCTTAACAACTATGAGGCCCAAAGCATGGGCAACGTTTGCTAGCATGACATTATCAGAAGCTCTAGAATCGATTATACAATTTCTCAGTTTATGACCATTGATTAGGAGAGATGGGTAAAAAGGTTTAATTTTCCCCGACGCAGAAGTCAAGGCAACATTTACGTGAGATGTAGGAGGGGTGGGAAGAATTCCTTTTAGGGAACTAGGAGGAATGGTATCCTTGCTTTGGATATACTTAGTTAATCTTACAAGTTGCTCCGGGTTGGACTGAAGATATTCAACTTCAGACATCTGGATCTTGGTCTTTTTGGCATGATCAATTATATCAAATGCGACCAAGGGTTGTGCTAACAAAGGAATGAGTCCTTCATTTCACATTTGTGGGGGAGGATTAATGGTCTTCATGGAACTAGAGGAAGGCTGATTTGGAGGAGAAATAGGAGGAAAAGATTTGTTCAGAAAATTTTTAATAGAAGGTTGAGTAAGAAGGGGATTACCTCTTTTAGCAATCATTAGAGGAGTTACCACAGCCTTTTCCTTTTGTTTTTCAGCATCAAACTTTGCTTCTTTTCCTTGCGAGTGATTGAAAACTACATATGATTGTCCACTTGCATATCCTTGGGTACCATCTTCTTCATCAAATTCCTCATCTTCAAATTCTATATACCAGATAGTGGAGTCGCCAGTCAGTTCACCAACATCTTGATCATCTTCACCTTACGACAAAGGTTCTTCATAATTTGGATCATCTTCTTCAATTTCAACCAAAGCATTAACTAGAGGGGCTTAAATTTTTAACCTTTGAGAAGCAGTAGGTAAACACGGACTTTGGGGGGCGTTGTTGGGAGTGAAGTTCCTCCGTGGGATATCCCGGTACGAAGTAGTGGGCGATGCTTGAGCCAATTGATTTTTTAGCGAGAGCAAATCATTCACCATCTTCTAGAATGCTGGATCAGACGAGGTAGCCTGAGAAGAAGTCAAAGCCTTTTATTTTGATGTCTCTCATCTCAACTCACCAGATATAATAAGGTTGTCCTCTACCCCGAATGGCCATAGCTTGAGCAAGGGCCAAGGTGGGTATTTGTTCTTGTAAAAGCAAGAAACTTACTTTTGAACTCATGGCATTCAAGAAGAAACATTTTTGATTCTCTAATGTTGGCATCATGGTAACGGATACACGATTGATTAGTGCATTAAATGTGGCAATAAAATCACGCATAGTTTCACTGGCTTCCTTCCTCATGTGAGTGATTTGCGAAAACAACGTAAATGCATCCTCAGAAGGTTTGTATCTATCTTAATATGTAGTCCGTAATGTGGCCCAACTGGTGATGGATCTAGTTGGTAAATGCTGGAACCACTCTGCCGCAGGTCCTTGCAAGGTATCTAGAAAGAGACGTACCGATATGTCCTTATGAGTCACATCTAGAATGTTGCATGACATAATAAATGCGGTAATATGGGTGTCTGTGCTTTGATTTCCACTCCCATCAAATTTCAAGAAATTTTTGTGATTTCCATGAGGGAGGGGGTTGACTGGATGCAGCAGTGCTAGAGGACCCATGGAATTTCCCCATGGTACGGGTAGATTAGCTGCCAATTGAAAAGTAGGAAAGAGAAAATAAGCAGGGAGTGTGGTTCTTCTTAGCAACAAAGCACTGCAAGTTGATGTCAAGGCACCTTGTGAAATCCGACTCTTTCATGGAGGCGATGCACTTCTTGCTAATCGATCCGCTGAGCTTAGAGATGCGAATTGTGCTGGAGTGATATTGAAACTATTCCTTCGAAGTAGATCAAAAGTTGGATCAACTTCTCCATGAGCTCTTCTGTTACGAGTAAATTGCTCACCCGTTAGTGTATCTATTTAGATCTGTAATAATTAAGAGCAGATTTAAAATGATCTTTTTGTTTGTACTTGCTGATTTTCTGATTTTTCTAGTAAAAATCAGCAACATGTACTTTTTCAGGTATAAATTTTACCCTCTTAAAAACAACTGATTACGGTTTTATAATAAGGATTAATGAGGATAAAAAGATGGGTTAATTTAGAAAGCTGATTTTCAGATCTTTGACCTGAATTTTGCAATTTTTTGAAAATGTCAGAATCTTCGATCTACGAAAATATACAAGGTTTTGTAAAAACTCAGTGAGTTCAAGGATTTTTGTTGTTATTTTGTAAGAAGGATCAAGGAGACCGTCCAACATAGAAGATCCATGTCAACCGTCATGTTATTCATAATGAAATCTTATAGAAAGAAGAATGAGAAATTATAAGGCTAAGGGTGCAAGGCACAGGTTCATAGCATGCTGCAGAAGCTTAAAAAGGTTGGGTGCACTTTTGAGGATGTTGACATGGAAAAAGGTGCGCCAGTGTTGACAGGGGAAAAGTTGCGATTAGTTTACAAGGGGCACACTTTCAAAGAGTGTTGCATGACAAATGGAAGTGCCAAGGTAAAAGCACAGGGCACGGGTTTACAACATACAACATGTCATGTTAATGTCAAAGGATATGCACCTGCACCAAGGAAATTTGCTTTAGTGGGGTGCAGGAAAAGTCTATGTTACATGGGTTTTAAGTGCACCCAGAGTGTAAATTTAGAATATGTTGTAAAGGAATTACATGCGCTAAAGGAGAATAATTGGCATGGGTTTGAAGCTCAAAACATCCAATGTTGATGTTGTGCAGGATGCGCCAGTGCCCTTCCAAAAATTACTAAGTGTTTTAACTAGGCGCGTGTTAGGGTTGTGTTGCAAGCAATGACAGTGCACCAAGGCACGACTGTGGGAAGTGCAACATGGAAGGACAGTGCACCAAGATTTAGATGATTATTTGTAATTCCCTGGATTTCTTCTCTCTCTTTCTCTCTTTTTGGATAATAAGAGGTATGTTTTGGCAAGGAAATAGGTAGGAAAAAGATGAGTCTTTTTCCTTTTTTGGTTTTTTTCTAGGCAGGGGTCTCCTAGATTTACAAATCTAGGAGGAGAGAGAAAATGGATTTTCCAGCTAATTGTGGATTGTTAGGTTTTCTTTTAGATTTGATTCTTTTGTTTATAACAACCCTAAAACCTAACAATAAAAAAAAGAAAACCATAACGACAACAAGAATGACAGAAGCCACTTACCCGGTTTTATAAAAGATGAAAGACAACGTTGGGGTCAACAAGCTCGAAAAATGGTACACGGGGATGACAAGAATAGCTAACAGGCACAAAGGAAATAATTTTTTCAATTTTCAAATCATGAAAATGATAGGTTTCGAGCGTCTATTTATAATAAAAATATGCATTTACTGCCCACCAACTTTCTTTGTTGACACCTTTAAGGGTGTCAACATGAGTTAAAATCAACCTTAGTGCACCCTTAAGGATGTCAACACGTCACTTATAGCACCTTTGGCACAACTTTTAGGATGTTGACACAAGTTTGACAGTGCCTTTGTCGTAAATTTCAAGATGTTGACACAAAAATCCTAGCGCTAAAGGGAATTCAAAGTGTTGCATCTTTTATGATGTCAACATGATATTTCTAGTGCCTTACCACACATATTTGGCACATGTTTAATAATGTCAACATGCCATTTCTTGCGCTAAAGGATCTTCTAAGGGGTGCACATCTTTTGATGTTGACATGTTATTTCTTGCGCCTAGTTCAAAAAGGCTAAAAATGACTAATTTAGTAAAAATTGATTTTTCAAAAGGGAGTCTTAGACCATTTCGAACATTAACAGACCTCCTCAGGGGACCAAAATTTTTTTTTGGTATGGTTACTTGCAGAATTACCCTTGTTAATTTTGTAGGATAACAGTCCCTCATGTACTTTTCAGGTGAGGGATGTTAGGGACAAAAATATTCACCCAAATCCAACTCCAAAGTTTGAATTTTTTTCTAAATTTTGGTGTTTCTTGCTGCTTCTAACTATTTCTCCATTACCAGAAGAAAGTTGCAGAGAACACCACTCCACCACTCCACCATTTCCAAAAATCAAACTAGCTTCACCATAGAAATAAAATCCTCTACCCCATGGTGATACACAATTCTCACAAGAAAAATTCATCAAGATAAGAATAAAAAATGAAGAATAGAGAAGAAAAAAATTTGAAATCCCCATTTCCATAAAATAAAGATTTGAAGATATCTTGCAAACCGGTGCACAGATTGAAAAACCATCTGTTTATGAGTTATTATCTCTTGAAGGCAATTAAAAAAAGTATTCAAAACTCAAATTTTCAAAAAGGAAGGCTCACATTGAATAAATTTCACTTCCAGTTCCACGAAGAAAAAAGTTCAATTTCATATCAAACCAGTCGTCGGATTGAAGTAAAATTTCGCATCAAGTACCAGAAGAAAAAACCTATTGCAATGAAATTTATTTCATTGCAAATGGATAAAAAAACCATACTTGCAAGTTTCAAGCTCCATTAATTGCCACCATGGAAAAAATTAGTGAGCTACCTCTCCGCTTCTCAGGGTTATAGTGGGCGAAATCACCCGAAAATTGGAGGAAATGATCGTAAAAAATTCTAGTTTTCTGTGAACTAGTTTTTGCACCATGAAACCCCTATTTTTTATGGATATTAAGGTCTGTGGTTTTTTTCAGTATGCTACCCTGTCAAATGATTAACATATATGAAATAGGAAGCAAGCTACCTCTTCACTTCTCAGGGGTTCCATTGGGTGAAATCGCTTGAAAATTGAAGCGAATGATCATTGAAAAAACTAGTTTCACGTGAACTAGTTTTTGTGGCATGAAGCCCCTATTTTTTAGGGATATAGAGGGCTGTGTTTTTTGTAATTATTCTACCCATACCATAAAAATATCATTTTCTCACTTTTTAAGATGAAGGAGTTACTCAAATGCGTAATGTGGAACCCCAAAATAAAACCCAAAAGTTTCAAGACTTGTTTTGTCGCATCCTGTCATTCATGGCACACTTACTAAAAATAGCATGCCTTCCTACATAGGGGTATGTTACTTCACGTAATCCACCATTTGAAGAGGATATGAAAAATTAAGTGAACACGAAGGGAGTATCGCAAGAAAAGTCATCAAAAAGGTCATCTCGGCTCAAAATTGACACTTACTAAAAATAGTAAGTGGTTCCGCAATCCCCTTCTATAAATAGTTGGTTGGTTTGAAAGGTGAGATGAACATAGTAATAAGTAATAATTAAATCTACCATAGCCGGCGGATGTTGGGAAAAGCTAACTATGACACTTAATAAAAATAGTAAGTTGCCCGAGGTGTAGTTACTAAAAATAGCAGGTTGTTCTCAAAGGGCAAGTTTGGCACAACAAGACATTGAGGGAGTTTCAAAACTTCATCACATCAGAGATCTCCATCAATAAGGATCATTGGAATTCATCAGGGGCAACATATTATCCTCTTCTCTCTCTTCCCTCTCCCCCCAATTTTCGCTCCCTTTAAATGTTGTAATTCTTCATTGGGGTTTGCACTTTTTGATATGCCTTTAAGTCACTTAATAGTGACTTTAGAAACATAATGTAAATTAAGTCACCTTGAATTTATAAATGGGAATTAAATATTTTTTTAGGAATATGAATAGTCTAAAGTTTGAAATAAGGCATATGGAGGGTCATGAGGAAGACGAGGAGTCAATTATACTCTATAAATTGTAAAGTCATTCCCATTTCAAAGGGTTGGGAATTGATCTTGTAAACTCAAGAGTGCATTGTACTTAGAGAAAGCAAAGGAGATAGCCATTTTCTTCCATTTTCCTCCACTCTAAAATTTCTTCCATTCCCACACTATGTACAACTGTTGTTTAAGCAATCTATACAATTAGAAGGATTTTATAGATTTATTTGACTAAGGGGTTTCTTGATACTTTGTGATCAATAAATTCTATTTGGTCTTGTTGTTATTTGCAGAGTTGTTTCTTCTCATGAATACAAGTGTTGAAATTTATGACTAGTGTGTGCAGGAATCTGATTTCCTACCTATAACATTAGTTCTCCTACCTCTTTTATCACTCCCATTTCCCACTCTTTAGACAAATTATTCCCTAGCAAAAGATTGCTAGATTTGCGGCAGGGTCAATGGAGTGCCCCTATTGGATCCCCAGTCGAAATGCCACCAAAGAAATCCACATTTTCTCATGCATGCATATACGGTCGCTACACCAGTTAAGTATATGGACTTATATTCCTAGAGCATTTGTAAGAAATCTACAAGTTTTTCCACCTAACAAATTTTCTCACCAACAATATCCTAGATGTCTGGCTAGACTAGGGAAGCTGGAGAAGGATAGGGACGCCTAAGGAACCCTAGTATAATATCTAGGTTCCCTCATCTGCAGAAATGACCAGGAAACCTCCTATGAGGTTTCATTTAGTGTTGTCATGTGTTTTCTTCCTATCTCATGGATGTCACACCTAGTTTCTTGATGTCTCTGTAAACTTGCAATAAAGGAATCACTTACATAACCCCAGAAAAAGCATCAAAAACCTATAAAGAAAGATGCATATGAAGGGGTCGGACTATCCTCAATGATTATAATGGTGGCCTTACTAACTAAGTCTTACATTAAATATTAGACCCAATGTAGTTCTAGGTGTGTGTGTTTGTGTGCAAAAAACATGCCCTAGGTGCTCTTGTGCTAGTCAAACTTTATTAACAATGATAAATAACTAAATGTACAATGTAATTAAATAGTGCATGCAATAGAATAAAATTCCCTCCTATGAAGTGTGATGCAGATGAACTAGCCTATGTCCCTTGTTGTGGAGCTAGATGGATGCAAATTTAGCAATAAAAATATTTGATGGATGTAACCTTAGGTGGTGATAGTAAGTGTTTATTGTGTGGTTCCTCATTATTGTCTCATAACTTTATATTTATATGGTTCTCTTTTTCTAATATTGTAATTAACCCCGAAAAGGCCGACCACCAAAAATATAAGAATCTCAAATAGTTAGAAAGTGCCCAAAAGGTGAGAGTAAATTATAATGAGGATCAAGGTCCCTAGAGGGGACCATGACACCTGGGGCACCCAAGTCCTGGTTGGGCGACCTAGTCAAATATAGGGAAAACATTGTATGAAAATATAGATTGGGAAAGTGTGGGTACAATATCAAAAGTAAAAAGATAAAATAAATAAACATGGCCAAAGACATGGGTTGATTAGTAATATTTTTCACTTAATAACCAAAGGAATAGTAGTATGAGATTGGGACTAAATAATTACCCAAAGTGCATGATTTTGTGTCTACATTTTTACCCACTTTATGTTGGTGAGAAGAATGCTCGGTAACATAAATTAGGTAGAGATGTGTACTTGATATCCATGTAGAATGATGTAGAAATATGCCAAGGAAATATACAAATTCTGGAGTGACCAAAAAGGTGGAGCGTTGAGACTAAAGATGTAAAAGTGTAAAAAGTGATGAGAGTCAACCTAGGGCAGAAGTCGTGTGTATATGCTAATTTGTGTGATGTACCTACATGTTAGTATGATGTGTGTGATGTCAATTTATGTCATTTTTGTTTTTTTCTTCTTGTTACCCATATGGATAGACAAGCACAGGGTTCATTTTAAGAGACCTCTTGGAAATCGGAGGTGGAGAATACCTGGCAAATATCCCCAGAACCAGTTTCGTGGGAAGGCAAATTTTTTGGGGGTTGTACGAAATTTTTTTGCCTAATTGTCAAGTGCTGCGACAGAAGGCTGCAAACGCGCGATGGGAGATTTTGCTGTCACGCGTCAAAAAAAAGCATTGACGCGCGTCAAAAGACCTCAGTGATGTGCATCAAAAGACCTCAGTGACGTGCGTCAACAACCATAATGATGTGCATCAATGCTTTTTTTTGACGCGCGACAACAAAATCTCCCATCGTGTGTCTGCAGCCTCCGACCTCTGCTTTCTCATCAAAAAATTTCTATGTCGCACATCAACAAACTCTTTGTCGTGCGTCTGCTATGCGTCAATATCTATTGTACCTCCTTGTCACGTGTCAACTATCCGTCAAGGTCGTGCGTCAACAAATAACCCTCATTGACGCGCGTCAACAGACCTCAATGATGCGCGTCAACAGACCTCAGTGACGTGCATCATTATGGTTGTTGACACATGTCACTGAGGTCTGTTGATGCATGTCACTGAGGTCTGTGATGTGCGTCAGCAGACCTCAGTGATGCGCGTCATTACAGTTGTTGACGTGTGTCACTGAGGTCTGTTGATGCGTGTCACTGAGGTCTGTGATGTGCGTCAACAGACCTCAGTGACGTGCATCATTATGGTTGTTGACGCACGTCACTGAGGTCTGTTGACATGCGTCAATGCATTTTTTTGACGCTCGACAGCAAATATCCTGTCGCGCGTCTGCAGCCTCTGCCCTCTTCTTGCTCATCGAAAAAATCTCCATGTCGCTCGTTAACAAACTCTTTGTCATGTGTCTACTATGTGTCAATATCTGCAGTATCTCCTTGTTTGCAAACTCTCCTTGTCGCGCGTCAATAACTTGCCCCCTTGTCGCGTGTCTATAATACGGGATATATCATATTGTTGAAAAATGTGAAGTAGAAGTGTTCTACCTGGCGAATAATCTAGGTTTATATAGGGGATATTTTTCAAGGGTAGGCGAAGCCGACCCCTAAAAAAAATTAAAGTGTAATTTTTAGGCGAACAGGTCACTGACCCATGCCAAAAAATTCACCTTTTCAAAATTTTCAAAAATGGAATATTCGCCATATTACGAATATTCGCCACTAAAATTTTCCCTGGACATGCAAAAGAGAAGATGATCAAGTATCCATATACACATGTATATATGTAAAAATTAATGAAATTAAAGTATGAAAATGAAAAAGGAACATGTACACCTGACCCTTGATGAGAAAAAGGGTGTAAAAAGGGTCCTATAAATGCTAAAGTGTGAGTTTTTAGGAAATCTCACGTCATTGGCTGAAAAAGTGTAGGGAGGAAAATTTTGATTTATCCTCCAACCTGTAACTAATTCCTATGAGTGAAGAGATCTTTGTACTATCTAGTTTTTTGGGCAATCCAACACCATTGGTTGAAGTAGTGTAGAAAGGAAGGTCTACTTTATCCTCTAACCTGTAACTTCTCCGCAGAATCTTAAGGACAATATATCTTATAAAATTCATTGTGTATGGAGTTATGTAGACTGGTCTAAACCCACTTGTTGTATAACCCACTATGTCATGGACAAAAACTAAAAAAATGAAGTGTACCGGTATTGTGCTATGTAGTGTGTATAAAATCAAATGATTCCCCCCTCTTTGGGGGTGCATGCGATGTCACAAATAGGAGGATGTAGCCCAAAAGAGGACCAGACATGAAAATTGTTCCCTATAGGGGGAAGGGGTGTGCTTGGTAGAAACCAAGGCACATGCAAACAAGTGGCTAGGAAAAAATGTGTTAATACAAACAAGCATACATGTAGAGAAAAAATATAAGATACCAAAGCAATGCATAAGCTAGGATGTAAATAAACACACAAGAAACTAACATAGACCTCAAAAAGTAGGTTGCTAACAAATACTGATTTACGACATAGATTCCAACATATTATTGCTACTACTCGCATTTGTGATGATATACATCTTGACTCGGTATATCAAACATTCGTAGATGCATTTTCTCAACACATGTCATAAAAATCTAATCCTCCTGCTAATATTAACACTTTTGAGAATGACCCACCTTTGTATATCACGTGTCACATTTACAATGCGGGTGTCAAGTGCACTTTAATTGATAATTGATCTGAACTCAACTTATGTCCCATGACATTCATTGAGAAGCTAGTTATTTCTTCTCATGATTTTAATCCATTTTTTCTTTCACTACATGCATATGATGGTTTTGTTCATCAATCTATTTTTCACATTAATTTTTCTATCATTGTAGGGCCAAAAATTGTCAACACTATGTTCTTTTTTATTGATTTTCTAGTCTCTTATAATTGTTTGCTTGGTAGACCATTTCTTAATTCCATGCAAACCATTGCTTATACTGTACATCATTATGACAAATTCATACATACAAGTATTGAATATACTATTTTTCATGACTGTGATCCATTCCAATATTTACCACTTCTTGAAGGTGTTATTTGTGTGATAAATGTTGTTTCTTCCACACCACTTCCTCCACCCGCGACTACTATTGCTATGACTCTTTATCGGGGGCTTGTCTAGTATATGGACGTCGCTTTATCTCCTACACTTTCACATGTGCCACATCCATCACTATGACTTCATATCACATGTATTCTTTTCATGAATGATACATATTTGGAGCAGATCCCATTTGATCCTACCTATAATGACACTGCATGTACACATGAGGGCTTGACTCGAATATGCATTTCTTTTGAGGACCTCTACCCTCCACCACCCACTCCACATCTTTATCATGGGTTTGTTCACATCACTACCACTTATGACCTATGTGTCTTTCACCTCATGCTATTCCTTACACATGATCCTAAATTTTTACTACTTCTATTAGGACAATCATGGCTTGATTACATTGGGTGTATTATGGACCCTGATCATAGAGATATATCCTTCCCCATGCCTTTCGAGTGTATCTTCATTTGGAATAGTTCCTTTCTTGGCTATATGAAAAATATAACTTGATGGTATGCACATGGGTGCTATTTACCACCATTTATTGATGAGGAATATACCATGGGTATGTATAATTTATGCCTCAATAGCTCGTTACGTGATCAGCCTGAAACCATTGCTTACAAGGTCTTTAATGCTTATCCATTCTACTTTGAACCTGACAATGATGACCTTCTAGATGAAATTATATGATTGAATTCTTCATCTTACAAACTTGGGGGGGGGGGGGGGGGCATTACATCCATATTTCCCCCCTAGCATCGTGCAACATATTATTCTATCCTCACTTCTTCTACACATTTATGCATACATCCTAGTATACTGATTTGCATCATCATTACCCAGTGACACACTCTTGTTCTTCCATTCACACTTGACTTTTGAGGGCTTCCTACTCACATGAACCTCACACATTGCACAATATGAATTAAAAATCTCACACTACATCTTACCACCACTACACATATTGGGTATTTTACACATCTACTTGTACGTGCTACACTCATTACCCTATGAAACACTCTAGTCTCATGGTCCATACTCGACTGTTAAGGGTATACACAAAAAATGGATCATGTCCTGCTCACACATTCCTCATTCAATCCTTCCATCATGCAACGTCCCTATTTTAGTGATATATGTCGTAGGCTACATAATCACTTAATATAACATTATCATCACTTATTATACTCATCATTTAGTAACATACATTATAGGCTAAATCGTCACTTATGCCATCACCTTGTAGGGGTATACACTGTAGGATAAATATCCACCTCTTTCGATTATCTCATCATGATATACAATTTAGGCTACATCATCATACATCTTCATACATCATCTTTATTTTGCATGTCATCCCCACACATACACATTCACCACAGTACACTACACACTACACACAGTTTGATTATTTCCCTATGACCCACTCTCATTTACGGTTCATTCTTGACTGCTGAAGGGGCATAAACAAATGAAACTTAGTGCATACAACTTCATTCACTTGGGGGGTATGTGGATCCTATCATTCATTTTTACATTCCATTGCATCCATCCACAACATGTTGCATATCTTGGTCGCATTTACTTTTTCTTACATCTTCTTATATGTGTTCACTTTTATTACACATGCTAGATAGATTTATTATATGTCATTATATTTACCATACACACATGCACGTTCACTTACTTTCTAGTTGTGATCACAGATACAGGGATTCTACACACATCATGGATGCTTGGGACACTACCAGTCCCAAATCAGCTCCTTGGGGCATCCACCTTTCATACACTACAAGTGTTATTGTTTCATGTTATACTAAGCTCTTTAGATTCTTCAGTTATACATGCTTTGTACATATGGGTTATCTTTATAATATGCTAGCAGATTATCCATTTGCAACATTTTTTTTGTAGGATTACTTGCTACCATGTCTATTTGTTTATTTGTTATAGGTTTTCAATGTTGTATCCATGTATTAATTATTTAAGCTAATAGAATTGAAACTAACACCTAATAGTTCCAAAACAAAGATAACTAAACTTATATCATTATGCTAATATATTAAAGAGACTTAAATATAAACAACATGCATAGAACTTTGAAGGAAAATCAAACTAACATGTTAAGATTTATTCTCTACTCTTTGAAAGCTAAACTAGAAATAGACCTATGTAGATCCTTAGCAATCAAAATGTGATTGTTTGTTTGATCCCAAGGGTTTGAGAATGGAGAATAATCAAGACATGGCTACAAGGTCATTTTGGTTCTCTCCATATGACTCAAAAGCTTAGATGGATGAAATGTAAGATGAAGATACATAGTTCAACACTAATGGAGGATGCTCAAAGATGAAAATGCCTATAGTTTGTGTTATATGCATGCAAATGTGTTTCTCGAAATGAAGGATCTTGGTCCTTTATATAACCTGAATGTTGGAGAGATATGTGTAACTTGATGCATATGGGATAAAGGTAAAACAAGATTAGGAATGGATAAGGTTGCTTTATAAAAGGTAATATTGATTTAGAAGAATTTAATTTGTCATTAGTAAGTCATGGGAGTTGGGGGATGTTTTAATTAATCAAAGGTGATTAATTAATAGGTAGAGCTAAGATTATAGAAACTAATTAGAGGAAAATCAGTATGATTTTTGGGATGTAAGAGAGGAATTGGGTCAATAAATGGTAATTTATTGATTTAGGCTAACAGTCGTAATTAATTAAGAATAATTAATTGACCTACGTAGAAGTGGACATTAATTAATGAAATATTGTTAATCGACATCCTGAATGATAAGAAGGCTAATTAATTATCGAAATGTTGTTAATTAATGGATATGAAGAAGAATGTTAGCGAATTAGTAGAAAAGCACTAATTATTAGGCCATGTTTATGACCCACTTTTCGCAGCCTATGTCAGTTTCTTGTGTGTATACTTGCATCCTAGCTTACACATTATTTGTGACCATTCTATAGAACTCGTTAAAATGGTGTTTTGGGTGGTCTGATGCCACCAGCCAAAGCAGTGTAGAGAGGAAGGTATGATTTATCGTATAACTTGTAACTTCTCCTAAGAATGCTAAGGGAAATCCTCCCTATAAAAGTCATTGTGTATGGATTTTTGTAGACTGGTCTGAACCCGCACAGTGTGTAACCCACTGTGTCATAGATGAAAATTAAAAATTGAATTGTACTAGAACTGTGTTGTATACTATGTGTGTAAACCCAAATGATTCCTCCTCTTTGGGGGTGCATGCGATGTCGTGGATAGGAGGATGTGACCGAAAAGAGTACCAACTACAAAAATTGTGTCTTGTAGAGGGGAGGGTATTTTCTTGGTAGAAACAAAGGCACGTGTAAATAATATGCCTAGGAAACAAGTATTAGTACAAAAAACTTTGCATGTAGAAAAAAAATTGTAAGCTACACAGAGATTGTGTAAGCTAGAAGGTAAGGAAACATATAATAAGGTAATCATAGACTGTGAAAAGTGAGTTGCAAACATGGGACACCACTCATGGTTTCACAAGACATACAAGGCCATAGTGGACATAAAGAAATAATCAAATGTGAACAAAAAATAAAGGGCAAGGCCTACATATAATAGCAAACAATGAAAAACAAGTACAAATAAAAAAATAGCGATAGTAGCAAGTAATCCTGAAAAACAAATTCTGCACATGAACTACCCATTAACATGTTAGAAAGATACAAATATGTCAAAGCATGTATAACCTATAAAGTAGAGTTCTAAGTATAAAATGAAACAATATCACCTGTAATATATGAAGGTGGATGCCCCCAGGAACCACTATGGGACAGGTAGTGTGACAAGAATCCATGTTACATGTAGAAGCTCTGGTTTTGCAATCCCAACTAGAAAAGGATGTGAAAGTGCATGTGTGTATGGTAAAGATAATGAAATATAAGAAATCTATCTATCACGTGTAATAAAGCGAACATGTGTGAATAAATGCAAGTAATAGTAGATGCAACCAAGATATGCAAAATGTTGTGGATTGAAGGAATGGAATTAAAAAATGGATGATAAGAGCCACGTTCCCCCCAAGTGAATGGATTTGTATGCATTGAGGTTCATTTTTTTATCCCCCAGCAGTCAAGAATGAATCATAAATAAGAGTGCGTCATCGGGAAATGGTCGAGCTATGTGGTGTGTGTAGTGTGTTATGGTGAATGTGTATGTGTGGTGATGACATGCAACCTAGAGATGATGGATGAAGATATGTGATGATTTATATTAAATATTATATCACGATGAGATAATCAAAAGAGGTGGCGATGTAGCCTATGACATATACCACTACAAGATGATGGTGTAAGTTTTGATTTTGCCTATAGTGTATGTCACTAGATGATGAATAGAATAAATGAACTTATGATCCTAGCGTAAGTGATGATGTATCCTATGGTGTATATCACTAAAATAGGAATGTTGAATGATGGAAAATTTTAAATGATGAATGTGTGAGTGTGACATGCTCCATTTGTGATGTATACCCTCAGCAACCCAGTATGGATCGTGATACTAGAGTGCGTCATAGGGTATTCATTGCAGCACGTACAAGTAGATGGGTAAAATATGTAGTATGTGTAGTGGTGGTTAGATGTAGTGTGATATGTGTAATTCTTATTGTGTAGTGTTTGAGGTTCATGTATGTAAGATGAACCTCAACAGTGAAGTGTGAGATGAAGCACAAGAGTATGTCATCAAGTAATGAGTGTTGTGTTTAGGAGAAATATTTCTTAAGATGCATAAAATTGAGTGGGTTTTTGAGTGGTTTTCCCAAAAGGGTGGCAATATGATAAATTCCACCACTAAGATTATCAGTGATAATGTATGGACCAAGCCAATTTGGCTTGAATTTACCTTTGAGAGGGGCTTCAGAATTTTTATTCTTATGATTCTCTTTTAAGACAAGGTCCTCAATGTTGAACTCATGAGAGATAAGTTTATGATTCTATGCATGTGCAATGTGAGATTGATATGTGTGAATATTTTCAAGTTCTTGGAAAGGATGCGAGTCCAACATTGTTAGTTCATGTAGATGTTTTTCATGATATTAATTGTCTTTTAGAATTCCTTTGAATGAAACACACAAGGAATAGATTTCAATTTCAAATAGAATGACAACCTCAGCACCATAAACCAAGGTAATTAGAGTACTGCTAGTAGGTGTACCGACACTAGTACGATAGGCCCATAGAGCATAGAATAGTTGATTATGCCAATTATTGCCACTAGAATCTACTATCTTGCGTAATATTTTGAAAATGGTATTGTTGGTTGTCTAAATTTGACCATTACCTTGCTAGTAATAAGGTGTAGAAAATTATTTTTTAATTTTGAATTTGGAAAAAAACTTTTTAACGTATTTATTTTTTAAAGAAGATCCATTATTAGCAATTATAGCAGAAGGCACACCAAAGCATGTGATGATATGGGTGGTAAGGAAACCAAAAATATCTGTACCAGTGATTGTTCATGGGGGAGATGCCTCAACCCATTTAGTGAAGTACTTGGTGGAAGTAATAATGAATTTGTGTCCTTAGACAAATTTAGGATTGATCATACCGATGAGGTATATTCCCCAAAGCGAGAAGGGCCAAGTTAGCATGATTGGGTGGAGGTCATATGCGGGTGCTTGGTGAAGGTTACCATGTTTTTGGAACTTTTCACAATGACTAGAATATTCAAGGAAATCCTACTCCATGGTAGGCCAATAATACCCATGGCATAAAAGATTTTGTGACATAGCATTACAAGAAAAATAGCCACAACACATGTTTTACTGTATCTGCGAGATAGTAGTGGGGATATCTGTAAGCGCTAAGTAACGTAATATTCGACCATTAATTACAATTTTAAACAATTTTATCCCAACAATGACATAGCAAGTAGCCTCACAGCATAAATGTCGAGCCTCATGAGGCTGCATATTGTCAGGGATAGTGTGCTTATATAAGTCATTGTAAATAGGTGTAAACCATTTAGAGTTGTCTTGACTGCGTGTTATGGTATAAAATACAAGAGGAAATGCATAGATCTAAGGATATCGTAAGTGTGTAATTTAAATTTGGTTTGTTCATAGGTAATATCTTGCAGGATGAGTGACGTGGCACTAGCCATAGCATCTGCGTGACAATTATCCTTACGAAGAATGGTAGTAATTGAATAGGACTTAAATGTAGATAAGAGATATTTTACAAGTGTGTTGTATGGAATTAAATGCTCCTCCTTTGTGTTATAGGTATTATTTACTTGATTTATGACTACATAAGAGTCACCATGAATGCAAAAATTGTGAATGAGGAGATTTTAAGCAATGAGAAGACCCAAAATAAGGGATTTGTATTCGGTGAAATTATTTGTTTAGGAAAACCCCAAGTAGCATGCAAAGAGGAGTGAGTCACCTTGTGGGGTGATGAATACTATCCTAGATCCAACGCTAGAGTGGAAACAAGAGCCATCAAAATACATTTTTCATGTATGGTTCTCAACATTATAGGTAGTGAAATCATCACAAAAGGATTCAAAGATGGGTTATGCATCTAGCAGGGGTGTCACAACTAATTGATCAGATATAACTTATCCTTTGATTTCTTTATGCAGGATGAATTTGAAATCAAATTCAATGAGAAGTATAGACCAATGTGTCAGACGTCCCGAAAGATGTGTATGAGATAAGAGGTATCGTAATGGATCGAATGTGGTAATTATATGTACCTCATTATTGAGGAGATAGTTACACAATTTATCCACGATGAAGACAAGGCCAAGACATAGTTTTTCAATGTAGATATAATTATATTCATAAGACAATAGCATGTGAATGATATAGTAGATTTCTATTTCAAATGTAGCATCATCGTGTTGTGATATTAAAGTGCCTACTACATGAAACATAGTAGAAATGTACAATAAGAACCATATGAATAGTAGTATGAGACTGGGACTAAAGATTTACCTAAAGTACATGATTTTGTGTCTACACCAACAAGCTTAAAATTATGGGAAATGGTTGAGAAACGTGTGAGAAAGACACTAAGAAGATCACAACACGTGATGCGGCCTAGAATCTACCACGAATAACCCAGGCGAACTGGAACATCACCCATCATGAGTTGAGAACTCACCTGAAGTGCGCAAAGGTACCATACCCCTCTTTAGGGTTGCTTGTGCATAATTTTAGTGCATTGAAGATAAATCATATTCAAACCTCACAAATAACCATAAGCATTCCGAAGAGCATAACCAGATCTAGATCTTATATAATCATGAATTAAAAAATAGCTATGATAAGATTAACCATGTAAGAACCAATTATAGTCACGTTTAACACCATTATTCACCCAATAGACTTCATTATTTTAAACATGATAAAATAGGGAAGCTTCTTACATTACAAAGTATTACCATAGGTTATGCCCACATCAAATCTGGCAACATAACTCTATAATAACTCATATGAAGTCTCTCTCTCTCTCTTAAACTACAAAGTTCAATACATATTTATAAGGGTGGATAATTTCCCTTCACCTCTTACGCACTTCCCAAAATAGGTTGTATGTTGAAAATATCCAAGCACTTTTACAATACTATGCACACATGCAAGTGCGCGAATAATAGATCTGCTACAGTTAACTGGTAGTCATAATCCTATTATTATACCAAACTCATACATGGCACTTAGTAGAATATCATCCTAAAATAGCATTTTCATGTTGCGCAAATCTCCATCCCATTGTGTGCTCTGCACGCTTTCTCCAAAAATAGCCCGCATCCATAAAAATGGCTAAGTTTCAAATCATCTTATCCTGGCGCGTGTTTCCTTCCCTATCCTTCTATGCCTTAAAATGTGCCTTGTTCCTATGCACAAATATTCTGTGTGTCTTCTCCTTAGAAAAATATGTCCACTCAACATTACCCCACACTAATTTACATTATCATCCTAACAATGGGGCTCCTTATGATGTTCCCAAACAATAAATAATAATAATCTAAAAGAATGTAAAGAATCATTTTACAGAGAATAGAATTCTAATCTGTAGCACCCTCCTCATCAACTGGGAGGATAAACTCTAGATATTCTAATTTAATCTCAGGTTCCAAGTTGTATACTACTCCTTGATACATTTTCTTTGCAATATGAAGCGACATGGTATTTACCTGTGACCATCTCTCTTGGTCATTCAGCTTGGTGAGAATATGCATGGCTACCTGCACCATAGGGAACTTTTGAAGTTTATCTATGTCCATTTCGTGTGGAACTTTAGACTATCCCAAATCCTTGTTGGTGGCTACCATAGCTACTTTATCAGTTAGATGACTTACAAGGTCTATCCCAATGCCCTTCAAACCTTTTAGTGTCAAAACTAGGGCCGCTCTGATCCTAACCCTCCTAGTGAAATAAAATAAGTCCTCATGGACTCGTCTCATCATCCATTGATATAAGGGCTCATATTTTCCAAAATATGGGAGCTCATACAACTGATAGACTCCTACCTTCTCAAGAAATTTTTCCCTAGCGTTGTCATACATTGGCATATCTTCCACTGTGCACTTATTAGTCTTCTTATTCAACAAAGCGTACACATATCCCTTATTTTTAGTGGTACATTGGTTGTAGTCACTTATTTTGCATCTGCGGATGTGGGAATCCCACTCTTGTCTTACTATTACTCATTATGGGTACTGCATCTCTGAAAAATTCTCTCGGGAGAAATTTAAAATTCAAATTCTACCTTCTTCTTTCCTTTCATGCCTGTTGCAGGTGCTTTCTTTGGTACCATCATAAAAATCCACCTTTTATCTTCTACGACAAGAAAAATCAAACCCTAGCTCAAATCTGCATGCCCTAGCTTGAAACTGCATGCCCTAGCTCCTTCTCAATGCTTCTAATTCACTCAAACCCTTCACCAATGGGGACACAAGCCTCTTTTGTGCAATAGTCTTCTCTCCATGTCTAGTTTTAGAATGCTTCACACTTCCACACGATTCGCTCAACTTGGTCACACTTAGCTCGCTCAAATACTTGTGATCGTAAAGGTAAAAATGAACCCACATTACGTCATTATTTAGATTTTCAAAAAGTTAGTGCATTTATTGCTCCTTCAACTACCAACAATCCTCTCATTAATTGACCATTTCCACAATCTCTACGTGGTACATCTTCGCACCTCAACTATAACCTTCGAGCGTGCCTTCCTACCTTCTAGATACAAACTTCTATTCAGTTCACTTCCATGCACCCGAATACCTCACTACTATGTCTTTCCCTGGTAGTCTCCATAGCCACTACTTACCTCGCGTTATATTGTTCCTTCATTTATCTTCATCTATGGTCATCTTGAGAAGTAATCTTCTTTTGAATAACTCCTTTCCAAACTTAAATAACACGTGTAATAGTTTATTCTCATGTTTACCCACTTGTGAATAAAAAATAACAACCACCACACCATACCAATGGTATGTGAAGTCCTCTATGCATAAAAATACTTCAGATGATAATTATCTTCCAATGCGAAAATGCGCTTATTACACAAAACAATAAAATAAATTGACAAAGCATACTGATGAAGAAGGAAATAAATTAAAGAAAATACAAAAAGGAAAACCTATTCTAAATGGAAAGACGACCTTATTACAAACACTAAGAAGACTTATTTATAGTAGGGCTTCATCCTACTCCCATTGAAGTAACTAGTAACCGTATTCCATCAAGCACCTCTAACTGGAAAGTGCTTGATTCAATTATATGAGTGATAACATACAGTCCCAACCAATGCAATTTAAGCTTTCCTGGATGGCTCAAAAACTTAGAATCATAAAGTAACACCATCTATCCAATCTCAAGCTTTTTGTCCCTGATGTGCCTGTCATGCCATGCCTTCTGCCAGGAATTTTCCTGCTTCTAAATCCAACTTGCTATGGTGTGCCTCTCATCCAACTGTATCAAATTTTCAATTATTAATATAATTCTTCCTCATCAGCTAGTCCTCTCGCATGCACAATATGAAAAGAAGGTAGCATGAATTCCATCTGAAGAATTGCATCTATGCCAAACACCAACTAAAATGGTGTGGCCTTGTTCAACCTTTTGTATGTTGTTCTATAAGCCCAAAGAATAGAAGAAACTTTATCATCCCAATCTTTCCTTCCAACATCAAATTTTTTTGTCAATGTCTGGCTTAAAATATTATTGAAGGCCTCAACAGTACCATTTTCCTGAGGATGATAGGGTGTAGTATTATGGTGCACAATCATAAATTCATCCAATAGTATCCTGTTTGTCTCATTCAAAAAGTGTGTACCCATATCACTTGTCAAAATTAAAAGACATCCAGAGAAATTTGTCTTCTCTTGATCTTCCTATGTAATTCTAACCTGATAATACCAAGGTAATCCATTTTTAAGAGAATAAATTTTCTACCCTACAACGCCTTCTAATATTTCCTCTGTGAAAGGTATAAGAAAAGGATCAGTTACACATGCAACATTCAGTTCTATGTAATCCGCACAAATCCTAATCCCACCATATTTCTTTATACTGATTACCATGGGGCTACCCCACTCTGATTCCTTTAGGGGATTAATGATGTCAGTTTTCAACATTTTGTCAATTTCTTCCTTAACTTTTACGTGTAGGTTAGGGTTCATTCTGTAAGGTCTCTTCCTGATTGGGTGCGCATCTGTTCTTTAGCTTAATCTTCATCTCTCCTAATGACTCATGCACTCCTTTTAACTCATGGTAGCCCTTGGGGAATAGGTCCTAAAAATCACGTAGTAATTTAATAAATATTTCCACTTCAGAGTCAGATGAATAATCCCTAGTTATTACATCTTGAGGTTCTACAACCGTGTCAATTTTCACTTTTTTGGTCTTCATATGTGCATGGTAGGCACGCTCGTTGTGATACACACTATCCAAAACCTCATGCATACCTGCTAAATGATTGATATCCGTATTTCCTACTTCTTCACCATCCACTAGGTAGACCATCTTACCTTTTTCCTTCTCAAATAAAGCATGCTTAAGTAGTGTAGCATCTATCTCTTCTTTTGCGTCAAAAATGTGCTCCTGATTCTGCCTCACCAAGTAACTTCTAGAAGAGTTCCTCAAATTTTTCACTATCTCCCATAGTTAAGTGCTTTATAACCCTTACTTCCTCTTCCACCGGGGGTTTAGTAGAGAAGTAGTCAAAAGTCTAGATCATTCTTGCAATCAAACCCTGCCAATGTCCAGTCTCCATATGTAGCTCTGCATAAACATAACAAGTGCTTGAGCAACCTTGTAAAGTGGAATAAAACTTATGACCCCACAGGGATGGTGGTAAAGCTTCCTTCCCCTCTATCCAGAGCCTCTTACACTACAAAATGTGGAGCTAAATAGGTTGATTACCACAATATATGCCAATTTTAGTAGGTGTATTTCTCCTGAAAAATCAAGTAGTTAGGGAAACTCTAATTTCATTCCAGTCTATAAGATTATCCCTGTGAACCATCCTCCAACACGATGTTGTCCCATGTAAGGTAAATACTAACATATTTATTATTTCAACTTGATATGTCCACTACATCTCCATGGTGTGAAGGAATACTGTAGGGTCTCCTTCTCTAGTGTACTGAGGTACGGAGTTATTGCTTATCCTCCTAATACAATGATGTTTTCTCCTTTGCGAAAATGCACTCCTTACTTTGCGCCCAACCATCTCATCAGTTCCATGAGCCCAATTATCAAAAGAAATAATTGTGGTGTCAATAATAGACTGTGTATCTTCCCACTGAAGGATTCCCTCCTTATATAACTCAAGTACTTATGGGTCCCAGATGACACGTACATAAATAAAGTTATGATATACTTGACTCAAAGTTTCAACATAAGGCACATATTTCCCATCTATTAAAGAGATAATAACTCTTTCCTCCTTATTCTCAAAACTTGTTTATCCCTTGTTGAACCATAAATCACTATTATTTGTATAATACCAAGGGCAACCAAGTAGAGCTAGGAAGTTGTCTGATTTTGCAAGTACTAACACCTCAAAGTCCCCTGTGAACCTAGCCCCTTAGATAGTAATGGAAGTATCCTTCAAAACTCCGATGGGAGTAGCCTTAGTTCGATTAGCCATAAACAACACATTATAAGATGGTTGCAATGGAGGTCTCCCCATATGTACCCATGCATCTAAAGTAAGCACATTTAATTTTGCACCTGTGTTAATCAATATATTACTCAAGAGCCATCCATCCACAACAGCATTCAGAGTGATATCCCTTTCATAATCCAAGCTATGATGGGGAATATTAGTTCTAGGATATTCTCTCCTTTATCAATGTGTGTGCATGGAGTGTTCTCCTTTAGCCAATTTCCTAGCAATGGAATGATATTATCCTGACACAACATCTTGCATACCTCTCTCAAGTCATCAATATCTAATTGGACCATCTTTGCCGTTGTCTTCTATTCCATCTTTTGTGATTGCTCCTTTAAACATTGTATCTCACCTTGAAGATTTATGAGTACCTCCATGGTTTCTTGATAAACCTCATTTTTATGTGTGGGATCCGGGTAAATCACAAGCCAAGACCTCCTCCTTAGTGATGGTAGGCTTCTATTGTAATGCTTCTTTAGCATGTGGATCTTCAACGCGTGTAAGAATATTCATAGGTAATACCTCAGGTTATGGTGCCAACTTTGGTATCCACTAATTTTCCATGACGCATTGTATTCTAACCATATTTGTGCCCTTGTTCTCCTATTTATGTTGCTTGCTAATATTTTCATAAAAGTATGGGAATTCTTCGTAACTGTGATTCTTCCCACAGAAAGAAAAATTAATATTCCGAGGACATTCACACCTATAATGATCAGGAGATCTGCATGTAAATCACGTTCCATGAGGAAAATCACCTTGTCCACCACCATGGCCATTACCTATGAATCCACCATGCTAACCATGACCTTTACCACGTCCTCCTTCAAAGTTCCCTTCATTGTGATCATAACATGCTTGATTGTGATCCCAATCTTGGTGCTCACCTTTACCCTTAGAGTTATCTGATACTCCTTTCTGTCGCACACCGATATCTATAGCATCATGGATCTGGCCAATCAACTTGAAATCTTTTGTATCATGATTCATGGACTGAAAATTCTTACAATAGAAAGACACATTCTTCCTTATCTCACATTATAACAATGGGAAGTGGCTGACATCACGGTTTAAATGACATATCTCATAACATAGCAATAATGAATGTAATGATATGCGGGGAAAAATATCCTTAGTGTTCCCTTCCACTTCACAATTTGTACACCAAATTCTAGTGCACGTCTCATATTTTGAATTTTCCAATAATTTCTCAAACTGCTTTTTCATAGTTACAATTTGTGCTTCTAGGAATGAGCTTACTCCAGTGTCTATAATTCCAAATTTTATAGTGCGCAAAGTTTCTTAAAGTTCTTCATGTGGATCATTTTATGTCTTATGTGACAATTCCCTTTTAAAAGGTGTGATCAGACCTTCAACGAACCATTGTGCATGTTGACTTGCATGAATATCATAAGAAAGTTTAGACAAAAGTGTTTTGAAATGGGCATCATACTCCCTAACACTCTCAATAGTTCCCTTCTTAATATCCTTAAGCGTGCTTATAGTCTTCTGGTCGAACTCAGGGATATGAAAATCCTTAAGGAAAACATCCTTTAATGCTGCATAATCGATGTAAGTTTGATCAGGTTCAAAATTCTTGTATCAGCTCTGTGCACATCCCTATAATGTAGTAGTAAATTGATTGGCCTTGTGCTTAGAAGCTATAATCCCTTTTGCATGCCACAATATCTCACGCATGTGTACATGTTTAGAAGAATATTCTATTTCTCTATACTATGTAAGACAGAGAGAGATATCCATGCAAATGTTCTGGGGTTGGTATGGACCCTGCCCACCTGATCCAAAACCTCTTATGTTACCTCTGTCTCTAGAACCACTAGATCCACTAGAACTAGAACCACCTATCCCACCTTATCCTCCACCTGTAGCTAGAAGCGGGCCAGTGGACGTACTACCTTGTGTCCTAATAGTGGTACTAAACTAAACCCCCACAGTCTGCAAGTTGGTACTACTCCCAGAAGTGAGTCTAAAATTATGCACACTCAAATTCTCTACGGATGATGTGCCTGAAAAGGTACCTCTAAAAAACAAAGAAGAATTTTGTCCTATCATAGATGTACTTTCCACCTGACTTACTCCTTCTCTCCTACAACCTAAACTAGTGTGCTGACTACCAAATGTACTGGATACTATAAAAACAAGGGAAAGGGCTAGGTATCTAGGTAGATTCAGATGTGCACCCATGGCCAATGTCATATCTACTAGTGCAGTTCCACGTGAGGCCAAGGAGGGTTCCCTGTCATGCTTTCCAAAATGGTGGAGTTCCAGATGCTCTGGATCCATGCCTCCTGCGTGAGATTCAAATCCTTCATGAGATGTCTCTATCCTCAACGAAATCTACTCTGGAACATCACGTTGCTTCTCTATCTCCCTCTCGCACACCTCATTATACTTAAGCCACCTTTCTTCTCTCTTCCTCTCTACCGCTAGGTCTGCCATCTTTCACCAAAACTGTTCCTTCCCCCATACATGGTGGGGCTTAGCTAACCATCATTTTTTCTTCCAAGTTCAGGGTTACAATTAAGATTTTGATTGCCAATGGGATGCCTTACAAGTAAGTTTCCCTAGGATATCATAAAAATTGGAACTTAGCTACCTCTGGGAAAGAATAAGTGGAAATTGAGTACTCCAAAATATAGTTTTTCAAAACACCACAGAACCATATATCCAAAACATGTGTCCAAATTAGGTCAACATCATAAAGGGCCTGAAATTCTTCTTGCATCCAAAAAGTGGGCGATATCTCTAATTCCATTTAGAATCATAAGAAACCATCCACTCATACATTTCTACTACGAAGATAACAAAGAAGCTCTCATATAAACAATCATACATATTCTATTCCACCCATACACATGCGTCAAACCCAGATCCATTATTGAACCTCTGTGCGTATTCTTCTTCAAGATATTTTATCCACTCCTCAACAATCGCTAGGGTCAATAGATACGTCTTCATCGCCAACCATCCTGAAAACACTAAAAAAGATGACCTAATAAAGGAAGCATTGATTCATCCTAGAATCTACCACGAATAACCCAAGTGCGTTGGCACACACCCAGCCTGAGCTGAGTGCTCACCCGAAGCACAAAAAGGTACCAGGACCCTATTTAGGGTTACTTTCATAGGATGTTAGCATGTTGAAGATAAAGCATATTAAGACCCACAAATAACCATAAGAATTTCGAAGAGCATAACCAAATATAAATCTTAGATACTCATGTATTAAACCATAAGTATGATAAGATTAACCATGTAAGAACCAATTGTAGTCACGTTTAATACCATTATTCACCCAATAGACTTCATTATATTAAACACAATAAAACATGGAATCTTCTTACATTCCAAAGTATTACCATAGGTTATGCACACATAAAATCTGGCAACATAACTCTATAATAACTCATACACAATCTCTCTCTCTCTCTCTCTCTCTTAAACTACACAGTTAAATAAATATTTATAAGGGTGGGGACTTTCCCTTCACCACTTACGCACTTCCCAAAATATTTTGCATGATGAAAATAGCCAGGCACCTTTACAATACTATACACACATGCAAGTGCACTAATAATAGATCTCCTATAGTTAACTGGCAGTCGTAATCCTATTATTATCCCAAACTCATGCATGGAACTTAGTAGACACTCATCCTAAAATAGCATTTGTGTGTCACGTAAGTCTCCATCCCATTGTGTTCTCTACACGATATCTCCAAAAATATCCTGCATCCATAAAAATGGTTATCCTGAATCATCTTTTCCTGGCACGTGTTTCCTTCCCTATCCTTCCACACATTAAAATGTGATTTTTTCCTACACTCGAATCTTTTTTGTTTCTTATCCTTATAACAATATGTCCTCTCAAAAACACGCATATAGAATGAGTAGTTTTAGTCGTGGATAAAAGCACATGGATTAGTCGGTCTGTGCAGACTGAAGGTTACACAACCACCATGGTGGTTGCGTAATCACCGCTATATGTAGATTGGCCGTTACGTAACCACTGGGGATGTTACATAACTTTTGTGGAGGTTACTTAACTAAAGGGAAAATATCTAAGGAAAAGCAGAGAAAAGTGTTTGCAAAAGAAAGTAAAGCTAAGGAATCGAGACTTACAGAAGGATTAGTCACATAGGCATGTTGTAAACAAGGAAATGGGACTTGGAAATCATCATTTGTTCTGGAAATGGAATTAATCATCATAAGGGATTTTTTTCATTCCACCAATGTAGCACCATGCAATTTTGGGTGCGTACACTACCCTCACATTAAAAATTTTTAGTAGGCATAAGTGGTCATGAAATTTAATCCCTCTAGCTTTACTTGTAAAAGTGTATTATATATATATGGAGCCACATGATTATATACAATACTAGTGACCTCCTCGGTACCTAATAAAAAATCAATTTTATTCTTTATTAAAGGAAAAATAAAATAATTCAATAAATATACCTTAGTATGAAATATATGAAACCCTAAATAAAAACCCCATATCAATGTTCAATTAACATTACAAGAATTTCACACATTTAACACCAAATGAATAACCTATTCAAAAATTCCTTATTAGCCTTTCACAGGAACATTTGGATGATAATAATGATTAAGTTATAAACTAATATTAATTTTTTTATTAAAATTAGTTTTTAGTGGAAAAATAAAAAACAATAATTAGTATTAGTGTTTTATCTCATTTTAGAAAAGCCACTACTGTATACTAGAGTTAATGTTAAGATTTTACAAATTTGGTGTTAAATTATAAGAAGAAAATTTGACCACAAAAATATAATACCAATTTTGTATCATCTTAAAAATAAACACTATTATATTGTTGTAAAATTATATGATGATACCAAATTGGTTTTATATTTAAAAGAATAGAAATGGACAACAAAAAATTTGGCATCCTCATGTTAAATGTGTGAAATTATTGTTGTGATTCTTCTCACTTTCCATCGGTGTTCCAAATCTAACCTCATGGCCTATTTTCATCAGAAAAAGAAAATACTTCTCCTAACCTATTTGTGGAGTTGTATATATTGTTATATTCTTTGTTAGATAATGGGTAGTTTAGGTCTTCTTTTTGCTAAACAAGTTCTTTGTGCACTCTGCATATTTCACCTTGAAATATGTATGTTTTTTTTTTTTTTGTAAATAGTTTTTGTTGAGCCACTCTTAGGTAGTTATTAAATACAATGATTTTATATTTCCATACTATATGTAAGGATTCTAAGTTTCTAGGGCATTTTCCAAGAGGATGGGATACTAAAATATCTTCATGATCAATAGTTGGGTTGCTGACCTCTAATTTGAGTTTAAGGCTGCAAGAATTTTTATGTTTTCAAAATTTTGAAGTAGAAATTCATAGTCAAATTCAAGACAAAATACAAATAAAAGGTTTCAAACAATATTAGGGTAAATTTTCTAATTTTCAGGGAAAAGTTTCAAGTTATAGGCAGAATCTATACTTAATAGACCCAAAAGGCTTCTGATTAGTCCATCCAACATGCAAATGACCCCTGAGATTTTTCAGAAATGTTACTAAAATGAACACACACTCCATTTTTAGGAAAGTGATTTTAACTTAAAGACTTTATGGTTTTTAATGGAGTCATACAGGCATTTTTGGGGCACTCTTATGGTTTAAACTTATGAAAATATCAATACCCATTCTTTTTAGAGTTCATATAGGAAAAACCAAGAATAAATTACAATTTTGATGGTGTTCAACCCTCAAGATGTTTAAAAACATTCAAAACATTTGGTTTTTCATTTAAATGAGGTTTTCAAACTTAATGTAGCAAAGAAAGGATGTATGGAAACAAATGATATCTCCAAAACCTTTGGACTTAAAGCCATAAAACTGCTTTGGCGATGAATTAATGAAAAAGTATCAAAGGGGGACACATAGAGCTCATTGGCCTTCCCACTATAGGGAAAATTAACCAATTATTGTCAATCTTAATGTAAGAGGTTGTTAGAGCCACCTACCAATCACAATTTTTTTTTAAAAAGTACCCTTTAATAGAACATGATTTTTTTAATATGCATATTTTCTTTTACACATTTAAATTATGTGGAGAATATAACTTTAAGGGATTTAAAATAAGTACTTTTGACCACAAAGGAATTTAAGGTAACCCATTACTTCACAGTAAAATCACCTTTTATGGGTTATCTATGTGTCACATTTCATTGGTTAGTTTATTGATGTGACTTGATGTGATTTGCTTTATTGGCTAGTTTTTATTTAAATTTTAAGTTTAAAAGTGACATGTGCTAACTTTAGTTCAAAAAATATTGGTACTTTGTTTCACATATCTACTCACGGTCATTGGCCCATGCACAGTCATTTGCTCCTTTCCCCTAAACAAGGTGATTGAGACTTAACTACCATTTCATATTTTAGAATACTTTTTCTTGGGGATGACATGTGTCACTTATCAATTCTTAGGGTTCCTAAAAACTCTAAAATTTTGGTTAAAAGTATTGAAATATTATAGGGAACCGATAGACACCAAGTGGCATCAATCAACGAGGCAAAAAAGATTGTTAAAGCCTTGAACTTACTAGAGCCACAATGATAAAAAATGTCACTTGTTGACAATTTGCGGCCATCATTCTTCCCACATTCCTCAAAAGTTTTGGGACTTAACCCTCATTTCATGGTTTTTAGTGATTACGATGGATGTGTTATCCATTTTTGCACTCCCCCTACAAAATGGATTAACTTGAAGGTTTGTTCATTAATAGTTAATGGGGAGTAGTTTACAGGGTATCTCGCGGCAAGCTGGTGAGCTGTAGAGAGGGTTTGGAGCCATATTTATCTTAACACACGTCAACCACATGTCAACCATCTTCCTCTTTTCATGCCAAAATGTACTTTATTGTTACATGACAATGTCCTCCTTGACGCAAGTCAACATCATTTTTGACACACATCAACTGCATCCTCCTTGATGTGCGTCAACATCCTTTTTGATGCGCATCAACTACATCCTCCTTGATGCACGTCAACACCCTTGTTGATGCATGTCGACCACATCCTCCTTGACGTGCATCAGCCATTTCTTCTTGACGTGCATCACCGCTTTCCTCTTGACATGTGACAATGTACTTTTCTATCGAATGACAAATCCCTTCCTTTTTTCATGTTGTTCTATTAACCCATAGTTATTGCCTTCTTGTCATGCATCTGCATCACTTCCTGTTATGCATCAATAACCTTTTACCGATGCGTGTCATCCTCCCCTCGTTGTCATGTGACAACATTTCTTCTTGTCATGTGACAATTCATTCCATTGTTAGTGGTGAGTCTTCCCATTTTTTTGGGCGTCAATTGGTGGTTTTTGTCAGGCAACAACAAAGAGTTTTAGTACATCCAAGAATTAATGACACCGTACAAGGTATCTCAACAACTGGAATAAAGAGGTATGGCACCCATTTTCATCATGCAAGAACAGTACCATTGGAAAGTGAACTAGTATGGTTGCCCATACCTCTGTATGGGAAATTAATGAAAGATCTAAGTTCGTATCTCCTTTTCTCTATATATATGTAAGTTCCTCTTCAATCAAGGGGAGATTTTTTCAAAATTGTAAAGGAACTCTGCCAAATTATTCCAACAATTTTGTGAGTTGCAAGCCTCAAATTTATGGATTTTGTGAAGGATTCTTGCCTTGTGCCTATATTGTAATGGATTATGCATCATTATAAGGAATAAAATTATTGTTTTGTGGCTCTTCTTGTGCTACCTTGATTTATATTGCATTTCTTGTCAACTATTATATTTTGTAGGTCTATTGTGCATATTGTGTTCCTTTACATGGTTTAAATTTATTGTGCTCCATGAAATTAGAGGTTTAAATGTGTTTTGGGACTGTGGCAGTTTGTCTACCCTCTTCTTCCCTATTTTTACCCCCACTTTCACTCACAAGTAATCTCTCTAGTCTTGTTTTGGTGTTATCGCCTCTCTTAGTTTTGGATTTATATTTTATGTATTTCTCTCTCTTTGGTCCCTTGGAATTGATA
Organism: Taxus chinensis; assembly: GCA_019776745.2. NCBI lineage: Eukaryota > Viridiplantae > Streptophyta > Pinopsida > Cupressales > Taxaceae > Taxus > Taxus chinensis. The sequence continues at coordinate 722,701,108 of CM034151.1, read as the reverse complement.
GTTTAGGAGTAGGTTAGCATTATAATAGGTCAGGAACTAGCCTTCTTTGGAGGTTTATATCAATCGTAAGGGTCCCACACCTTGAGACAATCCCATGTTAGTCAAAAGTAGGGTTTTGTAATGTGAAAACCCTAGGGTGCTACTTTTCTAACATAACAAGATGCATGAGAAGTGACAAGCATCAGTTCCCTACATTGCCACATGTAGCAGGTCCTTTCCTTAAAGTTTTCCAATTTGTGGTACTCCAACCAAAGACAAATGAAAAGGGAGACATGTGATGTCAATTGACACTCATGAATTTTAGAAAATTTCCATAGGGTTTGATATGTCGAGGTTTGAATGAGATACACGTGGTGAATATTAAGTACATGTTCAATCACTAAAATGCACTTGTCATGAACCTAAATTCTACACTTTCACCTAGTGGAAATCTAAGATTGGGAATATCAATGGTGGCATGACATAGGATTATTTTTTCATTGATATCTTTTCACACAAAGCTCCATTTCACATGGTAATGGTGTCATTAAAAACGTAATTAAGAGGGATTCATTTTGAGATATAATTCAAAGGAAGAAATTAAGTTATTATGGATAATTTCATGATAGATTTTAGGGACATTTTTTAGCTGGGTTTCTCTATCAAATGGCACCTAGAATATTCTCACATGTTTTTTTATCTCTTCACTAGCAAATATGATTTTGAGATAGCATATTCTCTTCTTGGACCACCAAAATGAAAAATATTTAAGTGATTAATCTAGTAAAGAACAAGTTGTTTCAATGATCTCAACTTGAAACCATTCCTTTTTCAATAGATGGAAGCTCAATTTTCATTCCTCCTTGTGATCTCATAGGACTACCTTGATCATTTGTTAAAGAATGTTTTCTTTCATATCAAGGCATATTTCATTTTTATGGATCATCATGAGACCCAAAATATGCTTCGAAAATCATTTTAGGTGGATTCCTCACAATTGAGCATTTTTGAACATCTTTGAACATCCTTGAACATCTTTGAACATCCTTGAGCCTTCATGAACTTTCTACACATATTTCAATGAAAGGAAAGGAAATTTTTTAGCTTCTTAAACATATTCTTCATCTATTTATTCTCTCCTATTTTCTATCTTACTTCTTCTATAAATGTGAAATCATACACAATTGTAACAGGTTCCACTCCTTAGAAGTAGGGTTACCCTACTTTTTTGGGTGTTGAATATTCTTAAGTGACTTTTATATCTTAGTTGAATCTCTGTAAATGAAAGGAAACCTTAGATTGTGTTGATACCATATTGTGTATATCTTAGTGTCTAATGAAATTATGTTTATGGCTCATATATTCTGTTTTTCTTATTGTTAATTGTATTTTTACCTCTTTCTTATCTCTATAGTTTTAATGTGTGGAATTTACTTAGTTATTTCATAAATATGTCTAAAATAATTTGAGTGATTATATGATTTAGATGTAGGATTGGTTGTGGCCAATATATTACCTTTGGACGTACATTTTTTCCTCTTACTTGCTTATTCACATTAGGAAGGTGATCCACTTTCTCTTTAGTGCATGAATACATTTAAATTCATGTTTCTTTCATTCCCTTTCTCTAGAAATTAGTAGAATAGAGTAGAGTAGTGGTTAGCATTAGGGTATTTAGTGTAGGAAATCATCCTTCTTTGGAGGTGTTCCTTGAGGATCCAAGATTCTGACAGCTTTGGAGACAAGTGTTGATCTAATGGGTACATGATTTCAGTGACAAAACATCCATAATAGGATTTGATACAAAATGTTTTAAACTAAAATTAAAGTTCAAGTGATTAAATTTGACAATTACAAACAACAAGAGAGCGAGTATTTAGAGTGGGTGGTGTCTAGTGCTCCTCCTCCACTGCTTGATTTTTTCTCCTACCTCTCAAATTTTCCAATCTACAACTCAATGCTAGATTTTTATTTCGATGACACCTTCAACCTTACAATATGCTAACATGATTAGATGTTTGCGCAATAGGATTTGATACCAAATTTTTCAAACTAGAAATTAAGTGCAAGATATTAAATCTTATGGTTTTATTAATAAAAAAGAATTTTACACACACACACACACACACACACACACACACACACACACACACACACACACACACACAACACACACACACACACACACACACACAAAGTGATGGGCTTACACAACAGTTAAATCCCAACTCACAAGATAATATAATCCTAACAATGTAATTTATTATCCAAACTCTATTTATATAAATACTAAAATAAACAATTTGATTAGAATCTTGAGTCCTCAAATGGATGGACACGTATTACAAACATAAACATAAAATAAAACATGTAAAAGACTAAAAAACAATGACTTGACATGATAAAAACTTGGACAACATTGGACTTAACTTTTTTTCCCTAAAATATTTATGGGTGATGAAAGATAACAAGTGAACCTGGATGCTCCCACATTGGATAGGTTTCTACTAAAAAGATGACGACAACAAAGTGTAACATCTCAGTCAAATTAGTATTGGTTTGAAAGGTCTATTTATTTAGATAGCATATTGTTTATGACATTATTAAGATTTATGATAAGTTCACATGTTTTGTTTAGTTTTATTCAATTTTAACTCTCTCATATTTAAGGTTGCATGTGCTAATTTCATCCTCAACTACTTTATCAAAATTTCATATGTATAAAATTCATCATGCTAAGGAGTCTTCAAGTGAAAAATTATACTAGTTATATTATGCAATTTATGTGAGTTATTTGATATTATGACACTCATGTAAAGTTCCCAATTTAAAATGAAGGGTTTGACATGAACCTTGAAGATTTTCAAGCTCTAGAGAGGCTTTATGATTCACTATTTTCCATTACTTCTCAAATTTATTGTTCATAGATACATGTAACAGATTGCATGTTTGTTTTAGAGATATCTGACATGATCTAATTTATATGAAACTTCTTTTTTGATGTTTTATAATTATGCTACAATGAAATTTTTTTTTGATTATTGTGTTGCCTCTTACTTTGTGTCAAATATTTTTATATGTACAATATTACAAATTTCATGAAATATTACCACATCCTTATAATGATTGACCTACATTTTTTTATTTTGTATCATGTTTTTTCATTTTACTTCTCCAGTACCAACCTTGGTTGATCTTTAACCGTCAATTGTAACTATTTTCCTTTTTATTAGTTTCCTTCTTTGTTGTCAACTTTTTTTTATCTTCCTTCAATTTCAATGTCTTATCCCTCTTGGTTACTTTCTGAGTCTTTGAATGTCTAAGTATCTAAATAAAATTATAGTATGCTAGAAATATGTATTCACCATTCATTATATTACTAGTAGGATTAGCTAATACCTAATTCCAAAGTGGTTCTTTAATTTTCCAACTACATTAATATTAGTCTTCACCAAAAATGGAATTTAATGTTATTCTCCATTTTTTTGACATTTTTGAAATTATTAGACTAGGAAAATGGATCCTTTATTGACCTCGCCCATTTTCCTATTCGTTCCCATTTCATTAAAATTTTCATCTTGTACAAGTTAAGGAGTAATTTGTATGTCCAAATTATAGTTTGATATGCTCAACCCATGGAAGTTTTCAACCATTAATTTCATTCATTTTAAATTAAACTTGTAGCTGTGATAGTTTCAAGTTGGTGACACTCATGTATGCTTTTATGCTTTATAATTTCTTCTCAATTTGAAACTGAAATTTTCTTAGCTTGTTCTAAGAAATGTGAAACAAATAAAAAACTAATTTAATCAATCCTTCTTAACTTATCACTCTATATCCTTGTGTCCCTCTAAATAGTCCTCATGAGAACCTATTTTTCACTCTCATGTATATTAATTTCTATTCTACCGATCAAATGCATTATCTTCGATATGATCCACCATATCATGATTTTGTTCTTTATGTTTTTTTTTTTCTCATTTCTTCATGCATGCTTTATCTAAACATCTTATTCATGGAAAAAAAAAATGAATATTATCATAAAGAATCCACAATGTTTTGTTTCCTTCGTTATAGTATAATATTAAGTTGAAAATTTTTATTCGATCAATCTGACTTCATATCCCACCTTGATTCGTGAAGTTTTAGATTTTTTTTACACCCATATTGTTTCAGGTTTAGGAATCTCGATGCTTGAATATTTAGATGAATTTTATATTTTTTATTAAAATAAATTGAAAATTTAATATTCTCTAGGTTATCCACCTTAGGTATTAATTTGATGTTACATTTTTTAATGATAGCTTGTAGAGAATTGCTGTTTAAATATTCTTTGTAATCCTAAGAGAGATTTTACCCCACAAAATGCCACGTGTCTTTATAAATTTCACAAGGAAAACCAACAATTCCATGTGCTTTTTCATCAGCCATGCATTACTAATACATATGTAGATCATCAAGAGAGAGAGGGGAATCATATTGAATCCTTGCAATATGATAAATCTTTTAGGGATCAATATTAAGGCATTTTTAAAAAAAATTGTATTCTCCTCTATTACTTCTATGGATTGGAAGAACAATTTATAGTGCTCCACAAAATCCAATGAGATTTTTGGAAAAATAGTGAGTCAATTTTTGGCCATCTGTAAAGCTTTATCCTTCCCATGGGCTTTCTTAGATCGAATAGATTTGAAAATATCTTCAGAAGGCCTATATCATACTTTGAGCCCATGGAGTTGAACATGGATTTGCGCCCCTTTTACAACATATCTTTCATTGAGTTTGAATTTATTCCTAAGATTAGTAGTCATGGCTTGTAGTTAAAAATAAAAAATATTAGACTCCATAAGTGAGGAGGATCAATGAAATTATTTGTTCAAAGCACAATCCACCTGCTTGTGAACCCCAACCTCTTGTTTACCAAAGTGGTGAAGGAAAGCAACAATGTAGTTGATGAATTTGTTCCACCACTCAATTTAGTTAGCACCGTAAGGAGGATGTGGAGCTAAATTCCACACCATGGAAAAGAGCTAGATAGTTCATTCAAGAGTTTGTAAAGATTTTTTGAGATATATATATATATATATATATATAATTATGTGGAACTTTAAAGTTGGCTACAATTGACATCAATGGAACAATACTGATGTTATGCTCAAAAAGCACAATATCTTGTTAGTTGATTACTAGAAATTGTTTGTAACTATTAATGGTAAACATATATGTTTCTCAAAGAGAATCCCACAGTAAAATCTTTTAATGACATTGTCAACATCATCTCACAAATTGGACCAAATGAGCCAATATTGGAGAGTAAAAGTTCAACACTAATATAAGGGGTTTTTCAAACCCAAATGGTTTTAAAATTAATACCATGTTTCACACTCACAAATGTACCACCAAATGGGAAGAACACCTTATTTATCTTTTGAATGCTCAATTGTATAAAAATCACCACATACCAGCCATAAGCCCATTAGTAGATTATTTTCTAACCAATTCCATAACTCCATTATTTGATGACCATCATTAGAGAAAAAAATATTATGCTAGCACACTGAGAATCCATTAATATCTAGTGCTACACATACAACCCAATTTGAAGGATTCACTCCGAAAGTAATAACTAAAGGGGAAAATCTTGGGAATATGGAAATACTAACACCACCTGGGTAAGTGCACAAAGTTAGGGGGCTAAAAAGTGGACAAATACCCAAAAACAGATGAAACACGTACTCGTTTTCCTAAAACATGCTTGAGTTTCAATTTTTTTGGCTTGGTAATCATTGAAACTATAACGCGTACGTGTTTCAAAGAAGGAAAAATGTGTACACATTATATCATGTACGCATTTTGAGTAGTATGGACCATGTATATGTCTTTGGGTGTCTTATACTTACAAAAATAAATGTTCAAGTATAAGATTTCTTTTATTATACTTTAAATTTATTTTAGTAAATATAAGAAATTAGGGTCATTATGCACCTTATGGAAGTGGTCCTATAGCTCCAACAGTTATAATCTAGAAGATAGATTTTCAAAATCTAATCTGGTCAGTACTTAACTCTTTTTCAAAATTTCAGCAAATGACGTAAAAATTTTAGGGCATATATATTGTAGTCGATCTTTTTCTTGGGAAAGAATATAGTCATTTTTTAGGTTTATTGACATTCTAAAATGGATTTTGGCCCTAACACTGCTTGAATTGGTACTAATTTTTAAATTTTGTCCATAATTCACTTTAGTGACTATGAATTAACTCTATGATGTTTTTCTACTTCTTAGTAGAAAGAGATCCTCACTTTGTATATAGAGGATTGTTCCCACAATGGGATTCCTGTCCTATGGCCAAAATGAGGTGATTGTAATGTACCTCCTCCTTAAGGTTTGATAACAGTAATAGGTGTTGAATGAGTTGTTACGAATAGTACCAAGTGAATTACATCAAGTGAACTCAGATTATTGCTCATTCTTAGAAACATGGTGCTCCATATAAAAATCATCCCCTCACCTTTCCTAGCTCTAAAAGCATCCTTTCATGGAATAAAATTCATGATTCTCATGCATGTTTTTTCTTAGATGTTTCATATGGAGAAAAATGATGCCTTAATACTTCACAAATAATGGTCCTTAATAACTTGGTGACATGAATATCTCATTTTAGCTTGTTCTGAAGGATGTTCAATTAAATACAGAATGGACAAAAAAGCCTTTTTAGGCCTTCAAAAGGAAGTAGTCTCTCATCAAAACTAAATGAGTTGATCGATCACCTTAAACACTATTCCCTACACACTAAAACACGTTGAATGCTATTTATAGGACTTTCCTTTGGGTGAGGGTTTATGATTTAGGGTTTAGGGTTTAGGAATCAAGTTTTATACTTTAGGGTTTAAGGTTTAGTGTTTAAGGATCATAGTTTAGATTTTGGGGTTTTGGGTTTAGGGCTAAGGGCTTAGGGTTCATGGTTTAGGGTTTATGGTTTAGGGTTGGAGTTTATGATTTATGGTTTAGGGTTAATGGTTGAGGGTTTAGGGTTTAGGGATCAAGGTTCAAGGTTTAGGGTTTTTGGGTCAAGATTGAGGGTTTAGGGTTTATGGCTCAAGGTTAGGGGTTTAGGGATCAGGGTTAAGGGTTTAGGCTTTAGGGTTGAGAGTTGAGGGTTCAGGGTTTAGGGTTAAGGGTTTATTTTTGAGGTTTTAAGGTTTAGAGTTTTGGCTAAGGATTATGGCTTAGGGCCTAGGTTTTAGAGCTTAGGTTTTAGGGTTTAGGGTTTAGGGGTCAAGGTTTAGGTTATAGGGTTTAGGGTTTACGGTTTAGGATTTAGGGCTTAGAGTATGGGGTTTAGGGCTTAGGGTTTATAGTATAGGGTTTACGATTTATGGATCATGGTTTAAGGTTTAGGGTTGAGGATTTAGGGTTTATAATTTAAGGTTTAGGAGTTAGGGTTTAAGGTTTAAAGGTTAGGGTTCAGGGTTTAGGCAAAAGGGTTTAGGGATAAGGGTTGAGGGTTTAAGGTTTAGAGTTTAGGGTTCAGGGTTTATGGCTCAGGGTTTAGTTTTTAGAATTTAGGGTTTATGTTTGAGGGTTCAAGGTTTAGTGTTTTGTATTAAGTCTTATGGATTAGGGCCTAGGGTTTAGGGCTTAGGGTCTAGGGCTCAAGGTGTAGGGTTTAGCGGTCATGGTTTAAGTTTTAGGGTTTAGGGTTTAGGGTTTAATATTTAGGGATTAGAGTTTAGGGTTTAAGGCTTAGGGTTTATGGTATAACATTTAGGGTTAATGGCTCAGGGTTAAAGATTTAGGGTTGATGATTTAGAGATTATGGTTTAGGGTTTAGGATTTAGGGTTTAAGGTTTATAGTTGAGGATTCAGTGTTTATGGTTTAGGGTTTTAGGAGTTAAGGTTTAAGGTTTAAAGGTTAGGGTTCAGGTTTTAGGGAAAATGGTTTAGGGTTTAGGGTTTAGTGTTTAGGGTTTAGGGTTGAGGGTTTATGTTTGAGGGTTCAAGGTTTAGGGTTTTGGCTTAGGGCTTATGGCTTAGGGCCTAGGGTTCAGGGCTTAGGGTTTAGGGTTTAGGGATTAAGGTTTAGGGTTTAGGGGTCATGTTTTAGGTTTTGGGGTTCAGGGTTTACGATTTAGGGTTTATGATATAGGGTTTAGGGTTTAGGGCTCAGGGTTTAGTGTTTAGGGTTGAGGATTTAGGGTTTACGGTTTAGGGTTTAGGAGTTTCGGTTTAAGGTTTAGGGTTGAGGATTTAGGATTTACAGTTTAGGGTTTTGGTGTTAGGGTTTAAGGTATAAGGGTCAGGGTTCATGTTTTAGGGAAAATTGTTGAGGGTTTAGGGTTTAGGGATCAGAGTTAAGGGTTTGGGGTTTAGGGTTTAGAGTTGAAGGTTTAGGGTTTAGGGTTTAGGATTGAGGGTTTATGTTTGAGGGTTCAAGGTTTAGGGTTTTGGCTTAGGGATTATGGCTTAGGGCCTAGGTTTCAGGGCTTAGGTTTTAGGGTTTAGGGAATAAGGTTTAGGTTTTAGGGTTTAGGGTTTAGGATTTAGGGCTTAGATTTTAGGGTTTAGGGCTTAGGGTTTATAGTATAGGGTTTAGGGTTTATGACTTAGAGTGTAAGGTTTAGGGTTTATGATTTAGGGTATACAATTTTGGGTTCAGGAGTTAGGGTTTAAGGTTTAGGGTTGAGGATTTAGGGTTTATGGTTTAAGGTTAAGGAGTTAGGGTTTAAGGTTTAACGGTCATGTTTAGGGTTTAGGGAAAAGGGTTTAGGGTTTAGGGCAAAGGGATAGGGGTTGAGGGTTTAGGGTTTAGGGTTGAGAGTTGATATTTTAGCGTTTAGGGCTCGGGGTTTAGTTTTTAGAGTTTAGGGTTGAGGGTTTATGTTTGAGGCTTCAAGGTTTAGGGTTTTGGATTAGGTCTTATGGCTTAGGGCCTAGGGTTTAAGGCTTAGGGTTTAGGATTTAAGGCTCAAGGTGTAGGGTTTAGGGGTCAGGGTTTAGGTGTTATGGTTTAGGGTTTAAGATTTAGGGCTTAAATTTTAAGTTTTAAAGCTTAGGGTTTATGGTATAGAGTTTAAGGTTTATGTCTCAGGGTTTAAGGTTTATGGTTAAGGATTTATGTTTTATGGTTTATGGTTTAGGAGTTCGGGTTTAAGGTTTAATGTTGAGGATTTAGTGTTTATGGTTTAGGGTTTAAGAGTTAAGGTTGAATGTTTAAATGTCAAGGTTTAGGTTTTAGGGAAAAGGGTTCAAGGTTTAGGGTTTAGGGATCAGGGTTGAGGGTTTAGGGTTTAGAGTTGAGAGTTGAGGGTTTAGGTTTTATGGCTCAGGGTTTAGTTTTTAGGGTTTAGGGTTGAGGGTTTATGTTTGAGGGTTCAAGGTTTAGGGTTTTGGATTAGGGCTTATGGCGTATGGCCTAGGGTTCAGGGCTTAGGGTTTAGGGTTTAGGGATTAAGGTTTAGGGTTAAGGGGTCATGGTTTATGTTTTACGGTTTAGGGTTTAGGATTTAGGGCTTAGATTTAAGGGGTTTATGGCTTAGGGTTTATGGTATAGGGTTTAGGGTTTAGGGCTCAAGGTTTAAGGTTTAGGGTTGAGGATTTAGGGTTTACGGTTTACGGTTTAGGATTTAGGGTTTAAGGTTTAGAGTTGAGGATTTAGGCTTTACGGTTTGGGGTTTTGGAGTTAGGGTTTAAGGTTTAAAGGTCAGGGTTCAAGTTTTAGGGAAAATGGTTGAGGGTTTAGGATTTAGGGATCAAGGTTGAGGGTTTAGGGTTTAGTGTTAAGAGTTAAAGGTTCAAGGTTTAGGGCTAAGGGTTTAGTTTTTAGGGTTTAGGGTTGAGGGTTTATGTTTGAGGGTTCAAGGTTTAGGTTTTTTGATTAGGGATTATGGCTTAGAGCCTAAGGTTTAGGGATTAGGGTTTAGGGTTTAGGGATCAAGGTTCAGGGTTTAGGGGTCAGTGTTTATGTTTAAGGGTTTAGGGTTTAGGGTTTAGGATTTAGTGCTTAGATTTTATGTTTTAGGGCTTAGGGTTTATGGTATAGGATTTAGGGTTTAGGGCTCAGGGTTTAACATTTAGGGTTGAGAATTTAGGGTTTAGGGTTTAGGGTTTAAGAGATAGGGTTTAAGGTTTAAAGGTTACGGTTTAGGGTTTAGGGAAGAGGGTTCAGGGTATATGTTTTAAGGCTCAAGGTTTTGGGGTTATGGTTTAGGGTTAAAGATTTAAGGCTCATGGATTAGGCTCATAAATTCAGTCACAGTAATGTTCTATGTCTTACCTGTTCTTATAAGTATTGTCAAAGAGTATTCAACTAAAAAAGGTTCATCTAGTTTGTGGGTAGAACATTCAAGGGAGTCATCACAATTTGATTTATTTCATCTACTGATATTTTAAACGAGGGAAATGCCCATTCTATGTGAACTATTTCACTCACTGTAATGTTTTGTGTCTTACCCATTTTTATTAGCATTGACAGAAAGTATTCAACTGAAAAAAGGTTCATTGACTTCGTAAGAACAAAACTCAAAGATATTCATAAAAATTTAATGTCTTTCACCTGTTGATATTTTGAAGGAGGGAAATGCCCACCAAGCTCATCAACAAGGTAGTTGTAAAAGCAGACTTAATGATGGTCCTAGGCACAAGACTATGAAATATGGTCCTAAGATATTCAAAAAATTAACTCACTCATGAGACCTACTGGAAATATATGAGGTTTAGGGGTTAGAGATTAGGGTTATGGATTTAGTTTTTAGGGTTTATGGTTTAGGGCTCATGGATCAGGGTTCAAGGTTTAGGATTAAGCGTTTAGGGTTTAGGGTTCATGTTTTAGTGTTCAGAGTTTAAGGTTTATTATTTTTGTTTTAGAGTTTAGAATTTAGGTCTCAGGGTTAAGGGTTGAGGGTGAAGGGTTTAGGTCACAGAGTTCAGGGTTTAGGGTTTAGTCTTTAGGGCTTAGGGTTTAGGGTTTAGGGCTTAGGGTTTATGATTTAGTGCTTGGGGTTTAGAGTTTAGGGATTAGGGTGTAGGGGTTTAGGGTTTATGATTTAGTTTTTAGGGTTATGGTTTAGGGTTTAGGGACCTTTAGGATTTAACATTTAGGCCTTAAGGTTTAGGGTGTACGGTTTAGGGCTCAGGGATCAGGTTTTAGGGTTAAGGGGTTAGTGTGCATGGTTTAGGGTTTATTATTAGAGTTCAGGGTTCAGAGTTATGGGTTTAAGGTTTAGGGGTTAGTTACAGGTTTAAGGATTAGGGGTTAGAGCTGAGGGCTCTAGATTTAGGGTTTAGGGATCAAGGTTTAAGGTTTAGGGTTTAGAGATCAAGGATTAGGGTGTAGGGTTTAAGGCTTAAGGTTTAGGGTTTATGGTTTAGGTATTAGGGTTTAGGGTTTAGGGTTTATGGTTCATGGTTTATGTCTTAAGGTTCAGGGTTCACAGTTACTGGTTTAAGATTTGGGGGTTAGAGGTCAGGTCTCTAGATTTAGTATTTAGGGTTTAGGGCTTAGGGCTCACAGTTTAGGGCCTAGGGTCATAGGTTTAGGGTTTAGGGTTTAGGTTTTAGGTTTTAGGATTTATTATTTTGGTTGTAGGGTTTAGGGTTTAGGTATCATGGTTAAGGGTTAAGGGTTTAGGTCATAGATTTCAGGGTTTAGGGTTTAGTGTTTAGGATTTAGGGCTTATGGTTTAGGGTTTAGGGCTCAGGATTTAGGGTTTAGGATTCAATAAACTTAGGGTATAGGGTTTAGATCTTAGGATTTATTTTTCAGGGTTTAGAGTTTATGGTTTAACATTTAAGGCTCACAGTTCATGGTTTAAGGTTTAGGGTTTAGGATTCAGGGCTTAAGGCTCAAGGTTTATGGTTTATGGCTCATGGGTAAGGGTTGAATATTTAAGGATTAGGGTTTAGAGCTTAATATTTAGGGTTTAAGGTTTATGGTTTAGGTTTTAGGGTTTAGGGATCATGGTTTAGGGTTTATGGTTTAGGTTTAGGGCCTCAAGTATAGGGTTCAAGGTTTAGGGTTTAGGGTTTCGATTGTAGAATTTAAATGCTAAAATATTTAGGCACAATGCTAAAAGCCTGAAAATTACCTATGTACTAACCAAATTATACTATTAAATACTATCTCCTAAACTGTGACTAATGGAGCTGTGAGACTAGTTCCATAAGGTGCAGAGTGACCCTAATTTCTTATATTTACATAAATAAATATAAAGTATAAGTTTTTCATTTATTATTAGTTATATTTCATTTATTAGTATTTCTTATACTTAAACATTTATTTTTCTAAATAGAAGCATGTCAAAAACATATACAATGTTCTTACTATACAGAACGCATATGCGTTCTATATAGTAATAACATTGTATTTCTTACGATATAGAATGTGTACACGTTATAGCACGTATACGTTATAACGCGTACGTGTTTTGTGTTTTATCTTTTTCTAATCCATGCCTTAAGGTTTGGGATCCGGTTTGGATCCCCAACCCTAAGGCATGGACCTACACAAACACAAAAAACAACATATTTTTGCAAGAAAATATAAAAATGCCACTTCCTCTATGATAAATAAAAATAAAACAATCGATCCATTTAAAAAACATTATACCACGACGTAGAGCAAAATTTCTTCTTTCTAAAAATATAATTTTTCAAATTTTCTAACTAATATAAGGTTTCCATATTATTTATTTTCTAATAATGCCTTTTTATATCTTTTTTTTAAAGTTTAAATATGTCTATCTTTCGTCATGTATCTTTTGTTTGGGTCATCAAAATTGAAAAAAAAATATACTAACACAAACTAGGCATAATTCTATACATATTAAAAAAAAACTAATTTTAGATATTTTTTGAGGTAGTTAGGGGGGGGGGGACATGGTCGAAGCTCTGTTATTTTTGAATACATAAAATTTGTGTACTAGAAAAATCACAAATAAAAAAATACTCATTAAAGAAATAAAAAAAAATTCTAGCACAAACTAGATGCTCTTAGCTATATTTCTACCAAAGAGTTTTCAAAAATACTCAATGGTGCTCAAAAAATGGTGGGTGGCACAAAATTCACTCTATTATATTTTTTAACAAAAATAGGAGCACCTATTGGTATTTTAGTTTTTTAACCCACTTAAACTTATCCGTTTTCAATAAAATTTAGTAGCTTAGAAACTAGACCCAAAATTCTATGATTCATATTCCTAAAACATCTTCCAAAGTCTATTTCGAAAAACTCATACAAGTTGATTTTTTTTATTTTTCAGAAAAATGCGTCCACTTAAGACCCCCTTTTGGCCCCCCAACTTGGTGCACTTACCCACCTCATCCTTCATCCATCAAAGTGTGGAAATGCATGAAATATGAAATTATTCATTTCAAAGTGGTTTGGAGAAAAAAAACATGTAATCTTAATTTCCTACAAACAAATCACATCAATATTTCCAACCTTCTAATAAGCAGAACACACAAATAGTTTACATGAGGAAATTCATCCATAGTAAGTTCCCCTTGACCATCCTGAAAGTTTGTCTCAAAGTCAAGTAAAGAAAAACTATTAGATAAAAATGAAAAATCATTGATGAAAATGGAGTGGTGTTTAACCTTGTTATCTATTGTAGGTGACTTGTAACCTTCATGTGGTGGACTTTGAGAGCATCGAATGGGTTGAAAAATCATTGCTAGTCCTGGCCTTACTAAAAATATGTTGTGGACTAGCAATTTTGCTTTGATTGGGAGGGTATTAGACATTGGGAATTGACATGGATGTGTTTAAGGTATTGTCGAGTAAATGCAACATAAACGAGGTTTGAACATTAGACAAAAAGTTGTCAACATGAATGATTTTTTTTCGTAGAGAGGTCTTTTTGTTAACCACTAGTCCATCCATCAAATTTGAAGTGAATATTGGATTTTCACTCTATGATGGACCCTTAGTTGGCTTTGAGTGTCCTAAAAGGGGATAATGACGAATGTGGTGGCTGGGGGCTTAATATCTAAAACAAGTATTTGACAGGGTAAAGTATGTATCCTTTTGGAAGAAGTGGTCGGATCCCACTTGGATATCGATATGTTCTTTCAAATCCTTAGAGCAGATCCTTTTGTTTGGTTGAGCATAGTACAATTGGTCCACTTCCTGAAAAATAAACTGGTTGATAGGTTTCACAATCTCTAATATAAAAAACATAGGATAAACTAGAAGGCTTGGGAGCATGACCCAAATAAGAATTTTTAGGGAAACTTAGTCAGAGACATTAAAACCTTGAGTCCAAGGAGAGAGCAAAGGGAGTGTACTTTGTAAAAACCAACGGTTCAATTTAACAATCAAAGCTTTGACTTGCGAAGGCTCTTTGAAAAAAACAAGGCAAAAAACTTTGATAAGATACGTGATACCTGAGACATACACACCATTGGATTCCCAATAGTGTTTAATTCAAGTATGTATGAATCTTTGAGAGAGAATACAACAAACAAACAAAGAAACTAAATATTTATTTTGATACCATCTCATAACTTGTCCAAGTGTTTCAACATTTAACAGAACATCATGAACATAGTCAAAGTCATTATCCAATCATACATTTTGGCCACAAATTTCCTTGTGCATTTGGGAGCCATCCTTGCTACCTTTAACGAAAAAAGTTGCAAATTTAAAGTGCCATATAAATAAGCTCTAAACCTCATGGGAAAATAAATATTTAACTTTACTATGACAGGATTTAGAAAGTCTCACAAAACCAGTATGGACTCTTAGAAATGATTGACAACAATGCAGACACGAATGATAACATGCAACATTTACATTATTTTTCAGGTTTAGGAATGTCAATTCTTGAAAAATTAGATCATTTCTAGTTTTCTACTAAAATAAATTGATAATTTTATAAAATCTATTAAGGATTTTGTAATTTTGTGATACATAGAGGAGATTGAATGAAGCCATTCTTATTCTCCCTTTACAATAAGATTCTATGTAATTAAATCTTTACCATTGTCCTTGAGGCATATGTCATCTCAACAGAACTGTAATGTGGTAGTTTTCCAAGATTGCCATGAATTTTTTATGTATTGTTGATTCCATTGTTATGATATATGCTAGATGTGGAAGCCTAGTGGGTACATGCAAAGTGATTGGGAAAATGTCACAGAGAAATTTAGTATAATGGAATCCTCTGGTTTTAAGGTATGTTCAAAGTGGGCATGGAATGAAATCCTATAAATTATGTTGTCGAAACAGAGTGGAAGCTATGAATATTGATGCCTTAATCTTTAGGAATAGCCTAGAATAGCTAGTACAAGGCATGCAGGTTAAGTAATTTTTTTTTCCAAAAATGGATTAGCCTCACACAACACTGGAATGCATCCTAAGCATTGTGTATGCTAGATGTGGGAATCAAAATAATTAAACATAAATGTCGATCCAGATGTGATATTATGGAGTATAATTAATACATTATACAACCGCATTGTATTAAAATAAAGAACAAGGTGGATACAATCTTCATAAGGATGTCAAAGTGCTGACATCGATATATGAAAATATTATAAGATGTTGGAGTTGCAAGTTTCCTACAAAACATAGATGCAAAATGTGAAAGCATACACATAGCAAGTGAATTTTATGAAAAAAATTCTCCCAAAGAGATGTGATTTCATGGAAGACAATGATTACAGGATATACACAAAAATAGGTTTGATGAAAAACCTTGGAAATTTTAAGCAAATGCAATTAGCATGTGTAAAATAAAACCTGATAACCTTTTCCAACACCCTACCAGTCTTTGCCAAAATGGGAGCTTTGGAATAGGGTGTGGGTATCCATAAAAGTATATTTGAAATGCACTTGAATTTTTTGAAAAAATGCCTCAAAAATATGATCTCATGGACTAATATGATTGCAGGATATACCCAAAATGGGTTTTCTTACAAAACCTTACAAACTTTTAAACAAATGCAAGTGATAGGTACATTTCCAAAAAATGCAACCATAACTAGCATCCTCCTAGCCCATCGCAAAATGGGAGCCTTAGAAATAGGGCATGGGTATCTATCATAATATGATCAGAAGCATATTTTGTGAGATGTCGTAATTGTAATTTCCTTGGTAGACGTGCATTCATATTGGGGAAGCATACACACAACACAAGAACTACTTGACAAAGTGTCACAAAAATTTGAATTCATGGACTGTAATGATTGCAACATATGCAAGATCCTGTATAAAGGCCATATGGTAATTGTTGTTCCATTTACCTTATATATTATTCAAAAAATTTATATTTTGATCATTGAACCAAACTTATGATAAATAAATCCTTACCAATCTAGTAAAAGTTCAGTGTATAATTTTTTTTTTATAAGTACAAATCAAATTCCTTTCAAGAAATTCCCACAAAAATATATAATATGTGTACTGTTAGAACTCACAAATGAGTTTCTTGGATGGTTGCTTTTCACAAAATAGTATGAAGATAATGTAGCATTGCATAGTCTCAAGTTTCAACGACTAGACCGAATTACAAACACTCTAGTACAAGAGGTGAAGGGCACTCAAGGTAGCTAGGAGAGATAAAATTTGAAAAACATTTGTAGTTGAATACCATTCAGCCAATCCAATTTGACTTTTCTGAAAAGGATGTTTTTGATTCACAAATGCCTTAGTCTAGTATAGACCATCTTAAGAACCCAAGCAAACCACTCATGAGGGTTACAGCTTGAGTCTTCCTTCCAAGTTAAGAAATAACCAATGTCTATGAATTTTTCAACATTTCTTCTCGATTGAAGCAAGTTAAGGTTGGATTATTATCACTTACAGTTGGTAGTCTCAGAATGACATATATTTCATGAGTGTTTTTTTTTGCATTCTTGGATCCACGTCTGATTAGAACTCATAAATACATAAATATTTATTATTTAACAAATGGAAGCATAACATTTTGCACAAATGAGTGTTTTTTGGTTAGTAGAAGTACTTATCTTTAAAGGAAAAGGGTGTCAAGTCAATCCAAGAGGAAATTCAACTATTGATTCTTATTAGACATTTGGTGAAGAACAATGAATCTTAGTACCAAGTTTCTATGGAAAACTACAGAGAACCATGAATTGTCTTCTTCAATCTATTTGTAATTTCCTAGATTTAAAGGTAGAAAGGATTACTTCTCTAATCCATTTTATGGTAATGATGTTTATGAAATATTGTCACCATATTAGTTATCTAGGTCACAATCATAATTAACAGGTATTTTTAAGGTGGTGTTGTGCTATCTGCTGCAGCATGCTATTCGCGGTTTTATGTTGTAGGTTATTGCCACGGTTGGATTGGGAATTTACCTTCAAAATGTATTTCTACGGAAAATATGATTTTACATCAGTTCAACAATTGTGATTTTATTATTTTATATCAATCTAAAGGTTAAGGTTTCCTTCACTATCATACCCATATGCAGAGGTGTAGGACTTAATCCATATTAAGAACCCAATCCAATTTCTTATGAAGGTTACATCTTGAGTGTCCGCATTGCAAGTAAACATGTAACCAATTCCTGTGCATGTGGCAACATTGCTTCTCTATTGAGGCTAGTTAAGATTGGATTGTAAAACATACAACTGGTAGTATCAGACTTACACATACACACACACACACACATTTCCCTAGATATTTTTATCTTTCCTTGTTCCACATCTGATTAGAACTTAGAGATGCATAAATATTTATCAAATGGAAGCATAATCTTGCATAAAAACAGGTTTTTGGGTGATTAGTACTTCTCTTAGAAGGAAAAGGGTGTCAATTTATTCCAAGAGGGCATTCTACTCATGATTTCTATTAGAAAATTTGTGAAGTATAATAAATTTGAGTATCATGTTTTATTGCAAAACTTGAAAAGCACTATAAATTTTCTTCTACAATATATCTGTAATTACTGTTTGTTAAGGGTACTGAGTAGTAATTCTCTAATAGATCTTATCATAGTGATGTTTATGGCATATTATCGTCCTAGTTGCTGGCTTTTCCACATTGAAATTTAATGGGTATTTTAATAGGTTTTGTTCTACTATATGTTGTAGCATATTGTTTGTGACTTAATTTTGTAGGTTATTTCAAAGGTTGGATTTGGCATTTACCTGTAAAATGTGTTTCTACAGAAAAGATGATTTTACATCAGTCCAAAAACTATGATTTCCTTATTTTATAGCAATCTAAAAATTATTATTTCCTTCATCATACCCATATCTAGGTTGCTTCTTTAAAATTAGGGATAAACAACATATATGATGAATCTGTAAACCAATGTTCTCTTGAGATAAAAGAAAAAATGAATAAACAAACTATAAGAGCAGAAAAAAAATCTTAAAGGAAGCAATACTTATCTTATAATAACTGATTCTTCGTTCATTGATGAAGTACATGAGCTATTAGTATTAGCTAAACTGGTCCTTTAGTCATCAATTTCCTTTAAGGTAGAGATCCTCTACCAATAGATTCGAAGTTTCCTCCATGGAATGTTAACCTTATAAAACTAGGAAATACAAAATGCCAACTTAACTTACCTCCCTTCGAGTCATAAAATCACATGGATATAGATGCTCATCACAAAATGAAGTAACTTTTTGACTCAATTTTACTAATACATCATCTAATATGGCCGAACAATGAAGTTGAAATCAAGTTATCTAAAATTTGTGTGTAAAACCCACAAATTTGACGTTTAAAACCCCATCAATTATTTATTAGGGAAAAACTTGAGAAATTTTTGTTTTGTTTATAAGGTTGTAAGGGCAAAACATTAGTCATGATTTAATTAATTCTTGATTAAAATTTCTACACAATTTTAAATTAGTCGGAATTAAATTAACAACTAATTATTGTTAATTTATTCCCCAATTAGTATTAATATTATAGTTTAATTATTCTTACTCATTTCCATTACTTCATTCAAATATTTTCTATTTTAATTCCTGTTGGGCCCTATTTTAGCTACCAATTCTTAGAGGCACGTAAGTGTGTGCGGAACCAATGAATTGCGGAAGTCAAGGAGTGTAAGGCAGGGTTCAAAAAGGGTTCTTGGAGAACCTAGGATGCACGTCAATAAAGTACAATTTAGGACTTAGCCATTTTTGACCTGTTAGACAGAACACATGAAGAACGTGTTCCGTTTGGATAAGGTTCCAACTTGGCAGCAGGGGGTCCTGGAAAGAATATACCTTGCGATAGGAAGATCCAAAAAGCTAATCATGACATGGAGAGGCATTGTCAACACTAAAATTTTCCTCCTTAATATCTATTTCATTAATGTATGTATTAGGAATAGGATGTTGTTAAGTATAATTAGTAGTAACATCCGATAGAAGATAACGACATTGCTGGTACGATGCCACCAATATTGTAATAGTCAAAGTATAATAGGAATGTTGTGATAAAAAGTAAATATGTGTTGTAAGTAGTTCGGCCATGTTAAAATGTCAAAGTTAGGGTAAGTAGAGAAGTAGGGTCTACATGATTAGGAATTAGGAATATTATATTAGTAATAAGGACAAGGAGTGAGGTCATAAATATTTTGTGTATTTTCTTTGTAAAAATTCTAAAATGTGGAACCCATGTGATATGATAAGGTTTATCTTATCTTAAAAGATAAGCTTACATGTAAAGATGAGAGTTAAGGTTTGGAATATGATTCGTTAGAGTAGATTTCTTATCCTATCTTAGAGATAAGGTGGATGAGCTTGAAAGTTCTATAAATAGAGAGGCCACCCCCCTCATTGAGCATATAAGGAAGTAGTGAGAAATATTGTATGAGTAAGTGTGTAAAGGAAGCCATCATTTAGAAGGTGTGTTAAAGAAGCCATTAAGAGGTGTAATTGTGAAGTTTCTCCCATAGTTATTGTTGGAAGGCAAGTGAAGTCAATAACACTTGAAGTACCTCATGGGTGAGATTGTAACATTTTCATGTTGATATTATAATTTACACTTATATTTCATATTTGTCATCGTTCATTTGTATCATAGTCTATGGTATTCTTGTGTTATGTTTGTTGTTGTGTTTCCAGACTACATCCACCAAACTAAAAGCTATGCATTAGTAAATAATCATAGCACGAAGAGTTCCCGGTGGAGAATTATCATAGTGCCAGATTAGTGATGAGATTTTGGTTCCATTACCAAGACCATTCCTCATTAGTGGATTTTCTGGAGAGATATACCCACTTAGTCAGAAATAATTTGGAGGGTAACCTTGTTTTTACTGTGCATAGTAGTTACCATGGTAAAGTCATTTTTTACTGTAAATAGTATTTACTACAGTAACTTCACTTTTTACCGTGAATAGTGTTTACCACAGTAAAGTCAGTTTTTACCATAGTAAGTCAAGTTTTACCATAGTTTACCGTGGTCATTTCTCTTTTACTATAGAAAGGTATAAAGTCACTTTCTATTATAGTGATTCCAATTATTTGTGCACATAAGTGTTGTTGATTGTACTTGTGGGTTGGTATTTCACTGTGGTTACTTTTGAAAATGGGGAAGATTCCTATTTTTTCAGCCCAATCTAATGAAGATGCTTCCTCTTTCATTCAAGAATTTAAACGATCTTGCATTTGTAATGGCCTCATAAGAAGGGAATAATGGACTAAATTTTTTCCTACCTTTTTGGATAGTTCAACCCTTAGGTGGTTTGAAACATTAGGTGATAATGTGAAAAACTTTTGGGATTCATTAACTGAAAGTTTTCTTGAAGAATTTTGTGAACAACAAAAATATGTAGATATCATGATCGATATCGCAAAGCTATCCCAAGGAGAGAAGGAGAAGATAAGGGATTATCATGCTCGTGTACTAGAGCTTAGGAGGAAGCTCAATTCCTAGATCCGAAAGGAAGGATTAGTGGATGGGTTGACAAATGGCATGGATAATTTCCTCTGTAAGCACTTCATTCTTAGGATGAAGCCAGAGATCAGACAACGAGTGAAGTATGACCGCCCAACGACTGTCGAACAAGAAAATGAGATTGGAAGAAGGAAAGAAGAAAACATGGAAGAAGAGCCCAAAGAAATTGTTGCTAAATTAAAGCCTACACCAACAAATTTGGTCCAACATCCACAACAACTCTCGGTGAGCAAAAATCTTTCTCCTAGTGCATCTACTGAGTATGAAGATCTACTCAGGAAGATGGGCCAGCTAAATATTAATCTTCTTTAAGGAAAAGAATTTAGTTCTCAGGGAGGAGATAGAGGTCCAAAAAGAAATATTTTTGAAGTTGTATGTTATGGTTGTCATAAAAAGGGTCATTATAAGTATAATTATCTAGATAGAGCTTCTACATCTAGTACAAGAGATAATGATAAAGGGAAAGCACCTATGAATTCTTTTGAGGTAGTAGATAGGAGCATAAATAATGAAGTAGATATGTTTGTAACAAAAAGAAAGAAAGAAAAATATAACCAAGATGAAAATGATCCTAAGAATATGAAAGGAGAGAAACATAGGAGAAGAAAGTTGGGTGTGCAGGATTTTCTGATTTCACAGGGGCAAGGACCATACTCCATCTTAGAAGATCTATTCAAAAGGCCTACAAATATTACATATGGTCAACTTTTGGCTATGTTTTATGAGAAGAGGCTGGAGATATGAAGTGGACTCAATGCTTGACAAAGGAAGGAGGTTGAGGTCCTTGTTTTGGAGGTAGAGGCAGATCCCTAGACGCCAAAAACTGAGGTATTGTATAATGATATTTCAATTTATGATGTCTTAGTTGATGTAGGTGCTGCAGTTAATGTAATGATCGAGTTTGTAATGAATATGGTGGGTTTAAAAATTGATCTCCCCTCAACACTTATGTTAAGGTCATTAAATAAGGGAAAAACTAAACCAGAAGGTGTTGTTTCAAATGTGGCAATATCTGTTACGGGTGTTGTATGTGTGGTAGACTTTCAAGTGATAAAAAATGGTACTGTTACATACCCAATATTGTTAGGAAGGCCATGGATAAGGAGAGTTCATGCAAGAAACTACTGGAATGAAGGCTTCATGATACTTGGACATGGTAAAGAGAGGGTGAAGATAAACATGATCCCTCGGCATCATAAGGTATAACCTATGGATTCAAGTGATGAAACTAATTATTGAACATCCTCTAATTACTCTAGTACCAATGAACTGGACACATAAGATGAAGAAAGTGAGGTTGATGTTTCAGTCATGGATATCCTTCCAGTCACATCGACTCAGAACCCATAAAATTATCTGAAGAAGAAATTGATGATTGTCTCCAAAAAATAAAGATTGGTGATGCTGTGATGGTGAATGAGAAAGAATCCTACCTCCAGATCTTTCAAAGATACATACAACCTATTCACTTTTGATTACAAGGAACTTCGTAAAGTAAGTTGGGTAGAACATTCTATTGAGCTAGTAGATGGTGCTAAGTCCATAAAGTAAATGCCATATAGAATGAATCCTAATTTTTCCAAGACTATAAAAGAATAAATAGATAAGTTACTTAATGCAAGATTCATATTTGCTATGGAGAATTCAGAATGGGTTTCTCCCATTATGATCTCAATAAAAAAGAATGGGAAGCTACACATTTGTGTTGATTATAGGAAGCTCAACAAGGCAACAAAGAAGGATCATTACCCTCTTCCATTCTCAGATCAAATCTTGGATGAAGTAGCTGGCTAGGAGTGCTATAGTTTTGCTGATGGATATAGCGGATACAACCAAGTTTGTATAGTGGAGAAAGATCAACTAAAGACCACATTCACCACTCCTTGAGGAATGTTTGCTTATAGAGTTATGCCTTTTGGGTTGTGTAATGCTCTAGAAATGTTGTAGTGTTTGATAAATAAGGTGTTTGAACCCTACATTGGGAACTTCATCAGAGTATTTCTGGATGATTTCTACATCTATGGGAGCAAGATGGACCACCTACACCAGATGGAGACGACATTTCAAAGGCTAGATGAAGCACAAACCTAGCTAAACCCTACAAAGTGTGTCTTTGGATGTTCTAAAGGAGTTTTGTTAGGGCATGTTGTATCCAGAGATGGTATTGGTACTGATCCTGATAAAGTTTCAAAAATCAAAGAGTTACCATTTCCTATGAATAGAAGTAAGTTGAGATCATTTTTAGGCCATGTGGGTTACTATAGAAGGTTCATCAAGAATTTCTCAAAAATTACACAGCCACTAACCCAGTTCTTGAAGAAGAATGTTACTTATGAACCAGGAAATAAGGTGCATGAAGCTTTTGAACAACTGAAGGAAGCTTTGGTGTCTTCACCTATTTTAAATAATCCACATTGGAGTAAGCCATTCATTGTGTAGACTGATGCCTTAGATGCAACACTAGGAAGTAATCTGAGCCAAAAGGATGAAAATGCGAATGATCATCCCATTTATTTTGGGAGCAGACAAATGAGCAGTGCTGAGGTAAATTATATTGTAACTGAAAAAGAGGCTCTAGCTATCATTTTGGTTGTAAAAAAGTTTAGAAATTACTTGCTAGGACAAAAATTTATAGTTGTAACAAATCATCAGGCTCTAAAATATATTGTAAATAAGCCTAACCCATCAGGGAGGATAGCAAGATGGATAATTTTTCTACAAGAATTTGAATTTGATATTATAGATAGGCCAGGAAAGAAGAATGTTAATGCAGATGCACTCTCTTGAGCCTATGATGGTTTAGGTTCATCTTGTGATGATGATGATTTACCATATGCAACATTGTTATCCCTTGACACAATCCCTAGTGAATACATAGATATTTGAAATTATTTGAATGAATTCTAGTTTCTTGATGGTGCCAATGCAAAGACCAAGAGAAATATTACTCAAGCTAGTCATCCATATTCTATTTTACATAGAGTATTATTTCAAATAGGACCTGATGGACAGTACAAGAGAGAAGTTGGACATGATCAAGGGAAGGAGCTGATAGAAGAATTCCACAATGGTATATGTGGAGGACACTTCTCTGGACAACTTACAGCAAGAAGGATCTTGGATGGAGGTTATCACTGGCCCACTCTTTTTAGAGATTGTTATAATTATTGTAAGACATGTGATATTTTTTAAACACATGGTAACCATAAGACTTCATCAGCTCCATTATGCCCTATTCTTCCACTTGGTCCCTTTGAAAAGTGGGGAATAGATATTGTAGGTCCACTTCCAACTACCCCACACCAAAATAAGTATATTGTAGTTGCCACAGATTATTTAACTAAGTGGGTTGAAGCTAGGCCATTGAAAATAGCTTCCATAGATGAAGTGGCAAGGTTCATATATGAACACATTATCACCAGATTTGGTTGTCCATTAGAAATTGTAACAGACCAAAGAAGCCACTTCATTAATGAGTGGTAGAAGCCCTAGTCAACAAGTTTTCTATTAAGCACAGGAAGGCAACAACATACAAGCCAAACACAAATGGACAAGTGGAACGAACAAATTTTGTGTTGTGTCAAATTCTAGCAAAAGATGCAGCCTTGTAGGTACATAAGTGGGATAAAAGGATTCATGCAGCATTGTGGGCATATAGGGCAACATCAAAGTCAACAACAGGATACTCTCCATTTCAGTTGGCTTATGGCATTGATCTAGTTCTTCCTATTGAGTTTAATATTCCCACTTTGAGAGTTATGAAAAATGAAAGGATGGATGAAAGTGATTTAGTAAAAGAAATGTTGGTACATCTTCATTTGCTAGAAGAAATGAGAGAAATAGCGAAGGATACAAGCTATAAGAAGAAAATGAAGCAAAAGGAATACTTTGATCAAAAGATCCGTTGGTCTCCATTTCATGTGAATGACTTGGTTCTAGTATATGATTCCAGATACAAAAAAAGAAGGTAGAAAAAATTTCTTCCCAAATGGATGGTGCCCTACAAAATAGCAGTTGTGCATGAAAATGGTACATATCGACTGGAGGAATTAGATGGCACTCCCATTATGAAATGGGTCAACCATGACAAGTTAAAGATTTTCCAAACACCAGAATAGTCTACTCCGAGGACGGAGTAGAAGCTAGGAAGGGGTAAGATGTCGACACTAAAATTTTCCTCCGTAATATCTATTTCATTAATGTATGTATTAGGAATATGATGTTTTTAATTATAATTAGTGGTAGCGTCTGATAGAAGATAACGGCGTTGCCGGTATGATGCTGCCAATATTGTAACAGTCAAAGTACAATAGGAATGTTGTGGTAAAAAGTAAATATTTGTTGTAAGTAGTTCGGTAATGTTAAAATGTCAAAGTTAGGGTAAGTAGAGAAGTAGGGTCTATGTGATTAGGAATTAGGAATATTATATTGGTAATAAGGAAAAGGAGTCAGGTCATAAATATTTTGTGTATTTTCTTTGTAAAAATTCTAAAATGTGGAACCCATGTGATATGATAAGGTTTATCTTATCTTAAAAGATAAGCTTGCATGTAAAGATGAGAGTTAAGGTCTGGAATATGATTCGTCAGAGTAGATTTCTTATCATATCTTAGAGATAAGGTGGATGAGCCTGAAAGTTCTATAAATAGAGAGGCTACCCCCCTCATTTAGCATAGAAGAAAGTAGTGAGACATATTGTATGAGTAAGTGTGTAAAGGAAGCCATCATTTAGAAGGTGTGTTAAAGAAGCCATTACGAGGTGTAATTGTGAAGTTTCTCCCATAGTTATTGTTGGAAGGAAAGTGAAGTCAGTAACACTTGAAGTACCTAATGGGTGAGATTGTAACAATTTCATGTTGATATTATAATTTACACTTATATTTCAGATTTGTCATCATTCCTTTGTATCATAGTCTATGGTATTCTTGCGTTATGTTTTTTGTTGTGTTTACATATTACATCCACCAAAATAAAAGCTATGCATTAGTAAATAATCATAGTATGAGGAGTTCCTGATGGAGAATTATCATAGTGCTAGATTGGTGATGATAGCATGTGCCTGAGGTGATCCGCAACTTGACACTTTAGGCCAGATCTGAGGTTGCAGAGGAGTTTGTTAGAGCTCGGATGCTTATTTATAAGTGTGCCCATAGCAAAGTAAAAAGACAACTAAGGTAGCGGAGCTCTGCAGAATTACTGCGAGAACTATGGGATAAAATGGGTAGATGATTGTAGGAAGAACGTAATGAGGGAATGGGGAATGAATTTTTTTTGTGTGTGTGTACATGTATGGATCTAGATACGGCGCCTGACTATGGTCTCCCTTCTAGGATGTTGTATAAGTAATGTTATGAATGAATATGATAAGGTTACCATGACAATTGTATTAAGATCCTTTCTCTGTATTACCTGTATGTTTCTATTGTGCTTTTTTTCTTGTATAATCATAAACCTTACTTGAATATTAAGTCTATTTATGGATTTACAACTTCTTAGTTTTGTTAATTCTGATTAAGCACTTTCACTTTTGATATGACTGAAAGGTTATAGAAGACATTCTGAGCTCTATAGATTTTCATGTGCTTTTAAATCATTAATTCAAGATCATGAATGATGTCTTCCATTATGCTCACATAAAAGAGAGACTCGGCTCCCTATCTCACACCTCGGGTGAGCGCTCATTGCCTGCTAGGTGATAGACTGGTGTACATGAGGTTTCCTTGTTCTTAATGGATGTAAAAATGACTACATCTTGGTTCTGTTGCTGGGACCACTTTTCGAATTTGTAGTGGAACATGGCATACATAATGATCTGTGTAGAGAGTGATGATGGAGAGAATAACCCTGGAAGGTGTTGAGGATTGGTTTAAAAGCATGGAGGATTAATTCGCTTAGAGATTCAATATTGGATCTGGGTTTGACACACGAAGATGGGTGGAAGAAACTCTTTATCATGAGTTATACAAAACCTTCTTCTGTTGTTTCCCAGTAGAGCTATTCGAATGGCTCTCGGCTTATACATCTAGATCGGGGTGGTGTTATAGGTCACACCCTTTGACCCAAGAAACATATAAAAACTTACAAGATGTTGATCTAACGTGGACCCATGCTATAGATCATTGGTGGAAGGGGGTATTGACTAGCTACACTCTAGAATATGCCATTTCCACATATTCCTGTCTAGAAGTTACCAAGTTTGAGTTTTTACGGGAGCCCAGAGGATCATTTCTGTGTACTATCCCCTTGGCAATCAAAATCTTGATGGTAACCGTGGGTTTAGAGGAATTTCCTATGGCCAGCTAAACCACTCTGAGCACTTGGCGAGGAAGCAAGGTTAGGGAAATATGGCTGATATAACGACTAAAAAGGAAAGGGAGGAGAGATGGCTCAAGTATAACGAAGCACGTGAAAGGGAGATCAATAGAAAATGTGGGATTACAAGTGGGTTATGGAGCCATACATGGTGGAAAGGAGTTGAGGTTCACGCGGAGGATGTGGAACCCAAACAGTCTATGATACCCCATCTTGGTAAGCGCGGGTGAGAAAACCTTACAGCTTCTAATGAGAGTCTATCACATAGAGAAAGAAGATTCATTGGTGCGCATTTGACCCCACCTAGCCACCAAACCTTGGCGCTTGGTTTTTTTGAATGAGAGAAAAGTACAGTTAATCCATTTGATATCAGTAGAAGCAACTGATTGGCACCCAGAAGGTAGAAATTCTCGTTTGGGACTTTTATGGCTTTACACACTATTCCAGTATTTGGTGGAATGTTTGGACAAGGCACATATACAACTAGTTTTGGAAGCGCATTCAGAAGTGGTGGAGGAAGTACGACTAAGAGTGGCACTAGTTCACAAACCGTCGGTGCACAATTTAGTGGAAAAATGGGAGCGTTCAACACGACAAACACAAGACCTGTACCTAACATAGGAGGATCTAGAGGTGGAAGTGGTGGACCTGGTGGCTCAAGATCTAGTGCGTTCGGTAGAGGAGGAAACACTAGAGGAAACCAAGGGACTAGATCGGGAGGATAAGCGCCTCAACAACCTCCTCAAGTATTTTTCGAGATGTCTCTACACTTACCAGATTACACTGGGATAGAAGATGTTGCAGAGCATGTGCATAAGTGTGAGTTGCTATGGTGCACGAAGGGGATCATGACCCAGGATCGAAAGTCCAATCAATTTGTGATGACCTTACAAGGACGTATGCATAATTGGTATAGAAATTATGACCCTCATCAGACTATTGTGGATTATACCACACTGAGAAATACATTCTTGGAGGAATTCCACATACCTAAGTTTGAACAGAAGAGCATCAACTCTCTTAAAGAAATATAGCAAGGAATGGCAGAGAGCGTGCGAGAGTATGATGCACGTTTTAAAACTCTATTGTCTAAATTGTCTTATGATATCCACCCTTCATAGCATGCTCAATGGTTTGTTAGAGGGTTAATCACACCCTTTAGAAGGGCTTTGTCTCATAAAACATTCACAGACCCGCGCAAAGCATTCGAAGCTGCTTTGCGTGCTGAGGAAGTTGGTAGTGTTGACACTAGTGTTAGCCCATTTCTGGAAGCTCAGATCACTGCCATGGCTAAGAAGTTGGAGAAATTATCTACCAAGATATTTCTAGAGACTCATGGTGGGATGTGGTGCACAAATTGTGACATAGAAGGGCACACAAAGGATAATGGAGAGATATGTACTCAGAAAGTGTTACGTGCCATGGTGGTGAACTATGAAATATGTCACGGGGACCATGATGTAAGTAGGTGCCCCTTACTGCAACGCGTGATTAGTAAGGATGCATCATGTTATTGCTAAATATGTACCTCAACCACACATGACACCAAGGATTGTAGATTGATTGACCATATTCATGAGGCAATTGATCTTGGTGTGTAGCAAACTGGCATTGCCAGTAGTTCCAAGGGAGATGAGCGTCGGTATGAAGAATGTGGGGATGAAGGTGTGTGTGGAAGAAGGTTTCATGGAGGATTTCATGGTCAAACCATGGTGGAAGAATTGAGTTCCCGCGTCATGTTTTAATTGTGGATCCACAGATCACTATAAGCGCTAATGTCCATATCTTCTACAATGCTCCTCGTGTGGAAAAAAACATAAGTATGAAGAGTGCCCGAAGATATAAAAACATATGATTCAGTAGCACCAGAAGGATAAGGGCACTGCCATTGTGAGTATTAAGAAGGTTGACACATAATGGCTCCCATGAGTAATATGTGAATCAGAACTAGAGCCTATTATGGTAACAACAAGGGCGGAGTTCACGCATGCAAGGAAAACACCTAGGAAGAGACCTCTAGTTTCAAGGGAAGAAGTAGTACATGGGAGGTATCCAAACTTGGCTCACTAGAAAGAAGTCTACCAGGAAACCATGGATGTAATTTGAAGCTTACAAGGAGAGATCTAATGTTTAAAGGAGTGAACTAGGAAAGATGAGCAAAGAAGACTAGTAGAAGCACCAAAGGATGACTTGGATGAGGTTAAGGAGGTGTGTAAACTATTGACGCAGGAGAATATTATTCCCCTGATAGGAGCATGGTTAAGAGAAAAGGTACCACATGCCAGGGAAGAGCAGGAAAGGAAGATCCTTCATGCAAACCTCCCACCTCCTAGCCTTGATTATGAAAAAGAGATCACCTTGAATGCAATAGTGGATGGATGGCTACTTAGCAACATCCTCATTGAGACAGGCATGGAGGTTAATGTTCTCACTCTGGATGCCTGACATCAAATGGGAAGACTTGCATTACAACCATCTTCAAATGTGATGTATATGGAAAATAAGACAAAGGCAATGCCCATAGGTGTCTTAAAGGATGCGACCATTACCATTTAGGGGACTAAGTTCAGTGGGGATTTTGAAGTCTTGGTGTTTGCTGACGTAGATAATTTCCCAGTGTTACTTGGGCACCCGTGGTGCTATAAGAATAATGCAGATCTCTAATTTAACAAGGGGTACATAAGTTTTGAAAACAAGGAGGAGAGGGTGATTATACCACTTGATAATGGAAAGTCAACACCCTATACCGAACCCCTTGGAGAGGAAGTCCTGGATAGAATATATGTGTGCTCCATAAGAGATCCAAAGACCATCCACCCTATAGAAGGAGTCATCCAGTTTGATGATGCTCACTCAGTCAGTGATACTACTAGTATAACATGTGATAATTGGGCGCATGGGACTTATGACTTAATTGGGTGACATCTGAAAGGATCGGTGACTAAGGTAACCACAGTGCATACAATTTAGCACCTGGGAGGAAATGAAATAACCAAGTATTCTAGGGATGTGTACCTTGAGGTATTTTTGAGAGAAATGGAAGCTCAATGGAGGAAGGACGAGCGACAAGGTATGTTGGGTTATGTTTTGATAGGCACAACAGTGAGGTGGCGGGCTGCGCATAGTGAAAACTTGTTAGAATGGTGTGAAGTTAGAATTGTGCTCACTATCCAATTATCGAGGAGCAATATACCCACCACTATCAAGGGCTACAATGGTAATGAACCCACCTCTTCCCACATCCAAGCTTATGAGAGGGTCTGAGGAGAAGGCACAAAAGATTTACCACCCTCCCTTTGGGTGCACAAGCTGTATTTGACACTACAAGGTTGTGTAGGCACTTGGTACATCCACTCTAAAACTCTCTGCTAGATGGGAAATTGGTGGGAATTAGTGGCCGACCTGGTTCACACATTCAAGTACTGAAGTACCAAGAAACCAGTTGATGAGGTGTTGCAGACTATCAAGCACCTCACTCTAGGGGATTGCACCATGGCGGAGGATATATTAGTAAACTTACTTGGTGAACCTAGCTTGGAAGTGCAGTTCGAAGAGGAGGAACCAGAAGACATATAATTTGAGCGCACATGTAATGAAAAGAAGAAAGGAAAGATGGTATATGTTATTGATGGAGAGGAGATGGAGAACCTGAATGTTGACCATTCGGTTGGGATGTGCGAAGTAGTTAACAATGTGGATGCATGTTCACGTGCGTATCATGAACCACTCAAGACTAATAAAGTTAACATCGGCTCAGAGAAGGAGCCAAAGGAAGCTATCATTGGGGAGTATTGGTCAGACAAGGAAGTATCAAAGATCATCGACCTCTTGCGCAAATTTTGAGGATTTATTCCCATGTGGATACCATGAGTTAAAAGGTGTCCACCATTCATTGGGGGAGATGAGGATAAATTTAAAAGATGGTGCACACCCAGTCAAGAAGAGGCCTTATAGGATGAATCCCAACATGTGCGTAAGGGTTAAAGAAGAGCTAGACAAGATGATAGCATCTAGTATCATTGAGGCTGTGGAGGAATCAGAATGGATAAGTCTAATGGTGATCAGCATAAAGGAGGATGGGAGGATTAGGATATGTGTGGATTATAGGGAATTGAACGTTGTTTGTATCATAGACCCTTTTCCCACCCCCTTCATTGAAGAGATTTTGGAAGGAGTTGTTGGGTGTGAGGTATATTCCTTTACGGATGGATTCTCAGGATATCACCAAGTAAGGATTGCCAAGGATGACCAAGAAAATATAACTTTCACCACCGAGTGAGGAAGCTTTGCATACACGGTAATGCCCTTTGGATTGAGGAATGCACCCGCCTTATTTTCACGCATAGTGGTGCAAGCATTTCAGGACTTCATCCACAAGTTCCTTCAAGTATATTTGGATGATTGGACAATGTATGGATTGGTTAGGGACCATTGTGATAACTTGAGATTGATGTTTGAAAGATGTCGGTAGTTGAGGATTTCCCTCAACATCAAGAAATGTGTCTTTGCAACACCCTTTTGGAATGTTGTTGGGGTATATCATATGCAAAGAGGGCTTACTGGTGGATCCCGCAAAAGTCACAGTTATTATGGGATTAGGGGAGCCCACCAGCCAAAGCGATGTGCGTGGATTTTTAGACACACTGGGTACTACAGAAAGTTCATTAAGGGATACGCCAAGATCACCCACACCCTTGGAAATATTTCTCATACATAAGAGTGCCTTTCAGTGGGGAGAGACGCAACAGAGGGCATTTGACACTCTAAAAGAAAGGCTTATCACTGCACCTATTCTACGATTCCCATCATGGGATAAACCTTTCCATGTCCACGTGGATGCCTCTGGTATAGAAATGGGAGTTTTACTTTCTTAACCAGGAGAGGGAATTATTTATCATCCCTTATGTTTTACAAGTAGAAAGTTGACACCACCAGAGTAGAATTATACAATGACCAAACACGAGGCATTTTCAATGATATACGCGCTCCACAAGTTTAGAAAATATCTGCTAGTGACTCCCTTCATATTCTACACTGACCATATGGCCATGAAGTATCTAGTAAACAAAGCAGTATTGCAAGGGTGCATATGTAGTTGGGTACTTTTGTTTCAGGAATTTGAATTCAAAGTAGTGGTGAAACTGGAAAAGAAAAATTGTGGGCCGGATCATTTATCAAGGATTGATTTGAGAGATTATGTGCAAAGTATCGAGGAAACTATGTTGGTTGCACAACTATTCAGGTTGTGGTGCGTGCCCTTGGAGTTAGAAGACATTGTTTTTTTTCTCATGGAAGGCATGGCACCCGACGGGATGAAAGCACTAGAAAGGAAAAGTTAGCCATATACGTCATGCCTTTCATGTTGATCAATGGGGATTTGTATAATATGGGCCGCGATGAGGTTTTGTGCTGATGCGTATTAGAACATGAACGCACAACCATAATAGAAGAATCCCATGGTGGGATTACTGGAGGACACTATGCGGGGAATGCAACTACGCACAAGATCCTAGTCGCCGGACTATGGTGGGAGACGATTCACCAGGATTGCATTGAGTTTTGCAAGGATTGTGACTACTACCAGTGCCTTGGAAAACATGGAAGAAGGGATGAGGTGCCCTTGCACCCCATCACCAGCACAGAACTATTTGAGAAATGGGCAATAGATTTTGATGGACCAATATCACTAGCTGCACGAAGGAATAACTCTTGGTATATCATTACTTGTACTAATTATCTAACAATGTGGGAAGAGGCCCTGCCCACTAAAGACTGCACCCATAGCCATAACTAATAGATTTCTATGGGAGAACATTATCAGTAGGTATGGGTGCCCATTAAGTTTAACAAGTGATAGAGTCACTCACTTCTTAAATGAAACCATCAGGATTCTATTGGTAGAATTCATTGTAGCCCATCACAATACTACCCCTTATCACCCTCAGGAAAATGGGATTGTAGAGGCATTTAACAAAATCCTTAGTCACACATTGACTAAGATATGTGACGTGGGTAGGCAGGATTGGGATGATAAGGTGTCAGCAGTTCTTTAGGCATACATAACAATGTATAAAAGGTTTAACAAGGCCACACCATTTCAACTAGTGTTTGGCACAGAGGCTATTTTGTCAGTCGAATTTATGCTACCATCGCTGCGTATAACACGTGAAAGAGGGTTAGATGATGAGAAAGCGCTGGAAGAAAGAATAGAGGAATTGATAAAGTTGGATGAAAGGTTCTCATTAGCAAGACGGATCCAAACAATTGAGAAGGCAAAGCAAAAGGCATGGCATGATTGCCATATTAAGAATAAAATTTTTGAGGTTGGCCAGGTGGTATTACTATATGATTCTAAATTTCTACGCCATCCTGGAAAGTTGAAGGTGCATTGGTTGGGTCCTTATGTAATTTCATACATCCTTGATTCAGGCGCGTGCCAATTACAAGTGTTGGATGGAACAAAATTACCTGGACACTTCAATGGGAGTAGGCTGAAGCCCTACTATAAATAATGCTTTTTGGTGTTTGTAAATAAGGTAGTTTTTCCAGTTAGTTTAGGATTTCCTTTTATGCTTTTCCTTTCTTGTATTTCCCTTTCACATTGTTGTTTTGTTTTACACTCTGGGCACCGATAACCTTATTAATTTTTGACTTATGAATGTGTAGAGGACCGCACATCGTTTTAGTGTGGGGTGAGGTGATAAAGAGAAGCATGGAGTTATTCTACCAAGAGGATTGGATTAGTAGACTGTTTGAATTAGCCCTGTTGAAAAGATGCATTAGGAGAAAAGAAGGTAGGTTAGTGGCAAGATAAGGTTACATTGGAGATCCACGTACAAAGGAGAAAAAGCATAAAAAAACGAGGTAGGTGAAAGCAAGAATCATGAGGATAGAAGAGGTGCCTTTGGCACTGGTAACACACATGCAAGAGTCTTCTGTCAAGATGGATTGTTTGCACACCAAAAGGTTGGAAAATGTTTTTCCCAAGGATTGGGCACAGGTGGAAAAGTTTTCATGCAAGGATTGGGCACATAAGGAGAAGCATTGAAGTTGGGTGATGGTTGAGAACACCATGTTAAACATTATAGTTAGGTGGTAAGTAGCCTAGCTTTATATGTGTAAAAGAAGGAAAGCTATAAATATAAGAATGGGAAGTTCATTGTTGTACTTTGTGAACACAAGAAGATACATTTTATTTCATGAGTTAGGGTTTCGAAGACTAACTCATGTGAAGGAAAATCCCCAGAACTTAAGCGCAATCAGTCTATTAGATCTACAAACCAGAGTAGAAGTGATTCACGAGTGTGAGGAATTTTGTGAAGAAGTTTCGTGTTAGAAGGAGAAAAATCAGAGATTAGGGTTTGTGTTTTAAGGCATGGGGTGCATGAGGAAAACCTTCAAACAAATTACAAGTTAACCTGGGAATGAAAGTAAGGGGTATAATGATGGCCACAAAACCAGTTGATAAACCTACAGTACAATCCAAGAGGGGAAAGGGTAAGGGAAAAGGAAAAAAGAAAGAAGAAGAAATACCCTTGGATTCAAATGCGGAATGGTACTCAGAAATGCAATACTCAGATGGGGTTTTGCTAGGGCAAGAGTGGGAGTCCCACATTAGACAGATGCCCGTGATCGACTATAATCAACGGTCAAGCACAATCACGAAGGAAATGGTGTTAGAGCTGGTGCACCCAACAAATAAACAAACACCTAATGGGTTGCTAATCTATAACGACATGGTCAAGGTGAAAATGGAGAAGGCAGGGCTTCTCTAACTTTACAAGTTACCATATTTTGGGAAGCATGATCACTTGTACCAATGGTTGATGATGCGCATACATGAAGACTTCTTCTGCTTCACAGGGTGCAAAATGCGCATAACTCCCCAACTAATTTCACACTTTATAGGCCTAAACTGTGTAGGGGATGCGCTCATAGATGACCTCCAGGATGAGGAGGAAATTGAAGAAACCATAGCATCCCAGGAATTAAAGAAGGGATCAAGGTATTACGATGTTTTGGATATCAAGGATTTGATGATGAAGATGGCCACACACCTTGTTTCCAAGCTGAATGGACAAACATGGTGGACCTAGGTGAGCAAGCCCTGGCTAAATGTCTGTAGGAAGGTCGCGGAAGGCACCATGTACAACATCTCCAAATACATAGCAGATGAAATCATAAGTAGCATAGAGAAGGGAGGAAATATATTATTTGGGAACATTCTTTTGACAGTTGTGTTCTCAGAAGTCGGGGTGCCAGATGCATCTGACAAATTCATATGGGAGTACCCTGATGAAGACCCTTCACCTACAGAGAGGTTTCAAAAGTATACATGTGAATCAATGACATGGGTGCACAAGGCGTGCTTGGATAAATGGTATATGTGCCTTAGGAATGCATTCAGGGGCTGAATGGCAAATCCCTGAACAACTCCCTGCGGTGACTGAAGGAGAAGCAGATTTCGCAGTCTACCAAAATTTCTGCATTGGTAGATTCCTCTTGGTGGATGGTAGTTAAATCCCATGATGCAAACTCTCATTCTTGTTTACTGCCCAATTTTTCTAGGCGGGAGTGAACAGGTACAATGAGTTGAAGAAATTAAACCTTGACCTGTCCACACTTGACAGTGAACACAAGGAAATGAGAAAGAAGTTGGTCTACCCTAGGAAGTGTGCATACATTGAGAGGTACGTGTCACAAGATGTGCACATTGTAAGGCTCGTGACCTTAGGTATTGCGGAGAGTAATGCTGCTAGGATCTACCTATGCATAAGGCAAAAATTCGAAAAGGGCACGTACGTGGATGATGAGATATCCATCCCGGATGACCCTATTGGTAGAAAGAAACCCATGCCAAAGCGTAAGGAGAGAGAAGAGAAAGAGGAATGGAGGGTGGTGGAGGAGTAGGATGTAGCTACCTCGGGGCTAAGTACCTACGTCTAGAAGAAGAAGAGGATGGTGGTCAAAGAAAATACCCTAGAACCTGCAAAGCCACCATCCCCTGAGAAACCCTCAAATGAAGAGAAAACCGCATCTCCTGATCCGGATTCTTCAGCGGAAGAATAAGAAAAGAAGGTAGAGAAGGCAAAAGGCACAAGTGCCTTTATCGGAAAGAATAATGATGGCAAGGGAGAAGAGCTAGAGGTGAACCGAGGGATGATAAATGTAGATGACTGAGAAGAAGGAGGAGAGGAAGAAATTGATGCATTTATCTTTGCATGGAGGAAGAGTTCCCAGGAGGAGGAGGAGGGCTCGCAGAGTGAAGAAAGGAGCGAGGGGGCAAGCACCAAGGAGGCAGAAATGCCCAAGCTCACTCAGGAGGAAATACATGAAAAAGTAATGAGGGAGGCGGAAAAGATGATTGATGCCTTGGTTGAAGAGGAATTGGGGCGCAACACGGAGCTCATGCATGGTGAATTCAACAAATAACAAAGGGAGAAGAGCGGGAGTAGCACAAAAGGCCCAAATCTTTTAGTGACTGTTCTAAAGGGAATGCACACGGGAAGTAAATGTGTGAAGGAAGGAATATCGATGATGGGGTATGTTAATGACCCTAAAAAAGTTCTACACGCGTGCTTCCAGGCTACCGTGCCCACCAAAGAGCTCACCGACATGGAGTTATTTGATCCTGAAGGTGGATACCTGTGCATGAGAAAGATGCTATCATGGGCGTTCAACTTCCACATTGATGAGTCTGAGTTTGAAGTTAACCATGAGGAAATACTAGAGCTTTCCGAGACAAAGGGGGTCAACCCCCTCATAAACGCACAACACTTGTCAGATGAGAAAGTGTGTAATGCGCTCAACAAAGTCTCCGTGGAGGTAGAGGCAAGGCTCTTCTACAAAAATGATAAGATTAAAGCCTTGGAGGACCTGTTGGAGAAGAGGAAGGATGAAGTAGTTAAGCTGACAAAGGAGCTCAGCCTAGAAAAGTTAATCAATGCTCAACTACAATGGGAGTTACAAGAGGAGAAATATAAAGTGCGCAAAGTCTCCAAGAAGCTGAAGCTCATCTTCTAGGCTATTTTCACAAAGCACCTAGACCTTAACCCTCTTACGCAAAAGTATGGTTCCTCCCTAGACTGTCTTGAGGACTTGACTTGGATCCGCAGCATGGAAAGCCAGCCTTTGGCCTTGGAGTCGGCAAAGGATATAGTTGCGCGCTTGGAGAAGGAGGAAAATTTAAAAGTAGTCCCACTCATAGCTAAAAACAACAAGGTGCTTGTGGATGTAAGAGTAGCTGAACAAACTGCAGGGGTCACCTATGACCACTGCGTGGATCAGGACAAGGTGATAGGCATGCTACTTGCAGACAACAAGGTCGTGCTAAAGGACTTTAGGGAGAAGAACAAAGGCAATAGAGTAGAGAAAGAAAATATTTTACCTGAGGTAGAAAGAAAATCTGAAGCTATTGAGGCCCTTTGGGTCTCAGTCAAAACCTGGCTTAAGGAGCTCTACAAGATCATTACAAGAAAGATGGATGCCTTGGAGGATCTTACAAAGGAACTGGAAACCACGGTGGAGACCATAACGACAAAGGGGGAAGGGTTGACCTTCGATGAGGTGAGCGCATTGGTTGGTGACCTTTTCTGAAGGGCGCAGGATGAGGTCAACTCGTGGGATACGCTGAAGGATGACCTACGGCAGAATTTTCCCCTTTTTCTTCTTTTGGAAATTTTCTTCCCCCCCCATTCTTTTCCAAGGCAAGGCTTTGCATTTTTGTACTGCATTCTTTGAGAAGGTTTTCGAGGGTGGAGAATGGGTGAAGTGTGGGGTAATGTTGGGCCCCTATTTTAGCTACCAAATCTTAAAGGCGTGTAAGCACATGCGGAACCAATGAAGCACGGAAGTCAAGGCACACAAGGTAGGGTTCAAAAGGGGTTCTTGGAGAACCTAGGATGTGCACCAACAAATTATAATTCAGGACTTAACCGTTTTCGACCTGTTGGAAAAAACACATGAAGAACGTGTTCTGTTTGGATAAGGTTCCAGCCTGGAAGTAGGGTGTCCTGGAAGGAATATACCTTTTGATAGGAAGTTCCAAAAATCTAATCATGACATGGAGAGGCATGCACCTGAGGTTATCCACAACATGACACTAAAGGCCAAATCCGAGGTTATAGAGGAGTTTGTTAGAGCTCAGATGCCTATTTATATGCACTCCCTTAGCAAAGTAAAGAGACAAGTAAGGTAGCGGAGCTCTACAGAATTACTGCGAGAACTATGGGATAAAATGAGTAGATGATTATAGGAAGAACGTAATGAGGGAATGGGGAATTTTTTTTTTTTGTGTGTGCGTACATGTATGGATCCAGATATGGCGCCTAAATACGGTCTCCCTTCTGTGATGTTGTATAAGTAATGCTATGAATGGATATGATAAGGTTACCATGACAATTATATTAAGATCCTTTTTCTGTATTACCTGCATATTTTTATTGTTCTTTTTTTCTTGTATAATCATGAACCTTACTTGAATATTAAGTCTATTTGTGGATTTACAACTTCCTAGTTTAGTTAATTTTGATTAATCGCTTTCAATTTTGATAAGACTGAAAGGGTATAGAAGTTGCTTTGATCTCTATAGATTTTCATGTCCTTTGAAATCATTAATTCAAGATCATGAACGGTGTCTTCCACTATAGTCACATAAAATAGAGACTTGGCTCCCTCTCATGCACCTTAGGTGAGCGCTCAGTGCCCGCTGGGTGATAGGCTGACACACATGAGGTTTCCTTGCTCTTAATGGATGCAAAAATGACTACAATTCCATTGCTTTGCCCCCCTTAGTTTTCCTTTAATTTTATTTACTTAAAGGTTCCCACATGAAATTTAAAATTTAATAAGGCAAGTCTAAATACTCTATAGTTTTAAATTGTTCTAACCCCTAGGTGGCCCCATTAGTTAGAACCCCCTACACATTATTTTAAAAACTCATTCCCACAAAAACCACAACTTACAATGTTGTAGGATTTAATCACAACCCTAGGATTGACTCATTTAGAGTCATTGGATTTATATTTCCCTAAAAATCCTTATGTTGACTTTTTATTTCCTACTATGCCCTAATCTCTTCATTTTTCTTTTACACGGTTGGAGAAAAGGAAGGATGGGGGCCATGGAAGAATGTGGAGAAATGCTATGGAGATCCATTTCCTTTGCATTTGGGTTTGATATCCTCATAGCTATGGGTATATTCATTTATTAAAATATATACGCCTTTTATATATTATTATTATTATTATTATTGGTGTGTTATACACACAAATCTAAGTATAAATGCATAGTATAAAAAAAATTATGTCTCTCTCTCTCTCTTTCTTTCTTTATATATATACATACACACACATATACATATATTTTAGTTCGTTGTTTTTTTTTCTCCACTCAAGAATAAACAGACAAAAAATATATATAATTGGGATTTCATATTATGGGGGGTAGGGGCACTCCCCACTTACCCCTTATTAATCTTTCCCCCATTTTATATTATTAACTTTTAAATGTGGGGGGGTTCTGCCCCCCACCTTATTATTATTTTTAAAAAATATATAAAGTATGGTGGGGGAACTGCCCCCTTCTCCTCTCCCTTGTCTTTCCCCCATTTAATTAATTAATAATATAGTTTTTAAACTTTATTTTTTTTTAAAAATTATTATGATTATATATATTTTTCGTAAATCTATATTAATATATATTTTATTAAAAATATATATAATATTTTTTTAATATATATTTACAATTTATATAAATATATATAATCAAATTTTTTTAGAATTTGTTTTGTAATAATTATTTTGTAAACTAAGGTCTAATTGAATGACTAAAAGGATAAGGACAGCTAAATGTTTGCATCTAGTACAACAATCTCTAGATTTAAATATTGTGGGATTGTTGGGTCTATTATCAAGGTATTTTAAGTAAGGAATAAGATTCTCTTTTTTTTTACTTAAACTAAACATATCTTCTCACATTGTTTAATTAGAAAGGTTATACACTCATAACTGTAATACTACAATTTCACTAAATTGTCATTCATTGAAAGATATTATAAAATATAGATACAATTTAAATGCAAGTTCATACTTCTTTTTTAAACCAAGATTGCCAAACATTTACAAGTAGAAGCAAGCATGTAAACTTATGTATTTTCCCATGCAATATAACCACTTTCAATATGGAAATAAATGCAACTTCAAGCTCCTTATTTCAACTATAAAAATACAATTTTGATAAATATATTTACAAGAAACTACTCCATTAAAATGCAAGAGTTATAAGCCTTCCGCTCTGAGTGGAAACAACATGACCAAATTTACAACAAAGGAATTCTTCCATAGGCACAATACAAAATATTCATATCAATGTCATCCTCCAAATTCATAGCTCCAACTTTGCATTCTTCCATCTCTTCAAATTTAAATCACAATAAAATGAAGGGGAGTAGGAAACACTCTCCACCCAACCTATAATCCAATAAGAGGAGAAACCATCCTCTTTATTGGCCCCCCAAGCCCCAACCAAAAAATAATGAGTTGTGTTTTATAACTTTGACAACCTTCCACAAAATAATGGCTTCCAAAAAAAATATAATCCACAAATATATAACACATGCTAAATAGACACACATAACCGATAGATTTACAATTTTCCAAGTAAAAACATAGGCTTGACAACAAGCCAAAAGGAGCAAGGAATTATGATGAACCACCTCCTTTTGTTTCCCAAGTGAAATAGGTGTTCCACCCAATAGCCTCCATGTTTCTCACATCATAACACACACACTCTCTCTCTCTACTATCATATATCCTTTTCTCTCTGCAAATATGTAAAATATATGTGTACGTTTATCCTTTTCACTACCCATATGTGGAACACCCTACTCACACTCCTCCAAAATAGCATGCCTCACAACTCTCTTTTCCCTCCCTAATGGTCCCATAAATCCATCTCCCACACCCTTCTTAAGGCAAGCTACCCAACCCCAATAGAATCACATTCACAACACTCATACAATATTCAAACAAGCACAAATTTCTACATCGAAAATACATAAATAAAAGAATGAAAAATGTTAAGTGGAGATCCTACCTCTCCATTAAGATTCCAATTTACCTTTACTCAACAAGCTTTGACTCCTTCACACCAAGAACAATCTCAAATGCAACTCCAAAGAAGACTCCAAGCATGCAAACCAAGGCCAACTTTTTTAAACGTGAAAGAGTAATAAAATAAGGCAAGTAAACCAAAATCCTTAAAATTCATTCAATAAATAGAAAAAGGGGAGGTGAGGATGATGAGGTCAGCTCCATGTAGGATGCCACTTCATCATCCCTCCATTCCAACTCAACAAGTCAACACACAAACCCAATGCAATTAAATGAGACATGTAAGACTTATGACATGTACACCTTATATTCCAACATGCACTCCATACCTTATCAAGGAAAATTAATTATGATGTAAGTAGAAAAAATGTAATTATTTTCTCTTTTACACTCAACAAATGCATTAAAAATGGCTAAATATAAGCCCCATACTTCATAAATATGGTTGGTAGATGAGTTTGAGATGTAAGTGACAAGGTTAACTTGTCCCACAAGTCTCAAAAAGTGGCCTACAAGGAAAAATTCGAATTTGGGAAGGAAGAAGAGTACACACAACCTAAATTGCAATTAATTTAATTCCACATGTAAATACAAATCAAGGACTATCTACCCTATTTATTACTCACATGTCACATCTTCCTTTTTAGTTTAAAAGTTAAGTTAAATTAGCTAATTAAAACACATTAACAAGTGTTAATAAAGTGAACTAATATTTCCAAATTAATTAAATACATACACCACAAAATAAAACACAAAAAATTAAAAGAAAGGAAACACATTACACCCTATGGCCACATAACATGAGGTCA
This sequence comes from Taxus chinensis, assembly GCA_019776745.2. Lineage (NCBI taxonomy): Eukaryota > Viridiplantae > Streptophyta > Pinopsida > Cupressales > Taxaceae > Taxus > Taxus chinensis. The sequence goes on along the minus strand of CM034151.1, from coordinate 722,659,022 downwards.
CCCCATATGGGAAACATCCTAACTAAGAATGAAAAATACACAACATATACGACATAAAACACAAGTTGTCAAATTTGGCCATGTTGCGAAACACCCAACATCCTTCTGTGGTTGGTCTCCTATCCCTTTTCAGTGTATAATGATATAATTTTCTTGCAATCACAAACAATAATACCTTTCTGGCCTCAAGGCCATATCAATATGTCATGGAAATCAAAAGCATATAAGACCATCCATCATACAATCCTCCACATACATCAAGAAATACAACACACACATACATATTTATCAATTAACATCGTCGTATAATGTAGCTAAAACATTATCATCAAATTTAAGAATTTTTTATCAATTATTTGCAATCACTTAACACTTCAACTCTACTCTAGTAAATAATTCACAATCATCAATAATCCAATTTCACATTCTACAATAATCATGAAATTATCTATATCTATTGTAACTCCTATCTATTAGATACACTCAACAACCCATTACCAATCCATAATACCATCATATTGTTAGCAATTCACAAAAAATCAATGAGACCACATGGTTAGTCCAATAATTTAGAATATACTCAATATGTCAAGCATCCAAATGTTAGTATATAAAAAAGTAACCATCCTAGATCATCATCATATCCTTAAAATGTCCATCAAGGTCCACAATACATCCATACAGTCCAAAGTAACAATCAAAACACAATAGTAATCATGATGTCTCCTCGTATTTTAACAACATGCTAACTAAAATATAATTATAAGGTCCTTGTGTTTAGTAAACCAAAATTAAAATCAGATTAAAATTAGTGTCAAAGAGGAGTGGGCATTACATTCCCCTCCCTCTTCGATCTGACTTCCTCTTGGAAGTTATGGATAATAGGTGAAATTCATATGCATTTTACCAGAAGTTATGCACCCTTCCCAGAAATTTCATTATTTCAAACAAAAATTAGGTTCTCCATAACCCAAGTTTTAGTCCAACGCTATTCAACAAGGAGAAAGCAAAATGGCTAGGGACATAAGCACTAAACTTTCTCGAAAACAAGGTTGCAAGACATCTCAAATCTACAGAGAAAAATCCACGATGGTAAACTAATGTTACAACATCATGAGCATCAAAAGAAGAAATTACTGATAGAATCCCAAAGAATGAAAACCAAGGTCCAATGAATATTAGGAAGAAGGGTTACATCTACATACAAGGTGTCCACATAGTCACACTTGTGTGATACATCACATAGTAACAAGGAAGGATAAGACTTCGACTTAGGTTGAGTTACACTTCAATGTTCCCTCTTTTAGATTAAGGTTAACAACTACCAAACATGAACCTTCAATTTTTCATGAGGAAGACATGACCTACCCAGTAGGTAAATAGCAAATTTAGGACCACAACAAGATGAGTTTTAACAATACAAGTAAAACACCTAAATTTATCAATAAGCATTTACAAGAATGCATACTATTCATTGAGAAGCACTTTATATAACTCAAAAGGATTCAATTTAGTCTTCATGGTAATACTAGCATAATCTTGGCTACAAGGTTTGTAAATATTAAAAATTATACTCAAATGTCGAACACAAACATCTAACCCTTATTTAGGAACCCCTAACACTTAGATAATATTTCCACTTTGGAATAAAATTAATCTTTTCCCAAACGAGCATTTTGACACAAGAGATACCATTCTCTTTATCCTAACAAAAAATCATTTATTAATTATAAAGTCCTACCTTAGCTCAATAGATTTTTAAAACTGATCACATGCTAAACAAATCGTAATTACAATTGAAAGGAACACTAAAGTGAGCTAAGGAGAAAATAGAAAACAAGATGAGTTCCAACTATAATTTATAAGAGCAACACACAACACATTCTTGTAGAAACTTATGAGGACAAACTTGCACCATTGTCTTCCTTAAAAGGACAATGGGGACAACATCATGGTTTCACAAAAGAAGGAAGGATAAATTCAAAAATTCCTTCATATCCTTAACATATGTTTCCTAAGACTTTATAACTAAAACCTAGATCACCAATGACCTAATCCAGACACAATGAGGGTGCCTTTCTTTAAACTAGAGATATAGACCCATTCCTAAAATACCAAAAATAATACACTCGTTGAGCTGAAGAGGAAGAAAAGGATATGAAGACCTGTAAAAAAAAATCCGACAAGGGGAAATCACAGACATTTATGTTCAAGGGAGTACAATGCAAAACTAGAACACATCACTATCAAAAAAGGTATTTCCTTAATCAGGGTAGGAACACAGACCTAATATTTTAAAATATTTTTTGACCCTTGGAATTATGGTACATAGGGTCCATCAATATGAACAGAAAAATTAATTCCATTCTAACAAAGGTGATAAAATATTTAGGCATACTTCTAAAAACTTTGCACTACCCAAAGAGATGTCCAAAAATGACCTAGCAATATACTTGTGTATTATAACCATTTTTCTTATGTTTGTTGTTGGATATGACAAGGGGTGGTATGGAAAGTACTGTACCATAACTCACACCCAAAATCATATTCTACCGTAAATGAGATTATAAATTCTCACAATAGCTAAAGGTAACCTTTCAATTGGTTCAAACTTTCAGATTATGTTCTTTATGAATTTTAGGGCAAGAAAAAAGTAATTTATATAATCAAGGTTATCTATTTATACATTTCTACTTGTGTTTAGTCTCATAAAATTACTTTTTCCACAAACCAAATTATAATACATCAAGTTACAGTTACATTCACTAAGCTTATTTCTCATAATTTTTCTTAATTAATGCATTATTTTTATTATCATATCCCACATATTGTGTCATTGAATTTCATTACTAATGTTGACATGACACCTCACCACTCTAATTAGTCGAGATGACTATTTATTTTTCTTTTATGGAAGTGTAAGGGATGATTCTTTGCATTTTTCAAAATAGTTTCTCTCTTCTTGTTTTTGTTTATTTTTTCTACTTAAGCTACAAAGCAAGGGTAAGGAACCATTTTACCTTAATGTTCCAGTTTACTTATTAGGTTTCAAATTTCCAAGCTCAATCAATCATGGATTTATAATATGTTTGAGTTTATCACATATCCCAATTGAATATTAATGAGGGGGAAGATTCAATCCTTTCACATTATTAATTTCACATGACACAAGAGATAATTAACAAAAATGGAACACACACAAGATTACAATAGTTTACCACTAGAATTAAATGCATCACCAATTCATCTCCAAGTGGGTCTCCACAAGTATCAATAGGAGTTACGATGAAGGCACACATTAGATATGAATATTTTTTTTTTACGAGTTCAAGGATTTTAGATCAACATGAGGGGAAAACAAATGCTTATGGTTTAAAATTCAAAATAAGCTCACTATATAAGAAAGAGAGAGTTTCCAAACAAAACTTATACCTCTACAAGATACCATCAACCAAGAAATCAAGGTGAAGACGGGGAAAATTACCCCATGGACACCACACTTCCTCATAAGAGGACATCAAATACAAGGAGGGAAGTCAACTAATATTACTCAAACATGGCCTCTACGTCCAAGGGTTATAGCCTTAGATAAAATAACATGACATAACCATAACTAATTTGATACTTATAAGACCTATAAAACAATAATCTCTAAGAACAAGGTCAAAAAGGACCCCAAGGCATCCATATATTTCTCAACATAACTCAATAATAATAGATTATAGTGTGGTATACTTAAACAATTTAAGAGGTTAAGGTAAGGGTAGGTTTATCTATGGGTCATCTAGAGAAAAACAAGCACACTTATTTAAGCACAATTCCCAAAGGGGCTTAAGTATAACCATTATTTACCCAAGATACATACAGTTCAATTATCAATATTTAAAAAAAACAAAATGAAACAAGGGAACCACGTTAGAACTTAGTATACCACATCGGTGGACCATCACATCCAAATAATACACTATCCACTAAGAAACCTGTCATTATCCTAGATTTAATCCATCCCTAACAAAATTCATAAGTCCATAGAAAATTAACACAACTATTCTGATGAGGAAAAAAGTTCCTCCCACCAGGGTACAAAAGCAACAAAACAACCATCAATAGTGCCAACTATACCGCACGGCACGGAGAACTCTCATCCTAGTAATAGATTGAGCGATTGAAAGAGTTACTCCGACGTCCTAGACACATAAAACCCCACCACTCCAAAACCAAAGGTATGACTAGAAGCACCCTAAGAAGACAATCAAGACACATAGGGTGTAACCTCAATACGAAGAGATATCACAATACAAACAGTGTAGAACGAGCTCATTAGCAATAGACAGGAAAAGGATCATGCATAACATTTTTGTAAACATTTAGCCAAGTGTCCATCAATAAAAATGATCTCTAAGTCACCAATCATAAGGTAAAATCCAAGAAATATTGGAAATCAAAGAAAATGGCTAAGCAACCACATTGTAATCCTTGAAAATCTTACAATAAGATAAAAAAATAACAAGAAGATCCTCAGAGATTCTCAATCAATTTATAAAATGAAATGTCTGGTCCTTGATAATAGATAGCTTAAATATTATGAATATAAGACACATGAAATGTCCACATCACAATCACTTCACAACCCTTCATGGACCTTGCGGTTAGTGGTTACTATACATCGAGCTCATATGTAAAAACACACATACAAAACTAGATTAAATGTGACATCGTGTCCTAATATATACTCTCCTATATGGGGATTATGTCGACAAAGCGACAACCATACATCTAACTTGTCTAACCACTAAAGGAAAATAGAATCTCTAAACAACTAATCAACCTCTAGTTTTTCCTCTATATTGACCCCTAAATATTACCTTTAGCACTAATTTCCAAGATTTGCACCACACAAAATATCACTCTAAATAAGGGAGGGTCTCTACGGGGTCAACACATAACATGTCTAAAACTAAGAGATAGGATCCTTATAACCAACATCTTTGCAAGAAAACCAAGTTCCCATTGCTCAAGAAGTTCACAAGAATATCAAATTGAAGCATCATTTCCCATTAACTGGGTTCAATAAGATGCTCACTTAGGCAAGTACAACAATCCCACAACAATTTTTATTATTTTTAATTGCTATTTTATTCCTAAAGGTTTAAGTATCCTAGGTTTAAGTGTCCTAGGTTTAAGTTTCGCTACCTGGTTATCATGTTCTCTATGTTTAGACAGGGTCCAAGCATTGAACCCAAGGCTCTGAATACCAATTGTAATGCCCACAAATTTGACATGCTCAAAACCATAGTAAAACCCATTAATTTAATCTAGGGAAACATTTGTGGTAATTTTTTTGTTTAAAAGACGTTTGCAAGTTTAGAATATTAGTCACGATAATTAATAAATTTCTTGGTTAAAGTATTTCTACACAAGCTTGTGGAAGTTGGCATTAAATTAATAATTAAATATTATAAATTTAATTCCTAAAATAATACTTGTATTTTAAAATAATAATTCTTACCACGTTCCACTACTTCAGGTTTAATTAATTATCTATGCACCAAGATTACTCTATTGCTCTAACACCCTTAGGTTTAATTTAATTTTATCTAGCTTACCAAGTGG